>APFE031144919.1:51392-155643 GCA_000404065.3 Pinus taeda
ATATATAGATATAGATAGATAGATAGATATATATGCTTATCAGACTGTTTTGAACACCCTGCAAGGTGATTTTGTACAGTTTCTATTTTTGGAAATGGCGCTTGCCATAACTTATATTTTGATATCTATCTAGTATTGGCCATGGGTCAATAGTTATGCATATGCCTTTGGCATCTATTATATGTAATTTTCCAAAATTAATGAAAGATTACGATTTTTCCTTGGGAATAAAAAATTACCATGCATGTTGGCTTCTTATAAGAGTGTTGTTCAAATGGGAAACCGTCTTAGAAATGGATCCATAAGTGGCAATAGAATAGAGAGCATTTGGAAATGTAAGATAATACTCCAATACCATAAGCAGAGCCACTGCTGCCAGCAAGCGATAAGGTTTCTTTTTAACCCCGCAAATGAGCCAGAGTCTTCCTTTTAGTATGTCGCTGGTTCTTCTTTGTCTACCATAAAGAGACCACTATGTTGGCATGGTGACTAGATGATCGTAGTGCCATTCACCAAGATATAACAAAATGATCAGGTTGGCTCATAATGATACCCCCTGTCCTTCTGACAGTTTTTTAATCATCAATAAGTTCATTACATTGGTTTGGTAGCCAAAAACAGAATGTCACATGTTACATCTTTATGATCATGGTATGTTGGCTCATGACGAGACCCCCATCCTCTTTAAGACAGTGTTCATTGCATTTGCATATTTCTTTATTTTCATTTTTCTCATCTTTTGATGTTTTTATAAAAAGAGGGAGCCTCATTTGCTCCTTAAGAGTCAAGGATGGTGTAATAATTAAAAATATGCCAAGGAAAGGGTATACTTTTACCCCCATCTCATCATTTCGAAGGGATTTGTCCATTTGAAAGTGTAGTAAATAAGCCAGCATGGTTTGAAATAATGAATCATTTTATGATGTGTCCAAAAAAATATGTCTAGCCAGTCATTATAGAGACGCACCATATCAGCTTTTGGATAGAGATAACCACCAAGAGGCTTCATAAATCATAATAGTGTTGACATTACTGTTTTTCTTTATGTTGGGCACAAATCCACTCAGATTGTGTTTATTCAGAACATAAAAGACAAATAATATGGCACAATGATTGGCAATGAATCAATAAAAGGAATCACAATTCTTCCTAAAATAAACAAAAAAGCATTGTTCAATTGTTTGAATGAAAATCGTTCAATCATTTGAACAGTAAAATCGAAAAGAAAACAAAATTATTGTTCAATTGATTGAACAGCAATTGTTCAATCGATTCAATAGCAAAATCGAAAGGAAAACATGCAAGATTGTTGTTCAAATGATTGAACAGCAATCGTTCAATCGTTTGAATGGCAAATATCAATAAAAAAATGCAAAAGTGTTGTTCAATTGATTGAACATCAATCGTTCAATCGTATGAACAACAAAAATTGAAAATAAAGACTCAAAAGTGTTGTTCAATTGATTGAACACCAACCATTCAATCGTTTGAACAACAAAAATTAAAGCTACAAAGTCAAAAGTGTTGTTCAATCAATTGAACAGCAATCGTTCAATCATTTCAGCAACAAAAATTGAAAGAAAAAAAATAAACACAAAATTATTGTTCACTTGATTTAACAGCAAGTGTCCAATCATTTGAACAGTGAGAATTGAAAAATAACAAGCGCAAAAGTGTTGTTCAATCGATTGAACAACAAAAAATTAAAAAAAAAAAAAAAAAATGTTGTCCAATCAATTGAATGGAAATCGTTCAATCGTTTGAACAACGAGAATTTAAAAATTAAAAAAGTATTTTTCAATTGATTGAACAACAATCATTCAATCGTTTGAACATCGAAAATGTAAAAAATGAAAAACACAAAAATTGTTGTTCAATGGATTGAACAGCAATCGTTCAATTGTTTGAACAGCAAAAATTTAAAAATTCAAAAAGTGTTGTTCAATCGATTGAACAGCAATCGTTTAATCATTTGAATAGTGAAAATTTAAAAATGCAAAAAGTGTTGTTCAATCTTTTGAACAACAATCATTCAATTGTTTGAACAGAAAATGTCAACAAGAACGCAGAAGTGTTGTTCAATCGATTGAACAGCAATCATTCAATCGTTTGAACAGTGAAATTCAAAAACGCAAAAATGTTGTCCAATCAATTGAACAGTGATTTCCACACACAAAAATAAGTGTTGTTCAATAGATTGAACAACTATTCAATTGACTAAACAATGATGCACACATAAACATAAGTGTTGTTCAATTGATTGAACGGCAATCGTTCAATCAATTGAATAACCCTTACCAAGCACTTAAAACAAGAAAAATCCTCATATTTACATGGTGGTACCTAACTGAATTACAATCAATCAAAAAGAATATATACATTAAAAAAAAAAAACCTCAATCTTTTGAAAGAAAAGTTGCAAGGTCATCACTTTCTACAATTAATATTTGCATGGAGGGGTCCTCGCATACCTGCTGGCAAAAAGACTCCTTGGTGAGTGGTTTTTGGTAGAGGCGCACCCACTGCCCATTCACCTTAAAAGAATGGCCAGAGCAATATTGTTTGCAACTTGCCCGGAAAGTCTTGGAATCTGGAGTTGTAAAGGAGTGCCTAATCCCCTTTTGAAATGTCTTTTTTTTTTATGAGGTTGTCGTGCCACTTTGCCCTTTGCTACTGAATAATTGTAGTCTATTGCAAAGCTAGTAGTCGAGCTTCATTTAGTTCATTTATTTGTTGCAGTCGCTTGGTTTGGGCTTCTGTTAAATCCAGGCCCACTTCCTGAGCTTTTCTTAGAGTCTTTATTTCGAATTCGATCGAAAAAATAGGTTCTTTTCCGAACACGAGCTAGTACAGAGAGTATCCAGTAGTATTCCTCCAAGTCATGTGATAGGCCCACAACGCCTCTAGTAGTCTAATAGCCCAGTCTTGCCGATGTGTTTAGACTATTTTGGTCAAAATCACTTCAATGACCTTATTAGTGCTTTCGACCTACCTGTTCATTTGTGGGTGATACGGGGAAGTGATCCTATGTGTAATGTGATGGTTTCTGAGAGTGTCATTAATATTGTTCCCCATGAATTCCCATCCCCCATTTGTTATCACTTCCTGCGGTAAACCATACTGCATGAATAGCCCAAAGAGGAAGTTAATCGCAGCTTCCTCTATGGCTCTTGGTAAATCTATTGTTTCCACCCATTTCGTCACATAATTTGTGGCAACCAATATGTAGGCTTTTTTATTCGATGGCAGATGGAATGGGCCAACAAAGTCCAATTCCAATCATTCGAAGGGTTCTATGACTAGTTGAGGTTGCAGAGGAATTTCATCAGATTGGCCAGGTCAGCCCATTCTTTGGCAGTTATCACAAGCCTGGGCATATTTCTTAGCATCTTTAAAAATAGTGGGCCAATAATAGCCCATCTATAGTACCTTATGCCCTGTCCTTCGATCTGTGAATTGACCTCCACAGGGCTTGTCATGGAAAGCTTTCAAGATGTCATAAATCTCATCCTCGCGAATGTATTTGCGTATACACATGTCAGACCCTGTGTGAAAAAGATATCTTCCAATCCAAGAGAATCGGGCATTGTGCTGAACAATCTGTTTCCTCTCCCTTGTTTTCAAATGCCTGGGTAGCTTCCCTACTGCCAAATAATTTGCCACATCTACGTACCATGGTGTCTTGACTGTCATGACAAACAAATGTTCATCTGGGAATTGGTCGTCCACTGCCAGTGGATCATTTACCTTTGTGATTCGAGATAGAAAATCAGCAACTAGGTTTTCCTTCCCCAGACAATCCTAAATAGTAATGTCAAATTCCTGAAAAAGAAATAGCCAATGAGTCACTCGTCCATTTGTGATAGGTTTGTTAGCTAAATACTAAATGGCAGAGTGATCAGTATACGGAAAAACTTGGTAGCCAGTTATGTAATGTCTAAATTTGTTTATTGCATAAATAACAGCTAAGAATTCTTTTTTTGTTACTCTATAATTAAGTTTTGCAGGAGTAAGAATTTTGCTAATATAATATATAGCATAAGGCTTCATGTCCTCTTCCTGACCAAGGACAATGCCTATAGTTGCATCTAATGCGTCCGTGGATATGTGAAAAGGCAGCTCCCAGTTTGGTACATGTTATACTGGTGTCGTCGAGACTAGCTTCTTTAAACCTGTAAAAGTTGTGTCACATTTGTCAAACCATTTGAAATCAACATTTCCAATTAAAGCATATAAAGGTGCAGCGATTTGTGAAAAGTTTTTAATAAACATGCGATAATAGCCTGCATATACCAGGAAACTACGTACCTCTGTCTGAGTACAGGGAGTAGGTAGTAAAAGAATTCCCTGTATTTTTGTTGGCTCTACCTGTTCCCTGCTGTAGAAATATAATGTCCCAAGATTACACCTTCGATCATCATTATGTGACACATGACATTTCTTAAACATAACCTGGTAGAAATGTGTTATTCTAAAACCCTTTCTAATGTTTGCAGTGCTTAATCAAGGCCATCCCCATATGGAGTAAAGTCATCCATATATACCTCAAGTCCTTTGTTTATCAGGTCGGAAAAAATGCTAAGTATAGCTCTTTGAAATGTTGTTGAGGCATTGCATAAGCCGAATGGTAATACGATGTAAGCAAGCGTACCCTAGGGACAGGTGAAGGTTGTTTTGTCTTGGTCTTTAGGGGCGATTTGAATCTAATTGTAGCCACTGAAGCTGTATAGGAAGGAAAAGAATTTCTTCCCTACCAAGGTATCAAGGACTTGATAGATAAATGGGAGAGGGAAATGATCTTTCTGTGTTGCCATGTTCAGTTCCTGGTAATCTACACAGATATGCCATTTCCCATTTTTCTTGGGGACAACCACCAATGGAGAAACACATTTGTTATCTGAAATAGGACAAATGAAATTCACATCTAGCAGCTTCTATAATTCTTCTTTCACAATATCCTTAAGGTGTGAATTCAATCTCCACTGGGGCTACTGGATAGGTCAAGCATCCTTCTCAGTATAGATGTGATGAGTGCACAGTTGTGGGTCTATACCCTTCATATTGGGATAATCCTAGGCAAAAACCACTTTATATTTTTGCAAGATCTGAATGAGCTTTTGCTGCTAATCAATGTCCAAGTTATAATTAACGTTTAAAACTTTACCTTGTTCAATTTCCACTGGCTTGTTTTTATGAATAGCAATCGGTTGGATGTGTTGATCATTAGTATCCTTCAAGGGATCTTCCAACATTTTATTATCAAGGATTGCTTTCAGCATTTGACACTTTACGTTGCTCACATCGGTTCATTGATTGAAAAAATTGTTGATAACGTCATCTTCAGTCTGATCTTTGAATTCTAGTGTCTCTGCAACTGTGAGTGGTGAACAGATGCTTTCTTCCAAGTATGTTGATGGTTGTTTACATATTTTTATAATGGGCAGACTTGGTTTGGAAGGGGGATATAAAACAATATTTTTTTACAACATCCCCCTTTGCAATAGTCATGTTGCCCTTTCGGTAGCCTATATATGCATCGCCTATCACCAACCAAGGTCAGCGCAGTATCAGAGGGTGCCCATCCAATCGACTCTTCGAGTTTATAAAAATAAAATCTACTGGATATACCCACGAGTCAACAGAAACTGTGATATATTGTAGAGTTCCTTCTAGCCTTACCACTGAACTATCAACAAGTTCTAGTAAGGTCATGGTTGGTTCCAAGGCTATAATACCAAGTGCTTGACAGGTTTCTATTGTTAAAATATTAATGGTTGCACCCAGATCAACTAGCGTATTGGGAAAAGAGCAGCCATATATTTGAACTGTCACTATGGGGTTCCCAAGATATTCATACTTTACTGGAGTTTCTCCTCCCAAGAGTAAATCAGATAAGGCTCCTACAACATGAATGGTGGGTGAAGTTTTTGCTTTCCTCACAGGCTTCTTTACACATAAATCTTTAATTATTTTAGCATAGATGGGAATGTCCTGAATGGCCTGGAGGAGAGGAATTTTTATACAAAGATTTTTTAGTTCCCCTACAAGATCAAAATATGGGTAAACAATCATCTTAGTTATTGTTAACCTTTTGGGGAATGGGGGAGAAGTGAATATGAATTCCTCTAGATCTTTCTGTTGATCTGTCTCTTCTCCTCATTTCATTTCAGTATCAATTATAGGTGGTGGTATATGTACAGGTGGTGTTTCGATATTAGTTGATGGTTGATCCTTTTATTCCTCAGGGGTGATGATACGTCCTGACCTCAATATAAGTTCATTATATTCTTTTAGCTCAATCTCATAGTCTAAGATTTCTACAATTTTCACTAGTTGGACCGATCTATTATTGGGATTTGGATTCGGTTGGGCTGGTAGTTGAGGGCGCAGAAGAGGCTGAGGATTTTTTTGTAATGGATAAGGAGCTGAAAATGCGAGTTGAGGTTGAGGACTTGTCCCCATAGGAGTGTTTTATATTCCCAAAGGTCGTTGCCAATTTGTAGACCAATAGGGGTTTTGAGAAGTGGAGGCAGGCCATTGGGATTGATAGGGATTACCTTGCCAAACAAGAGTAAAAGGAGAATTTGGCCAGCCATTACTCGGAAAGGATTGAGTTGACCATGGTGTCATAGGGAATGGCTGAAGTTTCTAATTCGAACAATGTGATTGGCCTTTCCATCCTTCCTTGGGGTTCTCTTATTGATTAAACTGTGAAGAAGGAAAGAACTGAGATATATCTTGTGACATACCTGGAGATTTTTTCTACCACTATCGACGCTGGTTCATTAGATATACTGGCTCTATCTCTTCTTCTACTTCCTTGAACATTGCTTTCAACCCCTAGAGTGATGGACATTATTTAGTGGCGTGATCCTTGGTACAGATAATGCATGTCTAAACCATGTCTAATGGACACTCCCATTGGTTGTGCTTATTTCGACAGCTTGGACAAAAAATGGCCAAGTTTTGTTCTGCTAAATCTTGTTTTTGTTTAGCTTGAAGGACGTCCAATTGCATTGTGAGATTCCCAGGATGTTAGTTTTAAAATCTTCCAAGAGGCTACCAATTTCCACTCATGTTACACCTCCTATGTGTGGCTTGTTTTCTCTACTCATGGGATCTTGGCTTGTTGCTCCTGTGTGTGAGCTTCCTTGCAAACACCTGATACACAAGCGAACGATTTCATCACAATCTTCCTGAGAAATATCTCCTTTCCCCATTAAATTTAGAGTTTCTAACCATTCCTCTTCATTCCTTTAATTAAGATAGCTCTTAGGACTTCTTTTGGTAGGGTGGTATGCGGAGATCTCTGCAAGTTATAATGAAACCGTTTGACATATTATTCTAGAGTTTCATTAGATCCCTTTGTAGCCATCTTAAAGATTTCATCCTTTAGCTCCCTAGTCTTACAAAAGTCCTGGTATGTTGTGAGTGTTATCGGGAAAACTAGTGTCCATTCAGAGCTGCTAGTCCCACTAAGACGGGTAGCTATCTTAGAAACAAACAAACTAAAGTCACTTGTGTTTTCCTTTATGAGAAATACATGAGAGAGAAGCAGAGAGTACCAACCTCAGTCTTTCACTTGGCTCCTTGCTTATTTCCTCTCCCCTTTGACAGATCTTTGCCACTCCTTCCTCGCTTGTCCTACTTCAAAGAACACCTATAGAGTCAAAGCAGCATAATACTATCAAAGCATAGAGATCTATAATCATAAACAATATAGGATCAGATATATATTAACCATACAAATACATATATCAATACAAGATTCAAGAATATGGAGGAAAACTCAAATAGCTTTATTGATAGAAGTATTAGAAGAGAGGATTATAGCCCATTGGTCTGACCCAGCATCATCCTCCTAGCATGAAATCCCTCTTCACCTCATGAAAAGCTAGATCACCCAACACTATGATGCTCCACAAAGAAACCAACAGCACTTCCTTACAAAATACAAAATTCCAGCCTCTAGATCTCTAGGATGAGGGATCCATATATAGATGTTTGCAGGTGGGTGAGTCAGCTTCTGGGATTTTGATTAGTGTCATCTCTCTGATATTTCTTATTTCCACTTGGAGATTTCATGATCTCTTACTCATCCCTGGGCGAATTCAGAGAGGCAAGTGTCACAGGAGAAGTTTCTAGAAGATACCATGATCATCCACCTTGCAAACTGTCTCTTCCATTTGTCTAATCTCACCCATCGCACCCTATAGAAGGTATTTTTAGTATGCATCACACCCCCCGTGTGCATTAGGTGAGATGCATCACACCCTGACCATGGAGCAAGTGAGATGGTCCAGTTTTGACCAATTTTGAGTAGTTTTTCATGGAGAACTTCTGGGAGATGATGTAATCAGCTGACCTTGTTCCTTTAGGGTATGAAACAACACTTTTAGGGGCTTAGAAGCCCTTGGTTTATGGACATATAAGATTGGTGTTGCAGTGCCCAAATATGTCTATAGCAGTTGCCCCCTAAAGCAAGAGGTCGTAAATCTTCTGGTGTCGGGTGAAATGCTTTATCATGAGGATCCGAGGTTTTTTGAACTGAAAGGTGAACTATAATAAGATACAATACAATACATTATCTTCATAATATTTTCATGATCTAGCTGAGACGGGCATTCCCATGCTCATCTTTATAAATTCATTTTCATGTACATATGAAAGACAACCGTCTGTGTGATAAACTGATGATTCTGGTAGAGCCATCATCCTTTGGCTTGGATGATTATCTGTGCAGCTATGATGTACATTTGATGTCTTTATTTTCCTGAATATATCGCAGACCAGATGGATGAAACTAGATCCAGGGTCTTTAAACTCGTTCAATCTTCACCCGAAGTACAATTTGATCCATGTGAAAAGATGTTCTGAAGTCGAACATGGAAAGGCATCACCTGATTACCAGCCAATGATGTAAGTTGTTAACAAGTGCGAGAGGAATCACTGATAATGATAATGACCCTCAAGGTACGGCAGTACAATTCACGTGGTGCGAATACATGAGTCGATGTCGAACACCACGCAAAATCTTTCGGTCGAAGGTCATTGATGTAAACCTGTCGCCGGAAGTGAGTAACTTGCCATTGAGGCATGCAAGCTTCAAAGTACTGAAAGGGTTGTTCCTAAGTTGACTTCTTGGATAATGAGCTGATGTCGACAAGAAGTGACCCATCATAGGAGGGCCTTAATGAATCCACTCTAGACATGACGGAGCAAATGATTTGTGGAGGTGAAACGATCTAGTGATACAAGGTTCAGGGTGGTGTTCATGAAATAATGAAGCATGAAGGTATTGCAGCGGAGAGACATACACTTGGGTTGGTGAATTCTCTGAGCAACTTCTCTTGAACATATCGATCGACACTGAATGGATGGTAGTGTTTACCCCAAAAATGGTGTACGAAGGACCAATGGTGATCTGCCGTGCAGAATAACCCAACCGACTCAATCAGGGTGGAGTGAAAGTGTCATGTTCAAGAGCGACCTGCTACAATAAAGTTTTCTTCAAGTTTTCTTCCCAATTTTCCCAGTCTTTATGACCAGTACCTCTTTATTTTTTTCAAGCTTGAGGAGGATAACATATGCTTGTTCTATAATTTTCCCTTCGAGCAAACCCGTCACTATGTTTTAACGAGCCTAGCGACAGTGAAACTCGCTCTTATCTGCATGGACAAGTTCGTTGCTATTGTTTTAACGAGTTTAACAACAAAAAAACTCGGTCCTTTTCAATTTTAGAGAGACTAAAAAGAGACAGAAAGGAAACTCCAGTAATCCTTTTTCGTAATATAATCCCTTAAGTCCGAAAAGGTATAAAATAATATGAAAGGGATGACCTTTTTATAGTTTTAACGAACCGAACAAGACAAGCGCTTGATATTTTTGTGCAATGATCCCTCAGGTCCAAAAAGATTAAAATATAGAGGAGGGATGGCACTTCCAATCACTTTAATGAGCTGGAGAGGCCAATTGCTCGACAATATTTTCATATTTTACGATTCAAATGAAAAGATATTAAAGGAGACTCGTTTTTTGAGGAACGAGTGATGTTTTCGAATAGCAGCTGGTTCCAGGTAAGGTTTGGAACTTTTCAATCACAACAGTGTAAAGAAGGTGACTAATAGGATCACTCGTCACAACTATTCCTCAAAAGGGGTAAACAATCAAATGGAGGCGTATGATCGGCTAAAAAAGAGTGGAGGTGATGGTAAGAACACGACCAAGGTTCAAAAGTTGATGATAATGCGATTGCAATGGCTATTTACCGAAGGTGGGTTCATTTTTTAATGAGCTTAAACTCTGGGGGAACATATTCTCATTGCTAGGTTTACTTTTTAACGAGCTTGAACTTCGCGTAAAACTACTCATTCCAGTTGTATAATAAGGATGTCTCATAAGTAGGTTCATTTTGTAGGGAGCTTGCCCCATTCGCAACTTTGCTCTGAAGCCTTTCATTATGCAAGATAGGAATGACCAACCTACGAGTCTAAAGGGTTAAGAGCCTACAAACTAAGAAAATAAATGGCCGCTTTTCACTTGCATGCAAAAAGGTTTGCATGCCCCCAGGTATAAAGTAGAGTTTCTAGGTCACCATATGGAAGTTTCTTGCACTAGCAAGATTGTTCCATTTGCGTCGCAGAGAAAACACTTCCTTGGTGATGTCCATTGAAATAGACAAAGGTGAATGGTGCGTCACCTCCACTCACATAACTTTGACGAGTGAATCTTATTCCAGTCCAATCCCATTTTCCTAAACGGATAGGTGTGTCAAACTAGTCATATATCCTCCACGGAAACCTACCCTATACCTAAAGTTTTTCTGCCGAAGCAGACCAGGGCACATGCCCCCTGGGTTTCAGTCACAATCACTGAATCACTCGCGCTCATCAGGTGGATGGACTGGAGATTGATGAGACATTTCTTGTGCAAAAAGACCAGTTAGGGATGGCACTTGACTATTAGCTATGTGTGAATAGGGGAATGAAAGCTGGTCTATGAGCTGGACCACTCTGCCTTCATGCAGAAAACACATCACTCGAAAGAGTGAGAAAACAATAGCTCCCATGCTATAAACGTAGTCACGCCCAAGGAGTATATTGTAATCTAATGGCCTTTGGACTACCATCACGTTCAGATAAATGGTTTTCCTTCTCAAAGTTATAGGCAAATTTGGAAGGATCCCTAACGGTCGACTGGTTCCTTTATTGAAGCCTGTCAGATTCCTCATCTCAGGAAAAAGCGATGGTGAACCAAGCACTTTCCAAGCAGTTGAGGAAAGGATACTCACAGAAGCCCCTTCATCTATGATAGTACTGACCATGACCATTCTGTAAGCTTGTACTATGATTTGGAATGGTACATTAGATGGTAGACGGGACCTACCTAGTAGATTCCAATCGAAGGAAACGACTAGGTTGCTTGGAGGTGGGACCGAATAAATGGCCAAATACATCTCTGACGAACTTCCTTCCTGCGGTAAAGGAATGGGTAGATTTCCCCCATGTTCATCAGATTCTGTGTTGACGAAAATAATTTGAACGATATCGTTCTCATTCTCTTTGGTGACTATATCATCTGAAGGTAGACATTCTGAAGACAAGACTAGGTTGACTGTCGTCTCGACCTGTTGACTTTGGTCCAATGTGGACTCAGAGGCTTTATATTCAATGATAGATGCTTTGATTGACCACAAAGGTGTGTCAGTCATATTTTCAACTAGTGATGGACTCGGTAAGAGTTTCTTGTATCCAGGAGGAAGCCATAGCGGTGAAGTAGGACAGTTATCCAAGACTCTTTTAGCTTCGTCTAGGAAGGGACAACGTTGGATGGCATGATCACCTTCACATAGTCTACAAGGAAATTTAGATCTTCCTTTCTTTCCATCGACTTCATTTTCACTAGTTGACGGTGTACTTTCAACATGATCGTCAGAGGTTGAGGACACCGGATTATGTAAGCGGGGAGACTAGTCCCTTAAGATTCGTGGGATGCAAGGACGATCTCGGTGATAGTGGTCCCCTTTCCAAATGACACATGGAGATTTAGGTTTGGATGGTGTAGTGTGTTGATTTTCACTAGACAATGCTTGGTTGCCCCCTTTTGCCGTTGGCTTCTCCTTATTCTTCTCCTTCGCTTTCTTCTTCTTCTCAGTTACTTGGTTTTTAGTTTTACTAGCTTCACCAAGTGAAGAGGAAGAAGGAGAGGGAGAAATAAACGAAGTAGAAGGTTGAGAGGTAACTCTAGTATCATACAGTGGTTTATTTGATTGCTCAAGAATCACGGTGCTTTGAACGACAGAGGTCGATAAAAGCCATACTAGCAGGCCAATTGTCAGTCCTGGAAGGGACAGTGTGGCCATATGAGGTGCACCAACATCTCCCCAAGAGGAGAAGGAACTAGGATTCCCCCCAAGGGGAAATCCTTGGTTGGTGAACTCCATTTTCTCAACCTAAGATCAATGAGGGAACAATGATGTTATTCCAATTAAAATAAATTTTATGATGCTTTGACACAACTTGTTTTTTCAATTTTTAAGAGTCGAGAAAAAGCTAAAGATAACTCTAGTCGCCTTCGATTTTTAATGAGCCTGAAGTGACAAGTGCTCAGATGGACCTTTTCTTTTAAGGAATAGAAAAGGAAGAAAGTGACTACTCTAGAAATCTAGAAAATGGATACCAACCCATGCAAAACTGCATAACTTTTTTACGGTACGCGTCAATCTTCTGAATGTGTGTCAGTGCATGTGATCGCAAGGCGGCAGACATGACTTCTTAAGGATAAGGGATATAGCCTGTTGTGGTTCTCTAATATATACTCGATGTTACATGGGGCACAAGTCTGTACTAGCACTTGTCATCTCAAAGAGGAGGAATCACCCAACCTATGATGAAAGCGATAGTTACTAGCTTTATGATGTCGGAATATTCTCTAGCCTAGACTTCTTGATGTTGTGCGTTAGGTTTTCAAAGCGTTTTATGTTCATTTGAAATTATTTTACAGTATCTTTCTTAAAGAGTTGCCTTTAAGGTTCACCGCATGAATGTAAGATACAACTCCTTAAATATGCCAATCTAAGATGATAAATAGTCGTTTACTTTCTTTTTGCAATGAAAATCCTAGCTACTAAGGAAAGAGAAGCGAAATTCTTTCAACATAGAGCAGAGAGCACACACTAAGATGCATTGTCCTAAATCAATTTCCACAAGCAGTCTAAATTCAAATGCACATGCATGGATTTGTTTTCCGCTTTCTTAATGTGTGAATGACAAAAATAATGCTAAGTACAAATCTGAACTATCTTTCTTTCAAAGCGATAGTACTAACAATTTTCTTTTCAAAAAACAAAAGGAAGACTAGGACGACACTTTGCGATTTTGAATTGAAAACTGCTCTCGACACTTGAAATACTATTAATTCAAATAAAATACAAGAGTAAAAGTGTAATCGACTATCAAAAAGAGGAGGATTCTTTTCTTTGACTAAAAACGACACTTGCGACACTTTCAAATCAAAAGACGACAGTTCGATTAAGCTATTGTTTGCAAAGGAGAACTGTAAATGGCGAAAAATACATAAAGCATTCACAATTCTTTGTACAATGGAGGCTGAATAATGCAAAGGAAATGAGTTTCAATAGTGGTATATTGATCATAGACAGCAAAACACCTTAATAAAGCTGAAGACAATGAAGAAAAAACCAAAATATAGAGGCAAAAACAGTGTTACCTGATCATCGCACCTATAACACAGGGAAACAGGGATGCATCTCACCTACAGCACACGAGAGGTGTGATGCAGCTAGACTGCCAATGGGAGATAGTGTGATGGTCCAGGGACGAGACTGGGCTTGGTTTTTGCTCACAGTTTGCAGCTTAGTTCAGGGATTTAGGCTAAGCTAATGATAGTCAGTAAATACAAAACATAGGGGCAGATCTAATGAGGTTACTTGAGCTACCACCGGGGCACTTAGGATGTTTGCAAGTCAGATGTTTAATTCATAAACTAACCCAGAGATTGACTGAAGCAGCGTTTATCTACTTTGCAATTGCATAGCAAAAGCAGTTTGAAGGCTAGTTGGCTTAACTTTAGGATCCATCTGTAGTTTATAAAGCAAACAAACTAGAAATAAGAAAACAAGCTATTCGCTTCCCAGCGGAGTCGCCATTTTGTTATCAGGAAAACTAGTTTCCATTCAAAGCTGCTAGTCCCACTAAGACAGGTAGCTATCTTAGAAACAAACAAAGTAAATTCACTTGTGTTTTCCTTTATGAGAAATACATGAGAGAGAAGTAGAGAGTACCAACCTCAGCCTTTCGCTTGGCTCCTTGCTTGTTTCCTCTCCCCTTTGACAGATCTTTGCCACTTCTTCCTCACTTGTCCCGCTTCAAAGAACACCTATAGAGTCAAAGCAGCATAATACTATCAAAGCATAGAGATCTATAATCATAAACAATATAGGATTAGATATATATTAACCATACAAATGAATATATCAATACAAGATTCAAGAATATGGAGGATAACTCAAATAGCTTTATTGATAGAAGTAGTAGAAGAGAGGATTATAACCCATTGGTCTAACCCAGTGTCATCCTCCCAGCATGAAATACCTCTTCACCTCATGAAAATCTAGATCACCCAACACTATGATGCTCCACAGAGAAACCAACAACACTTCCTTACGAGATACAAAATTATAGCCTCTGGATCTCTAGGATGAGGGATCCATTTATAGATGTTTGCAAGTGGTTGAGTCAGCTTCTGGGATTTTGATTAGTGTCATCTCTTTGCTAGTTCTTGGTTCCAATTGGAGATTTCATGATATCTTACTCATCCCTAGGCGAATTCAAAGAGACAAGTATCACAGGAGAAGTTTCTGGAAGATTCCATGATCATCCACCTTGCAAACTATCTCTGCCATTTGTCTACTCTCACCCATCGCACCCTATAGAAGGGATTTTCAGTATGCATCGCACCCCCCGTGTGCATTAGGTGAGATCCATCGCACCTTGACCATGGAGCAGGTGAGATAGTCTAGTTTTGACCAGTTTTGAGTAGTTTTTCATGGAGAACTTCTGGGAGATGATGTAATCAGCTGACCTTGTTCCTTTAGGGTATCAAACAACACTTTTAGGGGCTTTGAAGCCCTTGGTTTATGGACATATAATATTGGGGTTGCAGTGCCCAAATATGTCTATAACAGTGAGGAAGGATGTTTTCATATCGTCCTAAGAATTAATAGTACATCCACCCAGACCCATGAACCATCTTAAAGTTGCTCCTTTCAGAGTAGAAGGGAATAGTTTTAGCTTTTGGGGGTCAGTGGTGTAGTCATACCCTCTGCAGAGAACATCATATTCGAACAGGAAGGCATCTAAATACTCTGTGATCATCCCATGAAAGTTGGGATGCTCTGCAGAGGTATAGCCTTCAAGGGAGCATTGACCACTTGGTCGACTATGGGGTATTCCAATGACGAGGTTTGACCTTGATTTGGTTGATTTTTCATTTGGTCAAAGATGTGCCAATACTCTCCAGGGATTTCAGGGGGGGTTTTTTGAGTAAGCAGAGGATTAACAACCCGAGATGGCTTTGCAGCACTGCTTAGAACTAGGATCACAGGAGACCCTTGTTCAGATAATTGAGGTCATGCCTTAGCAGTTCCACTGGTTTCTCCTTCTCCTTCTCTTAAGTTACATGATTTTCCCTCTTGTAGAGGATCGGAATGTAACCTTACTATAGCTTGAAGACTCTGTTCAGATCCTCCAATTTGGCTTTGAATCTCAGCGTGAGCTGTAGATGGTGAGTTTGCTACTTGAGGGATTATAGTAGGAATTTCTCCAGATACAACCTAGAACCCTACTGATGCTTGAGATTCTGCTTTTCTCACAATTTCATCTATAAAGATCGTTCTCCCAAGGTTCACCGATCCCTTGGATTTTTGTCGATTTTGGAGGGGTTTTTTTCTCTTTTTCTATCTTTCTATTCCTAGTCATTCATAAAAACCAATTCATATTTAACCTCTAAGCTTTTGCTGAAAAGTGGGCTGGTAAGCAAGCACTTTACTTGCTAGATATGCAGGTTCTTACCTCTCTTTTTAAAACCCAATTCTTTTGCAGCAAGATAAAAAGGAAATCACTTTGGAACACTCTCCTTAGCAACGGCACCAAAATGTTGGTGCACTAAGATGTCTTTTTATAAGCAATCTTAATTCCTACATTAATTGTGAACCCAAGGCAAGTCTTTTTATTTCAAGAGTGTCAGCACTATATATGCAGTGAATTCATAGGTTAACTAATAACAAATCATTGCAATTGCTAATGACTATCTTCTTCAAACTCAATCCAAACAATTCTAAAATCAATTCATAACACACTCTGCGATTCTACTTAACTTATCATGAAAGAAAATGGATCTGAATACAACTTGAAAAGAATCACACTTTCAAGTCATAAATAGAATTGAACCTAACTCACTCACTCATTAAAGATAATTGTAACAATTAATAGCAATGGTAGTTGAACAACAAATCTTAATTAAATAGCAAATCCTAATTAAGCAGCAATTCTAAATTGAACAGCAATGCCGAATTGAACATCAATTCTGAATTGAACAGCAAATCTGAATTGAATATCAAACGATAGAGGAATAAAAAAAGTTATCTGAATAGAAATTGATTGTAGAATCATAAAGTGATTAATTCTATTTCTAAAATCTGTGTGCTAGGGTCCTATAATAATAGGATTGATAATTTTAAATTGTCTATAATTAGTCTTGTAATATTGTCCATACTTTTGCGTTCTACAAAATGTTTTCCATATTAAAAATTAAAAAATGTAAAGGGAGTATGTCCTAAAATAAATATCAAAGGACAAAAAGAATAAGAAAAGATCAAAAAATTCAAAAAATATGAACTCCAAAGTAAAAAACATCATGAAACTGTGCAAGCCTAAGTGCCACTACTTTTTACTTTACTATGCAAAATAATGGTTGTGTGCAACTTGTCATAAATGCCACAACCCATGATAGTCAAACTGTTTAATCTTGACTATTTCATGTTTTAAATTTCATGTTTATAGATATAGAATAAAGATTAGCCAAACTATTTAATCTTAGCAAATCAGTATTTAGGTAGAGAAATAAAATGTGCTCATAAGCTTAATCTGAGCCATTGAAGTTATAAGGTTAGAATTAGATAGTTTACTTTTCAAAAGAAACAAGAAAGAAAGGGTCTACTAGCTTAAATCCACCCAAAAAAGTAAAAAAAAAAATGTTAGGATAAGTAAAGGGTAGGTAGAAGAAAGGTTGCAGAAATACAAGGTTGTCAAAGAATAAGCACATTTATCATGCTTGATCCCTTGTTTCGGTGTGTAGGAACAGTTATGAAAGTGAAAAGAAGTTCACAAGTTGATTTAATTAACTTCCTCTCATTTCATTTCACCCCCCATTACATACTTGCTAATTTCCCCATCATCCCATCATTTCTTAAAAATATACCATTTTCCCTTCATTTTGACCCTTACCCCTTGGTTTCACACATTTCCCTAGCAAATTACACTTCAAAGGTCATTTTACTACCCAAAACCCCTTTTCCCTAGTGTGAAACCCATTCCCCTTTAAAAAAATCATTCTCCCCTTATTATTTTCCCTATTTTATCTAAAAACCCCCCTTGTCCTAAGTTTTGTTCCCCCCCCCCCCCAACTTTATTTAATTAACTCTGTCATTCATATATTTCTCGACAAAACCCTTTTAACCCATAAAACCCCTTTATCTTAAGATTTGTTTCCCCCTTGCTTTATTTAATTGGCTCCACAAAATTCACACTTTCCTGGTATAAAGCTGTTTAACCCACCAATATTGGTGTGGTTAACAAACCCCGCCACATTTTAAACCCAGTTCCCATTTTACTAAACCCGCTTATATTTAACCCCGCTTTATGTCATTAATTAATTACAGTTAAGTGTAACTAACCCCCCAGGCCCCGCAAATCTCTGCCCTTATTCCCTCTATGCATTTCCACCACACGATAGTTGTTAGATCTTGGCACGCATCCATATCGTGTTGATTTATTTTTTGAGCCTTACCCACCCAAGAGCATGCGAGATTCATGGTTTTGCTCGAGCCCCTTTCGATTACGTGGCAGCTTTGGGTTAACTCGCATGCTCTCATGGAAAAACCACCTAACTTCCAAAAGCGGTGCGGTGAACTTTAATATCGCCTCCCCGCATAGGCCAAAACCATCCACTATTCATTATGAAATTCCACGCAATTCTATTTGTTACCTGTTAAAGCGCCAAAGACCCTCATTTTCACTCTTTTCGTTTGTTTTCACTGAAAGCTACCTAACCCTTCCTGCGCCACCCTAAGCCTCTGTAACCGAATTTCACCATTGATTACCTCTCGAACACGCTCTGAACTCCGTCCATAGACATCTCAATTCAATAATGCCATTATCACCTCCCTGCCAACGTGTGTTCTTATTGATAATTGTTTTATTTTGCAGGTGATTACAAGGCCAGAAGCTTGGATAAACAGTTTTGATACTAGTTTCAAAACCTATTTACTCCAAGATTTGCAAGGAAATGTATTCAAGGGCTTAATTCAGAAGGAAAATACAATTATGATAAAGTAGGAAGAAATCATTTACACATAGCAGTAATAGTTAGAACAGAGATGAAATCATTTTTACCAGCACAGCAACAGATTCTTACAAAGTACTCTCCAAGAAACATTTTGTATTCTACATGTGTCTTTTAGTAAAAATCATTTTTACTAAAAACACAGAAGTATGAAAAATTGAGTAAGATTTACTGTAATACGTAAAAGTAAAAGCAGGTGACAGGGCATTCATTGTAAACGCATATAGTTAAAGACTGAACAGAGGAGACAGATGAAAGTGTATCAGATGAAAGGTCATAAGTAAATATGACATCCAGAGTGAAGACCAAACAACCAAGCAACTTAAAGCGCAAAAGATCAGAGACTAAAAGATAGCAAAACCTAAATAACAGGGACAGCAAACAACAGTCCAATAGATGTCTCTATCTTCTTGCATGAAGATATTTCCTTTTCCTAGATTAGTTCTCAATGCAGTTTGAGGTATTTTTTAAACTCTTTTTGTATAAATACTTCATAAATCGAAGTATTCAGTGTGGATTACTATACATTTGTGAGTTATTTTGATCTTAAACCTAAGGGTTATTGTACCAATTTTCAGGTCAACAGACTGGAGAAAGTAATAAAAAGATTGCACTACAGGATTCATGAGATGAGCTATTTGCATTGAAGTATCTTCTTTGTCTGATTTTGTTACTTTCTTACGTGCTTCATAAACTTAAATGTTATCTAAATTTGAATGAATTAACTGAAAAATTGACTCAGAATTTGTTTAAGTACACTCTGTTTTGCACAATTAATCATTTATATGTTTTCCTCTGATATCTGGATTTGAGAACCCTTAATTTCTCTCCCATCTCGATTGACCTCTTTCACTTCTCTTCATTATCTAGCCTAGGGAACCTTTAATTTCTCCCTAGATTCGATTGGAAACCATTTCACCATCAAGCCTTTAAGATTTGTAGTAACTCCTCTATCTTGCCCTTTAGACACTATTTTTAGAACTTAATTCAATCTTGTTTGTCTAACATTTGACCCCATAGCCCAATGGTAAAAGACAACCCTTTTCATCTAAGTAAGTGAACCCACGACCCAAATTCAAATCAAAAACCCAAGCACAATCAATTAACTAAAACAAATTTAAATCATAAAGAGAGAGCCCTCTCTAAGATTATGAAGGCTAGATCCTGATCTCCAAAGTTGGTTTGTGGTTACCTCTATCATTTCTTTTTCTGAACGACTTGGAAGAAATTTTGGAGTGATAACATCATTGGCGACTATATTGGGGACTTCGATCCTCAATGTAATAGAGATCAAATGGTGACCATACTGGGGACTTCGATCCTCAGTGTAATAAAGATCAAATGGTGACCATACTGGGGACTTCAATCCTCAGTCTAATAAAACTTTAAGGAAACCTTAAATTTCATATTTAGCCCCTTAAGGTCATTTTGATAAGTTGTTCTTGAAAAGTTTCATAAAAAACAGTTAAAAAGTTTGAATCCTGGTTCCCAAGAAGATATACCAGGGAAAATCTAGATCCAAACCCTGCTACTATAGTTGATGACCCAGACAGAATTTTAAGAAAACCAACAAACATAGAAACTCAAGCAAGTAGTAGCCAGTTAGTTAAAGAAAATTCACTCCCTGAGGAGTTGTCAAATTTAGAGGAAATTCCTTTTGATTTGTCATTTGACCTCTCATTATTTAGAACTAAATCTGAGAATACCATTCATGAAACAGTGTTAGACCCTAAGTTTATTCAACTCATTGAATCAAAAAGGGTGATTATCCATCCAGATTTAGATAAATTTGTCTTGGAGACTTTTGACAAGTTAGAATATTTGACCTCTACATTGATAAGCCATATAGATGATGCTTACCTTCAATATGTTGAACTAGCTACCCTTATTGTTGTTGCCTCTGAAATTTCTACACAATCTTCAATCATTATAAATACACCTTCATTTACCACCACCTCACCAATAGTATCCACCACAGTCCATTCCCCTACACCAGATATTCATCATCCAAGCACCTCATCATCATCTAGTTCATCTCCATCCAGTTCAAGACCTTTCTCAAGCACCACTACTTTACCCCTAGTCAAGCCAGAATCTCAACCATCGCAGACTGATATGCACCTCTAGTTTTACCTGCACAACTCCATGCCATGCCCCAAGATTATCAAAGCAAAAAAAAAAAAATTGATGCTACCGATCAGCACACTGCCCAACAGCATGTGAACAAAATGACTAACTATTTTGAGTTCCATCAGGTAGATGAATCAAATGTCTAAATGAGGTTGTTTGCTTAGACATTAACTGGGGATGTTAAGAAACGGTTCAAAGCTTTACCTACCCACCATATTGCAGACTTAGTTGCTTTTCATAGATTATTCATTGATAGATGGGAGAGAAATAAAAACCCCCTGCAAATACTTTCTGAATATGATAAAATTGGAAGAGCTCCTAATCAGTTAGTTCAGGATTATTCTACTAGGTTCAATAACATCTACAATGCAATCCCTAGTAATATTAAGCCTCCACTTGACCTAGCATTAATCAAGTTCTATAATGGTTTTGACACTGACATGTCATACCAATTAAGGGAAAGAAACCCTGAAATATTGGAACAAATGCAAAGTAATGTTGTTATTGTAGAGGCCAACCTATTAACCAAGAAAGCCAGAATAAGAAATGAAAAGAGAGTTGTAATTAAAGAGGAAACTTCCACTTTTGACGGAAAAATAGATAGTTTAGCAAAGAGTGTAGAGAAAATAATGGAGAGATTAGAAAACATGGAAAGGAAAACTCAGTGGGAGAATCAACAACCACCCCCAATAAGAAACCCCAACTTTAGGAAGAATCCTTACACTAGAAAGAATGTTATACTAGATCAGTAGATTAGGCCTCCCTTCCAGGAAAACTATGTTGAGGGTTCATATAGCCATGAAGAAGAGGATGAAACCTAGATAAACTTGTTAGGAATAAACAATGAAGATGATGTTTTTCTTACTCAAGAAGAATAGGAGTTGTACATGCTGCAATAATTGCAATTAGAATTTGGTGAGTCCTTTGACTTTAAACAGGTTTATGAATCAGATATATATGAGGTTCACAAGCAGTATATCTTAAGTAAAAATAACAATGAAGCTCCCACTAAAAGATCAATCTAGGCCCAAACTAAAAAGATAACAGAAGCTCTTGCTACTAAGATTTTACAAATCCTTCCTAGGGGAACATCGGAGAGTTCTAGCCCAAAAATTGTAGATATAACCCCCACTGAAAATCAAATTGAAACAGTCACTCAAAACATTCTAAATAGGAGTAATCATAACAAAACTGCTAAAACACAGATTGAATTTCCTACTAGTGAGAAACAACATAAAAAAACACAGACTACATTTGTTAAGGAAGATCCCATCCAAACAAAGAAAGCTCAACTCTCTTTCAACCTCAAAGCTGAAATAGAAAAATTAAAGATATCCGTTCCTTTGACCGAACTAGTAAAGAATGAATCCTATAGATCACAGATAACTAAAACTTTAAATATAGGAGAGGGAGAAGATGATGTCAATTTGAATGATGATAAACTTGAATTAGTGTTTGGCCCTCAGGCAAATGATACTCATCAGCAAGGGTGAGTCCCTCCTTTCTACATTAGCCTGAACATTCATGAAAAAATATTACATAATGTTATGTTAGACTAAGGGGCATCCCATAACTTGATGCCAAAATCAATCATGGAGAGACTAAACTTAGACATTACTAGACCATATAAGGACTTGTTTTCTTTTTATTCTAGCCAAGTTAAATGCCTTGGTTTGATCAAGGATTTATGTGTAACTCTAGTCTAGTGCCCAGCAAAGAGTATTGTGATGGACATAGTAGTTGTAGACATCCCACCCAAATATGGAATGCTATTATCTCGCTCATGGGGAGCAAAATTGCAAGGATCCTTGTAGTTAGATATGTCATATGCCACCATATCTATTTTTGGCCAACAAAAGAAATTGTATAGAGAGACCTTGATGAAATACATGGTGAGTAGTGCAAAAAACCACAAAACTTTCCTATATACTCCATGCATTCTGATATGGAATCCTTCATCTTATACAATTCATAGCATGACAAAAAGGAAATCACGGTTGAAGAACTGAAATACAAAACAACTGACAGTGAGAACATTTTTTATGAGTCCCTATGACATCTAGATTTTGATGGATCTGTGAATAGGTTAGGCGCTGGTGCAAGAGTATGGATCCACAATATGGAGAATAATCATTTTGAGGGACATGCATTTAGATTAAACTTCAAGTGTACAAATAACTGTAGGTTTTAACCCCGTACAAAAATTACCTACATACGAATTCTAAAACACAGAAAATAAACAATGCGAGATCATAACACATAAAACACATATACATAGATATTTTCCCCTAGATCCCAAAACCGGGACTACCAGCTTGATTTTTCATTATGTTCCTTTCAATGTTACAATATATATTTATACATTCGAAGCTCCAATACCATGGACTGAAAACCATCACGTCAATACCATGGACCGAAAACCATCGCGTCCAAAAACATGTGCAAAAATCATGCACAAAACCATAGGTGGGTCCGCCCAACCTAACATAGGGTCCAAAACCAAAATTTTCTGGGGCGCTGCCCCGGACCTCATAAAGTGGGGTTACGGGTGCCCTTCAAACCCCCTGTTAACTACATGGAAAGAATATAACACAATCCAACAATAACATGGCATAATATGAAACTCTGATCTTAGGATTACAAATGGTTAAAAAACATGGAGCTAAGAGAGTTTCTATACTTGGAGACCCAGAATTGATTATTAAACAAATTAATGGTGAATACTCTATAAACAATCCTAGACTTAGTCAATATAGGGATATTGTCGTAGATTTGATTAGAGACCTCATGGAAAAAAACTATGTTGCCATTCCTAGAAAACAAAATATGCAAGCCCATAGTCTTGCCACTTTTGCAAGTACCTGCAAGTTTCCCTTCCAACCCAATCATTAGTACACTACAGAAGTGAGACATAGGCCCATCATACCAGACAATTTGAAGTATTGGCATATTTTCTCCCATGATTCTCATATTTATGATTTCATGAAGGCTAAAGGTGAGTTTTAGAATTCTAAAATAGATACAGACTGTACAGTAGACAATGACGTAGATAATAACATAGATAGTGACATAGATGTAAATATTTTAGAAATAGGTAAACCCACTAATTTCAATAATTTAGAAGTAGATAACTTAGAAAATGTATAAATAGAGGAAATAATGGATGATGATCCTGAAATTCTTAATCTTTAAAATAATTTTTTGCCTAAGGGATTAGTCCCTTTAGAAGATTTGTTTGATTCCAACAATGTAGCTAGGAAGCAGAAAATGGAGCATTTGAGAGCATATATAGAAGAATGTAACATAGGAACTGAAGAAAAAACAAAACTCATTAAATTATCAAAAGCCTTACCTCTAGAGGAAAAGGAAAAATACATAAATCTGTTTAAAGAGTTCCAAGATGTTTTTTCCCGGAGTTATGAAGGCTTGAAGTCTTATGACACTAGCATAATTCAACACAAAATATCTCTCAAAGAGGATCATAATCCTTTTAAACAAAAACTTAGGAGAATGAATCCAGTTATTATGCCATCTATTGAGAAAGAAGTTAAAAGAATGTATGATGCCCAAATTATAACTCCCATTAGATACTCAGATTGGGTTTCAAACTTAGTCACTACTAGGAAGAAAACTGCAGAAATCAGACTTTGTGTTGATTTCAGAAATTTAAACAAGGTCTCATTATAAGACAACTATCCTCTACAAAAAATGGACCATATCCTTCAGAGGGTAGTAGGCTCATCCAGAATCTCTTTACTTGATGGATTTTCTAGATATAGCTAGATCTTAGTTCAACCAGAGGACCAAGCTAAAACTGCATTTACTACTCCTTGGGGTACCTTCATGTATTTGAAGATGCCTTTTGGATTAATGAACGCAGGAGCAACATTTAAAAGAGCTATGGATATAGCTTTTTCCAAGGAGATCCATGAATTCCTAGTGGTATACCAAGATGGCATCACAGTCTTTTCTAAATCTGATAATGAACCCCTAGATCACCTGAGAAGAGTTTTCACTAAATGCAAGAAATTTGGTATTTCCTTAAATCCCAAAAAGGCACTCTTTGGTCTAGAAGAAGCAAAGTTGTTGGGACATATCATATCTAAAGATGGAATTAGAATAGATCCTGCTAGAATAGAGACCATTTTAACAATCAACCATCCTAGAATCATTAAAGAATTGTAGTTATTTTTAGGCAAAATTAATTTTCTTAGGAGATTCATTTCAAATTTAGCAGAATTAATTAGAGAACTAAATAACATGTTAAGAATAGATTCAGCACTTAAATGGACAATGGAGGGCAAACAATCCTTTGAAGCCATCAAGGAATCTTTAACCAAAACTCCAGTCCTTATAAGTCCTGATTTTCAAAAAGATTTTATAATTTTTTCTTTTGCTTCAGAACACACCATTGCAACAGTCTTGCTGCAAAAGAATGACCAATGATATGAAAAACCAATTGCATTTTTCAGTAAATCCTTAAGAGGTGCCACACTCAAATACAAAATTATGGAAAAACAAGCATTAGCTTTAGTAAAGGCTATCAAAGATTTCAGAGTCTATATTTTGTATTCTCACATTATTGCTTCTGTTCCAAATTCAGTAGTTAAGGAAATTTTGACACAAAATGGGCCTAAAGGAAAAAGAGGCAAATGGATTGCCACTATATTGGAATATGATGTGGAAATAAAGCCTACTAAACCTATCAAAGGCCAAGGTTTAATCAAACTCATGGTTTAATCGAATTGTCAGACCCTAGATATAAAATTCACTGGTGCCCTTGATGATCAGGAAGAGATGGTGACTGCACAGATCAGTGAACCTTTTACAGATTCACCTTGGTATGCAGATATCATATTTTTATTAATAAACTTACAAGCTCCTCCTGGTTTAACAAGAACTAAAGCTAGATTTTTTAAAATGAAGTCATTAAAGTATTGTATCATAGATAATGCTTTGTTTTGGAAAGACATTAGTGGTATTCTTTTGAACTATTTACTGAGAGATGAAGCTGATAAAATTATGCAAGAATTTCATGTAGGGGGTTGTGGAGGACACTTGTATTGGAAGACTAATGCTGACAAAATTCCGAGGGATGGTTTTTACTGGCCCACTCTTTTTGCATATGTTAAGAAACATGTGACCTCCTGTCGTAAGTGCCAGATATTTGAGGGAAAAATAAAGCTTTACCTTTACCTCTCAAACCTATCTCCACAGAAATTCCATTTCAACAATGGGGGTTAGACTTCATTGGAGAAATATACCCAGCCTCCTCAGTCCAGCATAAGTGGATTTTGACAACCACTGATTATTTTACCAAATGGATAGAAGCCATCCCTTCTAGACAAGCCACAGACACTATCATTATCTCCTTCCTAGAAAATAATATCCTGTCAACATTTGGATGCCCCCAAAAGCTCATTACTGATGCAGCTTCTTTTAAATCCAAGAAAATGGTAGATTTTTGTAACAATTACCACATCACCCTTAGCCACTCCACTGCCTATTACCCTCAAGGTAATGGAATTGCATAATCCTCTAATAAAATCTTGGTCAATGTCATTAAGAAATTATTGGAAGACGACAAAAAGACATGGAACAAAAAGTTGGTCAAAGCCTTATGGGCAGATAGACTAAATACCAAAAACTCCATTGGTACATCTCCCTATCAGTTATTATATGGGATGGATGTTGTTTTTCCATCCTCATTGGGAGTGCCAGTGATGAAGATCATCTAGGAGTTGTAGGTAGAACCAAATGATATCCAGAGAAGGATAAATCAGACCATACACTTGCAGCAGACTAGAGAAGAAGTATATGAAAAATCACAAGTAATCCAGGACAAAATCAAAAAGATATTTGATAAAAAGACCAAAGTTGATGATTTTTACATAGGTGATAAAGTTCTTAAGTGGGATTCAAGAAGAGAAGACAAGGGAAAACATGGAAAATTTGATTTCTTATGGGAAGGGCCTTATGTCATTTATGGTTACAAGGGTAACAATGTTTTTTTCTTGAGAGAGATAGATGGATCGGATCTACCAGGAGGACCTGTCAATGGCATAATGTTGAAGCATTATTTTTCCACAGATTAACAATAGTTCACTTTAGTTTACTCATTGTACATAACATTGTAGAGTTTAGATTGGATTGGATGGTGATCTTTTGAAGTTGAAGCCTGGAGAGAAGGCCCTGAGCTTTGAAGGTTTCACCATCATAAGTATGAAAAAGGCAGAAACCACAGAAGAATAGTTTATAGGGTAACTTCAGTCACAATTCCAAGGCTATTGATCTTAAAGTTCTTGACGTTTCACCAGGAAATTCCATCCCCATGTGGAGCCACTGTTAGGGTCCTATAATAATAGGATTCATAATTTTGAATTGTCTATAATTAGTCTTGTAATATTGTAAATACTTTTGCTTTCTGCAAAATGTTTTCCATATTAAAACTTAAAAAATGTAAACACGGTATGTCCTAAAAAAAATTCAAAGGACAAAAAGAATAAGAAAAGATCAAAAAATTGAAAAAATATGAACCCTAAACAAAAAAGATCATGAAAGTGTGCAAGTCTAAGTGCCACTACTTTTTACTTTACTATGCAAAATAATGGTTGTGTGCAACTTGTCATAAATGCCACAACCCATGATAGTCAAACTATTTAATCTTGACTAGTTCATGTTTTAAATTTCATGTTTACAGATAGAGAATAAAGATCTAGCCAAACTATTAAATCTTGGCAGATCAGTGGTTAGGTAGAGAAATAAAATGTACTCATAAGCTTAATCTGAACCATTGGAAGTTATAAGATTAGAATTAGATAGTTTACTTGTCAAAAGAAAAAGGAAAGAAAGGGTTTGCTAGCTTAAATGCACCCAATAAAGTGAAGAAAATATGTTGGGATAAGTAAAGGGTAGGTAGAAGAAAGGTTGCAGAAATACAAGGTTGTCAAAGCATAAGCACATTTATCATGCTTGATCATATGTTTCAATGTGCAAAAGCAATTATGAAAGTGAAAAGATGTTCGCAAGATGATTTAATTAACTTCCCCTCATTTCATTTCACCCCACATTACATACTTGCTAATTTCTCCATAATCCCATCATTTCTTAAGAATATACCCTTTTCCCTTAGTTTTGACCCTTACCCCTTGGTTTCACACATTTCCCTAGCAAATTACCCTTCAAAGGTCATTTTCCTACCCAAAACCCCTTTTCTCTAGTGTGAAACCCATTCCCCTTTAAAAAAATCATTTTCTCCTTATTAATTTCCTTATTTTATCTAAAAAACCCATAAAAACCACCCTGTCCTAAGTTTTGTTCCCCCCCCCCCTCTTTATTTAATTAACTCCATCTTTCATGTATTTCCTGACAAAACCCCTTTAACACATAAACCCCTTTATCCTAAGTTTTGTTTCCCCCTCGCTTTATTTAGTTAACTCCACAAAATTCACACTTTCCCGATATAAACCCATTTAACCCACCACCCTTGGTGCGGTTAACAAACCCAGCCACATTTTAAACCTGAGTCCCATTTTACTAAACCCGCTTATATTTAACCCCTCTTTATATCATTAATTAATTACAGTTAAGTGTAACTAATCCCCCTAGGCCCCGCAAATCTCTGCCCTTATTCCCTACGTGCATTTCCACCACGCGATAGTCGTTAGATCTTGCACCCCAAGATCTGACAGCGCGCATCCATATCACGTTAATTTATTTTCCGAGCTTTACCTACCTGAGAGCACGCCAGATTCGCAGTTTTGCTCGGGACCCTTTTGATTACGTGGCATCTTAAGGTTAACTAGCATGCTCTCATGGAAAAAGCGCCCAACTGCCAAAATCGATGCGATGAACCTTAATATCGCCTCCCCGTGTAGGCCGAAACCATCCACTGTTCATTATGAAATTCCACGCCAATTCTAGCCGTTACCTATTAAAACATCGAAGACCCTCATTTTCCCTCTTTTCACTCATTTTTACTGAAAGCTGCCTAACCCTTCCTACACCATCTTGAGCCTCTACAACTAAATTTCACAATTGATTACCTCTCAAACACGCTCCGGACTCCATCCACATAAATCTTAGTTCAATAAAGCCATTATCACCTCCCTACCAACCTGTGTTCTTATTAGTAATTGTTTTATTTTGCAGGTGATTACAAGGCTAGAAGCTTGGATAAACAGTTTTGATACCAGTTCCAAAACCTATTTACTCCAAGATTCACAAGGAAATGAATTCAAAGGGCTTAATTCATAAGGAAAAACAATTATCATAAAGCAGGAAGAAATCATTTACACAGAGGCAGTAATGGTTTAAAAAAAGATGAAATCATTTTCACCAACACAGCAAAAGATTCTTACAAACTACTCTCCAAGAAACATTTTATATTCTACATGTGTCTTTTAGTAAAAATCATTTTTACTAAAAACACTGAAGCATGAAAAATTAAGATTTATTGTAATAGGTAAAAGTAAAAGTAGGTGACAAAGCATTCATGGTAAAAGCATACAGTTAAAAGACTAAACAGAGGAGGCATATGAAAGTGTATGAAATGAAAGGTCATAAGTAAATATGACATCCAGCGTGAAGCCCAAATGGCCAAGCAGCTTAAAGGGCAAAAGATCAGAGGCTAAAAGATAACAAAGCCTAAATAACAGGGACAGCAAACAACAGTTCAAAAGTTGTATCTATCTTCTTGCATGAAGATATTTCCTTTTCCTAGATTAGTTCTCAATGTAGTTTGAGATAT
Organism: Pinus taeda; assembly: GCA_000404065.3. Taxonomy (NCBI): domain Eukaryota; kingdom Viridiplantae; phylum Streptophyta; class Pinopsida; order Pinales; family Pinaceae; genus Pinus; species Pinus taeda. Next base: position 80,914 of record APFE031144919.1, read on the forward strand.
TTTGTAAATTACTTTTGTATAAATACTTCATAAATCGAAGTATTGAGTGTGGATTACTGCACATTTGTAGAGTTATTTTGATCTTAAACCTAAGGGTTATTGTACCAATTTTCAAGTCAACAGACTGGAGCAAGTAATAAGAAGATTGCACTCCAGGATTCATGAGATGAGCTATTTGCAATGAAGTATATTCTTTGTCTGAATTTGTTACTTTCTTATGTGTTTCATAAACTTAAATGTTATCTAAATTTGAATGAATTAACTATAAATTTAACTCAGAATTTGTTTAAGTACACTTTGTTTTGCACAGTTAATCATTTATATGTTTTCCTCTAATATTGGGATTTGAGAACCCTTAATTGATCTCCCATCCCGGTTGACCTCATTCACTTCTCTTCATAATCCGACATAGGGAACCCTTAATTGCTCCTTGGATCCGATTGGAAACCATTTCACCATCAAGCCTTTAAGATCTATAGTAACCCCTCTTTCTTTCCATGTAGACACTATTTTTAGAACTTAATCTAGTCTTATTTGTCTGACATTTGACCCCATAGCCCAGTGGTAAAAGACAACCCTTTTCATCTAAGTAAGTGATCCCACCACCAAAATTCAAATCAAAAACCCAAGCACAATCATAACTAGCCTAAAATCAATTAACTAAAACAAAGTTAAATCATAAAGAGAGAGCCCTCTCTGAGATTAGGAAGGCTAGGTCCTGGTCTCCAAAGCTGGTTTGTGGTTACTTCTATCATTTCTTTTTCTAAACAACTTGGAAGAAATTTTGGAGTGATAACACTATGATAACATTACTTGAAAGGAACAGTGACCTGAGCAGGAATTAGCATAACCAATTCAATCAAAAGTGTTACTCAGATATAACACAGGGATCAATCTAAATCTCAAATGAATAGCAAAAGCAAACTAAATTGACAATCCTTACAATACTCAAAGGTAATATTAACTTAACATTAACAAACAATCAATAATGAAATAGAAAAGATTATGACATAGGTGAAGCAATAGATCTTCTCTTGACTGGGCCCAAAGTCACCAGAAGTCTCCGCTAAGATATACTCAAAATATAAGTATGAGTTAAACGCAGTACTTATTCATTAATATAGTTAACCAAGTTACAGCATCCAAAATAATAGTATTATATCTCAAAAATAATAATTACAAATTGTGAAATTCTGAACTCTCTGCAGTTTTTCTTTCAGCCTTATATATTACATTTAGAAAGTAAATAGATAAAAGTGAATCCTCAAGATCAAGGGATCCTAAGGATTTCGCTATACTTGATCTGATTCTGTCATAAAATAGTCATTGGTTTTTCCGGTCTTCCGATGTCCTACCTTGCCTTTGACGCTATCACTTTCCCTTATGAGATGTTTTTGTTTTGTCGATTGGGTAGTTATTGCTCAATTCATGACATCTGCACATAAATATAGTAAAAATTAGTTTTTCCTTCTTAGATTCGTCTAATTTGTTATAAATTACTTTTACTCAACTTTAGCTATTATTTCCTCTACTTTTATTCATAAATAGAGATAATCATGTGAGGATGAGTGCTAAATAAAGCTATTACCAAGGAGAAAACATACCTTTTTCTTGACCCAACAACTCCTTCACTTAATCAGTCATGTGAGGAGTATATATCTCAAATATCATGTGGAATATAACTGTGAAGAGGATCTTTGTTAACCTATCGTATGTGCCTTTGATGTTTGATTATGAAAACACTTTGCAGTGGAAGTATACTAGAAACTTTTTTTGCAAGTCTAGTTCCAATACTTTCCTTTGAACGCATATCGTGCACAGATTCCATCTAACATAAATGAAAACATATAGAATTATGTTACCTGGTTCACCCTCAAAGATGCTTTTGCCTGCCCCACATGACATGCAACTCAAATGACAATATATCTTCCCAATTGAAGATCTTACCATGGGTAACCACCATATTCAGCATATTATCCATTTTTCCTCAAACACCTCAGGGTTCTTCTGCCTATGCAACCGACAACACATGGCAATAAGATACTAATATCCATCTCTAAGAATCCTAGTCGAGTACAATGTGGATGGGAAGTCGTGAAACTAAGTAGGATCTCAACACTAAGATTTGATGATGTCACCTATGTCCATATCATCCCATCTGATGTAGAAGTCATTATTTGCATATTTTGTGGGCCTAAGCATCTTATAGTAAGCCTGCATGTCTTCTCCATAACAGGTGGAAATTTGACCATCACTTTCACTACAAAGCACAAGATGAGAGTCATCTATGTGTGTATTGATCCACTCAATCACATCTGCACATGAGATGAATGGGAATCTACATACGACCCTATGTATCTTGGACCACTTGATATTGATGTATACTTCCATATCCTCCAAGTTTTGAACGAATTATTTCTGCGTGAATGTGTCTTTTATGTTGCACCGTGTGGCACCAGTAGACTTATCTATGAAGCAATATGTGTCTGCATATATGGGAATGGTAGGCCTTTTCACCTTAATTGCTTCCTCAGTGATTACCTCTGAAGCTTATTTGGAGGCCACTTTACGTGTAGCTAGAGGCATGGTTCCTAAAAATGATGAAACAATAACAATACTTGTAGCTCGAACACCTATTTATGGAAGAATACTCATGGTGACAATGATTAGCTTTATGAAATATCCTAACTATTACGAGCAACAACTTAGAAAATTGTATTCAAAGAACCATTAAATGCAACTAAAGATGTAATCTTGTCAACGACGACACATAGTTATTTGCATGGGAAAGAAATACGCATGCAAAAAATGAGGGTGCACTTCCAAAGCATGAAGGTAGTTCAAGGGTCATTCGAGGCTTTGAAGTGAGCTCCTGCACTCAAGCAGTAGAGGGAAAACATCGATGGCACCGGGTGCACTAACGAAGCACGAAGGAGAAACATTCGGGCCTTTGAGGTGTGCTCATGCACTCAAGGAGACAGAGAGGGAACATTGGCACATTCTAAAGAGACAAAGGGACAAAGCTTGGGGCCTTTAGGGCTTCAAGGTGTGATCATGCATGCAAGAGAAAGGAGGGTGCACTGGTGCATGCTGAAGGGTTGAAGGGAAAACATTCAAGCCTTTGGGGTGCACTCATGTGCTCAAGGAGGATGCAGTTATTCGTGACGAAGGAGTGCGCTCAAGAGGCAAACTTGTCTTATTCTGAGGTATAGTTTTCTAAGTTAGTCAAGGCTTCAGGTTCCAAAAGTGCGCTCTACCAGAGAATGGCTCAAGGACAAGTCCAATAGTAAGATTGCATGATAAAAATGTGAAGAAGAAATATCTACAAGATTTTATGGTTGTTGTCGCAATGATGATTACAATGTGAAGAGATAAGGAATATGCAGAGTCACAACATGCAATAGAAAATTAACAATTATAGAAGAAAGAATGAACATAAACGCTATAGATAAACTAAAAATAAAATAAATGCCAGCAAGAAAAGAAATATCGATAGCAAAATCATGAAACAGAGTCAATAGATATGACATGAAAAACATACTTGGAATGTAGATTGACGAAGAGTTTCTTGATACAAATATGTGCTCCCAAGAACTATTTTGAAAATGAATGATTAGCTAGGTTAATTTAAAAAATATTACATGCAAATCAGTCTCATGTGTGCTCTCCGCTTGTCAATAAGTTATTGGGTCTTCATGTTGAAAGAATGTGCTCAAGGAGGGAGCACTTACTAAGCATGAAGGAGTGAACTCAACGAGGGCACACTTCTTCAACCCGAAGTCTTCCTCAACTTGAAGTGTGATTTTTCCTTAAAGGGTGTTTTTCTTGCTTTTGTGTGCTTTTCATGTGTGTGCATGGTGATAGAAGCTAGTTTCTAAGTCAAGAAAATTCATGATTTCACCTAACCATGGAAAAGATAACATAAGCGCTTCTAAGGGTTAGGCAACAACACTTAGGAAACATTGCCTTACAAGGATGCAACACTTAGAGAAAACATACAAATAATAAATCAAACAATGTGATGACACTAAGGGACTTGAAATGATAGTTCATTATGCTCCAAAATTGACTTAGGAAAAAAATTTGGAGGGTCATTGTCGCACAACAACAAGTTTCAGGGATGCGTGCTGGGTATAGAAGGGTAAGGAAATTGGTATACTATTTCTATTTATTAGTGCACTAATAGTTGAGTGTATGTGGCAGCACATAGCAAGACTCGGTGATAGTGAAAGGAAACATGTATCGTGGCATGGTGCAGCAAGATATAGACCAAGTCCATTAAGAATGAGGAAGAGGAACATCCCTCCAAAGGAAAATAACCTTCAAGAATTTGGAGGTTCAGCTCAAGGAATTGGAAGATGAGCTAAAGATCTATAGGGAAGAACTTAGAAATCTCATCAAGAAACAACAAGAACTGGCTGAGTGGAATGTTGAGATGCAAAAATAGTTGCGAGAAATGACATATCAAATAGAATCCTTAAAAAGGAAAAATGGCAATGGTAAGGAGAGGCCTCGTGAGGCTTAAAAGGAGAAGAGGATATTCTATTGTTGGTGTTATGGAGAAGAGCATCTGAAAAAGGATTGCCCCCACAGGTAGAAGAAGAAATAAAGTATCTCCTAAGAGCTATAAGGAAACAAATCAATGATGTAGGACACTAAGAAGGAGGAGGAGGAATTCCCTCAAGCTTCTTGACACATGAATACATGTGTTGAAAATATCTCATGTGAAATTTTGGGGAATGTAAGACTTCAAGTTTGTTGTTAGCCTTGTAAAGAAATATTGAACTAATGTGATATATGAATATGCCTATGTAAATATGTACTTATGTACACATATATGATGGTTGGAAGTGCCATGAATGTTGGACTTGACCTGACAAAAACTAGTTTTGGAAACTATTTTATTTTAATGCCTATGGTTGTGACTTTAATTTATCACTTTTATGCACTAACTTAATTTTTATTTTACAATTCACATGGCCTTGTTATCTATGGAAATTTTTAATTCTTTTGTTAATTGAATGTCCTCTTTATATTGATTGATCTTGCTCTCCATTTTAATGGATTTTGAATGTCGTGCTTGGGTTTAAGAAGTTTATTGAGTGTGGCAATAAAGCCATAGACTTTTGGAAATCGAGTCAAGGGAGAATCAAGTGAGAATACAAGGAAGAAAGGCCCTGCACATAAATAAAACTTAGACACAAGAAAAAGAGAGGCTGGAACATTGTCTATACAAAGCATAATTGAGATCGACATCATGGTAAAGGAGGCAACAGGAAGAAGTATGGTGAAGGAATTCCTTTGGTTGATGCATATCTTGCTTAAATGAAGGGATTCATTGCAATTCTAATATTCTTAAATAGACATCAATATGTTTCTTGTGTCTAGGATTTAGTGAATGGCGCTATGCAGGCTGAGTGGTTGGTTATGTTAGAGTCAGTATTTGCATACTACCATCAGTGATCAAAAATCCTCATTTATATCATATTAGTGTCCCATGTTGAACTTTTTATCATTCCACCTGGGTCATCATGTAAAAATCTACTCACTGGTGGTAGCCCATGTTGAAACCCCATCCCCTCTCAAAAATAAAAATTTGTTGGCCCACCTTCATGTGTCTTGCTAAGCATACATTGACTATAAAAGATCATTTCATCATGTTTTGTGTCAGTCAAATCCACCTGAAGTCCAGTCATTCAAGGTCCCATTATGTCACTAGGTTTTACTTTCCAAGGTCCAATAAAAAACCATTTCACTGCATAAGGCCAGCAAAGTGTGAGAGAGAAGCAAGGGTTTACAAGCATGTAACCATGGTTACTAAAATTCCAATTTGGATTTTAAGCAAAAAATTCATTCCAGTTTGTAATTTTTATTTCAAAAGAGAGATGTAATAATTTTTATTTATTTATGTAATTTTATGTTTATCATAATATGTAATAAGTCACTATTTTAGTTGTTTACTCATCATCCATTTCCAATATCATCCAAATAAAAATCAAAGCGATGATTGCAAAATCTTAAGCATCATCCACCTGCAAAAGAAAAATTCAGAAAACAAATTAGCAAAGAGGTCTAAAAGGGGTCAAATGAAACATTAGAAAGTGGGTTTGAAAATCAAAAGATCAAACTCACTAACCTATAAAATACTTCTTGCCTTCAAACTTACCTTCATTTTCCTTTTATTACTCATTGAGAAAACCCCAAGAGATTTTTTTCACACTTCTAGGAAAAATCAGCAAAAACAAAGTTGGCGTTGTGTGTTTCCTTCTAGTGTTGTGCATTTGGCTAGCGTTGCACATTTCCTTAAGGTGTTTCCCGTTCCCTTAAGGCGCTACGTGTTTGGTTGAGGTGATGCGCACTGGTGGTGCATGTTTGTCTAGTAACACTCCAACTACTTCCTTAGCTCCTCCAAAGAATTCTCAACCTTAAAACAAGTAGCAGTTGAATCATGTGTTTTTCCTCCTCCTCAAGTCAATTCCTAAGTGCTTGATACGTTTATTGAAGATTTGGTGTTTAATCCTATATCTAAACCCTAGACTCCCCCCCAACACTACCATTGCATTACCATTACCCTTTATACATTTCCCTTCACCCTCCTTCCCTTTCCCTAAAGCTTTATATCCCAGATAATGCCTAAACATTTCTCGTCAAAACCCTAAATCCTAGGTGATACCACACTACCTAGGCTCCCAAACCCCTCTATTGCAAACAATTTCCCCCATCCCCAAACTATGATACCACTACCCTATATCCCTCTTGAAATACATATACCCCTACACCCATCATCTTCCAATTTACCCTTCCCCATTTACTATTCCCTAAAAACTATATTTCCCATACCTTACACCTCCCTAGGGTTTGATACTAAACAACATGGAAGAGGAGGAATATAGACCACATAGTGAGGAAGAGGAAACAAATAGAGAAGAAGAAAGGGAATAGAGGAGGCCACACAAAGGAGGATAGATACACAGGTTTGAGCCCACATATCTCAGGGAACTCCTAGCATCCCTTATGATTGTGACATCCTTCAAATGGCTAGGCTGTTATGATTTTTGTGAACAAGTGTAGGCAGTCCAACATCATCCTGACTTGACTAGACTCTTTATTACTAAACTTCAAGACAACCAGGTCACTCTTGCAGGCATAAATTTCAATTTTTCTACTTCCAATCTAGCAATTGCCATAGGGATTCCAGATGTTGGGGAAAAGTGGTTTAAACAGGGTGATTTGGAGAGGCATTATTATGAGCGATACATGAAACCAAGATACAGAAATGAAATAAGGGGTTATTTTTTCACACCTCCTTGACAGATATTCCCCGATGATGAAGATTATTATGAAGTATTTCTCATGTGAAGGTAGATTCTCCAAGATCTATTCTTATCATATCCGGCTTTTAATGCATTTCACTAGGGTAAAAATGCTCAATATACCCTACTATCTTTTCAGGAGTATTGAGGAAATGGCATACATTGCCCAAAAGAGGGAGTACAAAGATAAAATGAAGAGCCTATTTCATCATTCCCTCATCAAAATCATAGTCCTTTACCATCTCAAGGAACTCAATATTGCATGGAGAACTTTCATAGCTAATCCCATATTCACTCATGCACCCACTCAAAATGTCCAAAGCATCCTTTCATCATCTCATCCATCCACCTCCATTCCTCCATTTCAACCCATACATCTTTCATCTGCATTTGATGAGTCAGCCACACCATCGCTTCTATCATCACTATTTCATGAGCCTATTCTTTCACTTAGCAGAGATGAAGGCAGAGAGAAAGAGCACATAGAGCATGGTGAGATGAGCAAGCCTAAAAGGGTTGGTTTGGGTATCTTGACACATAATTTCAAAGAGGGCATAGGAAAGTGTTTTCCCCACAGATTGTGGGAGGGGCCTTGACTTCTTCATCAGCAAATCAGGTACATAAGGGTAAGGAAATGGTGACAGAGGCAGAGATCCAATACAGGAGGAGGACCTCCATGAAACAGAGAAGGATTTTCACTTAGTTGACCTAAGTGAAAATGATGACAGTTAAAACATAGCCATTGTCATCAAAAAGAAGAATGCACTCATAGGAGATCTCCTGGTCAACTTGCAAAGGGCCAAATATATTATTTCATACTATGAGAAAGAAAACAAACAGTTTGAGGTCAAACATGAGCTTATGGAGATTCAGCTCATCAAGACAAAGAGAGAGGCTGAAAAGGCTAAGGCTTGATGGGGCATATGGAGAATATAGTGACCAACTGGAAGAACAGGTGCCAAGAAGAAGGCCAAGGACTAGAGGCCTAAAGAGATCTTTGGAGCTAGAAAAGCAAAAGGATTCTGAACTAGCTAATGAGCTCACCCTAAATGAGCAATTTTCCAAATGGTAAATGAGAACAGGGAGCATTGGCTTGAGAAGATGAACACTCATATTGAAAGCCTCTTAGACTAAGCTGAAAGAGACACTGACATTCAAAGAAATATGGAAAAGTACTATTGCCGAAGAAACCAAATAGCAAGGGCAAAGCTCAAAACTGTTAGGGCAAGAATTGAAGCCCTAACTCATCATGAGGAGAAAAAGAAGCTTGACATACTTGTTGAGGCCTCACTCCATGCCTAGCCACCTCAGACATCAGCTTCTCAAACAATTTTGAAAACCCTTGGCCAAATTTTTTTCATATAGTATTTTTTGTCTTTTTAAGGCAATTTCTATATCAGCGCTTTGGTCAAATGCACAACGCCTTAGGCGTTGCACACTTTTTGGAGGCACATTTTGGAAGAATGGCCACCACCATTGGATTTAGAAGACCAAGATAGTCAGGAAACCCATGTTTCTAGCCCTAGAAAGCAAAAGTGGTGGGTGAAAAAGGCAAAAAACCACCTAAAAATCATGTTTCCACCTCTTTTTTGGACTAGGCGTTGCACATTTGAGTCGTCTTTGGTGATTGAAATTTTGGAGGGGAAATCAATCCCATTTTAAAAACCAAGGGAATTTTTGGAAACTAGACAGGATAATATTTCCAATGAGCTATCATGGGCTATATTGGGACATCAGGAAGGCAGTCAAAAGTCAGCTTAAACATGGCACTATGCATTTGACAATCAACCCAGATTTTCACTGTTTCTCTCCAAATTGATTTTCACCTATGGAAGTTGGTGTTTTACTGATGTAATTGATAAGGATGATGTAATTATCATGTTTTTACTGTTACCTAGGCTAAATACATTAGGTAAATGGCCTCCATGACTTGTAACGAATCAATTTTCTTAAGTTAGGGATGAGTCACTTTGACCACCCTACACTCTAGCTATCAGTTTAGTTTTTGTTGCAACTTCTCCTCCTCTCATGGATTCAACCTCTGAGGCTAGGATGAGTTGGTTTGAGGCCTATATTATGTATTTTCTCAGTCATTTTATAGGTTGGACTCTATTGGATATTATAAATTAGTATTTTATACTTTGGCATGAAATATATTGGATGAGTTGCAGCTATTTTGGTGGGATTCCAGTGGCATGGTATTTTGACATTGTTTCCTCTTCAGTTACATATGTATGAATGTTTTGTACCTTTCATGATTTATTTCACTCTAAATATGTTTGATTTTCAAGGTGTGATAAGCAGAATTCATCTTGTATGCTCTGTTTTGGGAAAATCATCATAGATTGTTTCATTTCTTTAGTTTAAAAAAGAATTCATGCTCTCATGCTCTTTTTAGCACCTCACTAGCCTAAACCATTTCATCACTATATTGCAAAGTGTTAAAGTAACTTTCCTACCTTTCCCCATCAGATGTCTACAATTCGGATTCTCTTTTTCCTTGACCTAGTTCACTCATCTAGTGACTACCCCAACCAAATCAAATCAAAACAACCCTGAGCTACTATATCTAGCCTAAAAACATAATCCATCCAGCCATCTTGGTTGTGACCCTTTGGAGAGAGACCTCTCCATCTTGGTAGGGCTAGCTACCAAGTCAAAAGGTTGGTTTGTGGTTACCTTAGCTGGACTCTTCCTTAGCGTTGGAGATCTAGAGGAGTGATAACAAGTTAGTCCATGGGAAATAATGGACAATGATGTGGTAAGCACGAGGATGGAACAGGGGAAGTTCTCTGGACTTAACTCAAATGCACGTATATATAAATATGTGATATGACAATGATCATGCCTTTGTATACAAATATATAAATGTCATTATGACTAATAAATCTCATTAAGAGCCATTCTTGCAGAAGAATGATGGTTTACGTTCATTTTATATAAATATGGATGACATGCAAGATTATTGGTTAATGAGGAATCAAGTGGGAAAAGGTATATTTGACTCATCTATTATTTTAGTAGCATGTTAATATGATGTGTTAGAAAATTATATATTACAAAGCAATGGAACACATAAAATATATTGCAGAAATATAAACACACAAAACAAGAGAGACAGATATATACATAGTTCACCCAATTTGGGCTATGTCCATGGAGAAACAGCCAATCCTTCCTTTTATATTATCTAGCAAACTGATGAGATACAATCGATGGCAGATCTGTTGTAATTCCCTCTTCTCTCTCGCTCAATCTCCTCTCTCTTTCTCGCTCAGAATACAGATCTTCATAGACGTAATACAATTCCCTCATATATAGTGAGGGGTTGCCTTCTAAGGAAAAAGACCCTAAATTAAACATTATTAACTTCTACCGTCAGATTTCCACCTAATGAATGGCACAAATTGACTACGAAATTACAACATTTTACAAAGAAATTTTACATCTATTTTTAGTCTTAGGGGCGCTGCCCCCATCCTAAAGATCATTGTCTCCCCTTCAGACCCCCCATGTAGTGCACATATTATGGGCAGTGTTGCCATCACATTACAAATTGGGGTCCAATGCGATGATACCTCTGAATAAAGAAGATATTCAAACTCCACACTCAACAATCTCCCACTTGGAGACTGATTATAGCAAACTCCACCACTGCTTCATTTTCTAGACAATCCCTCCACTTTGGACCTGGTTGTTTCTCATCTTCTTCATCATACTTCAAGACCAATTGAAACTAAGCAGAATCTCAGTTTCTTCCTGGTTACAAGTTTTGTTAACATATCTACAGGATTCTAGCTAGTGTGTATCTTTTCCAACTTCAACTATCCATCTTCCAACACTGACCGTATGAAATGGTACTTGAGTTGTATATGTTTAGTCTTGGAATGAAATGTAGAGCTCTTTGCAAGATATATGGCACTCTGTTTGTCACTGTATAACTTGCCCAACTCCTGCTTCTTACCCAATTCATCAAGAAACCTTTGTAACCAAATCATTTCTTTATTATCCTCTTATCAGCAACTTACTTTGCTTCTGTTGTTGAGAGTGCAACAACACTTTGCAATTTTGAAAACAGTTGTTCCACCTACAATAAACACATACTCTGTGGTGCTCCTCCTGTTATCTCTATCACCCGCCATATCTACATCAACATATCCCTGTAGAGCAATGTTTGAGCCACCAAATCATAATGCTTGATTTGTGGTACCTCTCAAATACCTGAGAATCCACTCCACCACTATCCAATGTTCTTTTCTTGGATTGTTCATGTACCTGCTTACAACTCCCAGTGCATGTGCAATATTAGGCCTTGTGTAGACCGTTGCATACATTAAGCTTCCAATAGTTGATGCATATGGAACTTTAGACATATAAGCCATTTCTTCCTGAGTCTTGGGACACACCTCCTTACTTAGTTTGAAATGGCTAGCCAAAGGTATAATAATTGGATTTGCATTCTGCATATTAAATCTTTTCAACACCTTTTCTATGTACTCACTCTGAGACAATGTTAATTTTTGATTCTTCCTGTCTCTAGTTATTCTCATACCAAGGATTTGTTTTGCAGCACCCAAATCCTTCATTGCAAATGAGTTCACCAATTTTCTTTTGAACACATTTATTTCCTGCATGTTAGAACCTGCAACAAGCATGTCATGTACATACAATAACAATATAATATAGCTGCCATCACTTTGCCTTTTGAGATAAACATAATGATCAAAGTGACATCTAGTATAACCTTGTTCAGACATAAACCTGTCAAATTTTAGATACCACTGCCTTGGAGCCTATTTTAAGCCATACAATCTCTTCTTCAGCCTTCACACTAGTTTCTAATTCCCTTTTAACTCATATCCTTGTGGCTATTTCATATATATATCTTCCTCCAAATCCCCATGGAGAAAGGTTGTCTTTACATCTAAATACTCAAGATGCAAATATTCAGCTACTACTAGACTTAAAATAGTTCTAATTGAAGTCATTTTAACAATAGGATAAAATATTTCATCAAATTCTATACCCTTTTTTTGTGCAAACCCCTTCACCACAATTCTAGCTTTATACATTTTTCTACCTCCATCTTCTTCCTTCAACCTATAAACCCATTTATTCTGCAATGTTGTTTTACCTGCAGGGAACCTGACTAAGTCCCAAGTCTGGTTATGTGCTAAGGAGTCCATCTCATCTTTCATGGCTTGCTCTCACTTCTTCCTAGTTTCTACCTACACTGCTTCTTCATAACATTCTGGTTCACCATAATCAATCAAAAATACATAATATAATGAAGGAGAGTATCATTCAGGGGGATCTATTTATCCTGGTAGATCTTCTAACACCACTTTCAGGTGTTTGAGGTGTTTGTTGTTGTTTTGGTTGTTTTTGTTGTTCTGGCTATTAATCATTATGATTTTTAGGCACCTTCACTTTTTCTGTGATGTCATCAAGAACTATGTATTCTCTGTTTTCTTTTTCCAGTTTCTTTTCCTGCATCTAATCCTTATACAAAACCTTTTCATTGAATATGACATATTTGCTCCTAATGATTTTGTGTTTTTCATAATCATAAAATCGATAACCAAAATCATTAACTCCATATCCAATAAAGGAACATTTCTTTGATTCTGCCTCAAGCTTTGTTCTATTTTCTTTATTAATTTGGACAAAGGCTTCACAACCAAAAGTTTTTAAATTTGAGTAGTTTACCTTTTTACCTTTTTATGCCTCCTCTGGAATACCGCCATCCAAGGAACTTGAAGGCCCTCTTTTTATTAGATAAACAGTAGTATCTACAGCATCTGCCCAAAATTGTAAAGGAAATCTTGCATGCAATCTCATGCACCTTTCACGCTCCATGATTGTCCTGCTCATCCTTTCTGACACACCATTTTCTTGTGGTGTTTCCGGAACTATCTTCTCCTTGCAAAGTCCATTCTCTAAACAGTACCTATAAAACTCTTTGCTACAACCATTGTCTAATATGAGACACTTCAACATTTTTCTTGTCTCATTTTCAACCAAATATTTCCATTTCTTGAAAGTATCAAATACATCAGATTTATTTTGAATACAATAAATCTAGGTTTCTTTGGTTGCATCATCAATAAAAGTAACATAATAATGAGAGCCACTGAGAGATGATACCTGAGTAGGTCCCCATACATCTATATGCACAAGCTCTAATTTTTTTCTCTTCTTTTCTTTCCCAGCTCTCTAAAGAATCTGACTCTCTTATGTTTTCCATAAACACAATTCTCACAGAATTTTAAATCAACATGCTTCAAACATGGAAACAAATTTCTTGAGTGAAGAATCTACATCCCCTTCTCAGTCATGTGCCCGAGCCTATGATGCCACAATGTAGTATCTTCTCCTATAGAGGTTAAAGCATTAACATGATTAGAAATATCATTGCATAAATACAATGTACCAACCTTTTCTCCTTTTACTATTACCAGGGCTCCTTTAGTGACCTTCTAGGTTTTATCTGTAAAAGTAGTTACATAGCTTTCACCTCCCAACTGCCCTGTTGAAATCAGATTTTTCTTTAGATGTAGAACATGCCTTACTTCCTTCAATTTCCATTGACTTCCATTCTATTGTTTTATGAAAACTCTACCCATTCCAATGATTTTACAGGGTTTATCATCACCCAATCGAACCTGTCCAAAATATCCTTGAACATAATCATGAAAATATTTCCTATCAAGTGTGGCATGGAATGAGGCCCCTGAATCTACCACCCAGGAATCAATAATATTTTCTAATGAAAGAATCAAATCATGTTGCAACACATCACCTGTCACATTCGCTTCATGATTGTTTTATTGCTGCGCATCTTCTTCTTTTCCCTTCCAAGAGTTGCAGTATTTCTTGAGGTGTCCCTTCTTCCCACATTTCCAGCACACTATCCCCGATCTAGACTTGGATCTGCCTTTCCTTGACTTACTACGATATCCTAGGCTCTTTCCTCTTTCTGTTTTTCTTCCCCTAGTCTCTGCAGTCAAAGCATTACCTAATGTCTCACTGGAGCTTTCCCATCGCATTTCCTCGCTAAGGATTGCATCGACAACATCATCAAACTTCAAAGTATTAGATCCAGAGATAGAGTTACTAATGGCCATAACTAAACCATTCCAACTTTCTGGAAATGAGCATAGAAATAATAAAGCCCTAACTCATCATCAAAAGTAACTCCTATAGGACTTAATTGACTGGTAACTGTATTAAATTCATTTAAATGATCAGCAACAGATCTACCTTCTGACATCTTCATATTAAAAAAATGCTTCATAAGAAATACCTTATTTAAGGCGGAGGTATTTTCATATAGTTTGGTCAATGCCAACATTAAACCCTCTGTTGTCGTTTCCTTTAAAATATTAAACACTATCGATGCCGCTAGGCATAGCCGTATTGCTCCAAGTGCCTTTTGGTCGAGAATATCCCATTTTGTGTGTGTCATACTCGTCAGCTTCTTTGTCTTTTTGCTCAATGGTAGGTACAGATCTTTCTGATATAGATAATCTTCAATCTACATATTCAACAGCTGGTAGTTTTGGCCGTTAAATTTTTTGACCCTAAACCTACCATCTTCCACCATTTCTCCCACTCGAACTAGGAAACCTTCTCTCATGCAAGCTTATCAGTCAAATAGACCTTCAGATCTGATATTAGTTGTTAGTAAATTATATATCACAGAGAAATGGAACGCATAAAATATATTGCAGAAATATAAACACAGAAAACACATAAAATAAGAGAGATAGAGATATACGTGGTTCACCCAATTTGGGCTATGTCCACGGAGAAACAGCAGTCCTTCCTTTTATATTATCCAGCAAACTGAAGAGATACAACCTACAGCAGATCCACTGTAATTCCCTCTTCTCTCTTGCTCAATCTCCTCTCTCTTTCTCACTCAGAATATAGATCTTCATAGATGCAATAAAATTACCTCATATATAACGAGGGGTTGCCTTCTAGGGCAAAAAGCCATAAATTAAACATAAATTCTACCGTCAAATCTTCACCTAATGAATAGCCCATGTTGACTATGAAATTACAACATTTTACAAGTAAATTTTGCATCTACTTTTAGCTTTGGGGGTGTTGCCCTTGATCCCCTGCCGAGGGGGCTCCTAAAGATTATTGTCGCCCCCACTGGACACACCATGCAGCACACATATTATGGGCGGTGTTGTCACCACATTACGAACTGGGGTCCAATGCAGCAATACCTCTGAATAAAGAAGATAATCAAGCTCCACACCCGACATGATGCCCTTGTTGTGTTATGATCAGGGAATGATGAAGAATATATAAACAAAACAAAATTAGTGTGATTTGTAGCATGTGGAAAAAGATACTAAAGGTAGTATTGCTTGGTGTCTATGGATAGATTTGGAGTGGACTCTTGATTTTCAACACTGTTACATGCATGTCATGTTATGTTATGTGTGTCATGTATGTGTGGTGTTGTACATGCATATTCATTATGTGCACTATGCGTATTTGTATGTGTTATGGTACACTATGTATATGTGCATGTGTTGTGTAATGTTTGGGGTCAAACAAGTATGGGACTATATGGGCCATTGTGTTGTGTAATGTGTATGGAACAGGCAGGTACAAGACTGCATGGGCCTACAAAGGTGTAGAATACACCTATATTCTTGTCCAAAGAAGACTACTTGGTTGGTAGTGACTACCTAGTTTGGTAGCGCCCATATACACATGGTAGCGATTAGGCTTGTTTATATTTATTTGTTCCTAAGTGATTGCCTTGATGCCGGTGAACCACTTAGTAGATTTGAAATCAAAGAGAAGAGAAGGCATTGAGTGCTTGCAAGGTTGGAAACCGATCTAGTGTGTGTACATGGTCAAGTGAAGAGAAGGCACTGGGTGATTTCCAGGCTGGCAACTAATCTAGTGTATCTGCACGATCAAAGTGAAGGGAAGGAAATGGGTGATTACCAAGCTGACTACCGATCTAGTGTGTGTACATGATCAAAGTGAAGAGAAGGCATTGGGTGCTTACCAGGCTGGAAACCTATCCAGTGTGTGTATGGGAAAAGAAAGGATATTGGATGCTTTCCGAGATGGGCGACTGATCCATCTTATGTAAAGAAAGCAATGAAGAGAAAATCAAGATAAGTATCAATATTTCATGGAATTTTGAACTTTTCAATTATGAATATAAATTCAATGTTTTGATTTATGATGGTTTGGGATGAGCTAACCTTGTTTTGATATGATAAGAATTAAAGTAGAATTCCAAGTTCACCTCATGAATGAACTACTAATGAGGTATGATTTAAATTATTACGCTTCCCTCATGATGAGACTCCTAAAATTTGTGTGCCTATGATGTAGAAATGGATATGGGATTGCCTTGTTCGAATGAACGAAGTTGACAGCAAGTTGGAATGGCAGCAGTATAATAAATTCTAAAGATAAAAAAAGTAGAGCCATTGTGGGACACTAGCACTCAATGGTGCCCACTGATCACCATGAAGCATGCTATGACATGTGTGTGAGGTTTTAACCCTGTATAAAAATTACTTGCAAATGAATTCTTAAAAAAATAGAAAATATACAATGGTGAGAAACACAAAACAAATACACAGAGATTTTTCCCTAGATCCCAAAATGGAGGCTACCAGATTGAGTTTTCCTTATTTTCCTTTCAATGTTACAATACATATATATACATTCTGAAGCATTCATAAACCCCAATCATTAACCCTGGATTAGAACATAACCATAGTTCCCTTGACCGAATCTACAAAATACCATGGGCAGAAAATCATTATGCTCAAAACCATGTGAAAAACCCATGCACAAAACCATAGGTAGGTCTGCTCACCTAATATAGGGTCCAAAAAAAATTCCCAAGTTGTTGCCCCCTTATGACCCCCCCACACGTGCAAGTAATCAAATTTCCCAAGGGATTGAGAAGTAAAGAAGAGAATCATACGCATATTGGGGGTGTGCCCAAAGACAATGAGCCAATAACTATTTGCTAATGGAACAAAGAACTCAAGATATCAGCACTAGACATTGGAGGTAGGCAACACTCTAAAGAAAAGAACAATCCAAGTTGATCTAGGCATGCCTGAAGTATCCAATGACTATAATAGGACCATTGAAAAATGGTTGAATTATAACTTAATATCTATTGTACCTCTATTTTATGGTTGAGGCAATTGCATGGAATACTGTAAATGTTGTAAGGATTTGAACATATAAAGATCCATGAAACAATATGAATGTTGTCAAACGTATTTTGTTGTATATGTGTCATTGAACACCGAGGACGGTGTTCCCCCAAGGGGGAGGGGTTTGTGACAACACTGTCATCTTTCCATTGTGAAATGAATTGTAAATATGTCATGTATTTTAATTACAAAAAAAATGGGCTAAGTTAAGGGACACAGATTCCAAAGACTGGGGGAGGTCACTTGCTTGGGTGGTTGCAGATTTTTTTCTTGCTACAAGAAAGAAAATCTCTTGAAGGTTGGATAGTGAAGTTAATGGCCTAGTATTTTTAGAATTGATGGTTGTAAGAGGAGCATGCAGGCTCATGCTTGCTTTGGAAAATTTTACTATGGAAAAAAGGCTAGAAGTAAAAGAGGAAAAAGGATAGGTTTCCAGTTGGTATGGTATGTTGACCACCCACTACAGCAAGGCAACTAACAAAAAAATTGGAAATAGTTGGACAAGTGGTGCCCTTCCTATTGGTTGGAATATTGTGGTGAGAAAACGTCACTGCTAGAAGGAAACCAAGAAAGGTCATTCAAATTGCAAGGGGGTGGTAATGGTTAGACAACACAAGAGATAGTGAAAGAGAGGGAGTGAAGGACAAGGAGAGAGGACTCTATCTACAAGTGGGCAGCGCATAAGAGGAATTGTGCAATAGCAAATCGGAGAGAGAGTTTGAGATGCAAGTGAAAACACAACAAATTAAGAAGGAGAGGAACCAAATTGTTGGAGCATTGGAATAGAGAAAGAATAGAGGTCATTCAAATAGCTAAAAGAGGGCACTCAAACTGTTTAAAAGGAACTCTAAGCAAAAGACCCCTAAGTCTCTAGAATCTGGCTCGAGGGTGATAGTTGCAAGTGAGGATTGGCTGCAATTGTCTATGGTTGGATGGAGAGTCATGGTCTCAAAGTCAGCTGTCCAAAACTTACAAGATAAGTGTTCCTCATGTATTTTTCCACAATAATGGATGTGTTTTACAATTCTAGTCTAAAATGGTGTTATTAATGTTCAGGGAATATCTTGTGATTTTATTTTCTATGGGATTGACTAATATGTTGTTGGGTGAAACCGTGAAAATGGGAAACACTTTTTGGGATTAGGGTTTTATGGTTAATAAGTGTTGAAATAACTAATACTAATAGAAACATTTATGAAAAACTAGTATGCATTATGTGTAATACTATAATTTTCTATCTAAAGAATGTTTAGATAAAAATAATCACTAACTATGAAAATGTTGACGGATACCTAAAAATGAAACATCAAAAAATAAGGAAAAGTGTTACCCATATTCACATTTTCACCTTGTTGTCACTGTCTTAAAGGTTCCAGAAAAATATTTAGGTGCTGGAAAATTTAAGTAATAATACAGTTTTTTATTGTAATGAGATTTAGCTTAACAAGGATATATATCATCATTATTAATCTCTTAAAAGGTTGTGCCCATTTTAAGATCAAAACATACAAGTTGGTTTGTGTAGGGTTTAGTCCCCATCAAGTCCTGGCTTCAAATTTCATGAGAGAGTTTGAGGCTGGGACCCAATTACAAGGTTTACACTTTCTCAAGAGGCATCCAAACTCAATTAAATATTGCACAATATCAATAAAAAAATCCATCAGTTTAGTAGATCATTATTCCATTCAACATATGAGTTGACCCCATCTTAAACACAACTCAATTAAACCAAAAAAAAATCCCATTAAAAAAAAAAATTAATAATTACGTCGAGAGGCATTTCCTTTGCGGGCTTGGGGTGAGAAAACACTGTCAACATGGCCAATAGGATCCCTTCGATTTCATCCTCCTTTGTCCAATTAAAGACTCCCACCAATAGACTACCACCTGAACTATCATTGACAATCTATGGGCCCACTCATTGCTCATTACATGTTTGACCTAACACAAATAGATTAGCTTCTCTATATCTCCCACTATAGATGCAAAGCTCATTCTTTGTATCTCCCATGACATATTCACATTCAATATTCCACCTGACCATCTGTTTATGCATTGAATAGCCATTGAGCCATGTCATTCATTCAATTTCTCCATTTTTTTTCTTGTGTTGTGTTAGTTGTTGCACTGGATTCACATGTCCTTCATTCAATTTCTCCATATATTCGCATGCCCTTCATTTAATTTCTCCATTTATTTGTGGTTATGTTGTGTTTGTTGCATTAGGTGGACTTTGACGTGGTTGGGTTGACTTCCAATGCCAATATATTTTGCATAGGGGTACCTTTTTCAACAAGCAGGCACATTCCAGGACATCCAAGCAGCAGGGTTTCATCGGCTTTCTTTCATAGCTTTCGTAATACAACATGTAGGCTGTATGTGCCTAAAGGTGGAGCACATATTCTTTTCTATTTTTCTACTAGAGCTTACTGGAACTCCCCTCAATTGGACATATGCTTATAAATCAATATCTATTTGTTTATGTTAAAACAACATAAATAGCGCAATCTAGAGAGAAAAGGAAATTGTATCATCTTATTTTAGTTGAATTAAGCAATTTTTTGCAAATTGTTTTCCCCTGTACGCTACATAGATAAATTTTTATACCTTGTACGTTATATAGATGAATTTTTCTACCCTGTATGTTATATAGATAACATGAAGCCCTAATTAATCAATCAACCACAATATTATGTTAGGAAAATTGTACATTTGTCTATTGTGGAAAACTGGAAATCCGAATTAGTTAAGCAACCATAATACTAAAGAAGATTGTCCATGTAATCCACTGTCAACTATGTTGACTTACCAAAATTATGTTGTTGCTACCAAATTATCTCTGCATCCTACAAATTTGAGTGAGATGCTCAGACTGAAGCAAGAACCTCTTTCAATGTGTTCTTCAGTAAATAGTGATGTTTTTTATAATGTTAACCCAGAAGAAAAAAAATTAGCATGTGAACCTAAAACCCTGACTGGAAAAACCCCTTTTACCAGCTTATGAAGATGGTTTTGAAAAATATCTTCCACCCAATTCATCACCAACAATCTCTGAAACATTGCTCAGACATGAAATTCCACTAGTCTTTATGCCTTTCAAATGCAAATTGATTCCCTTCCAAGAAAATAAATTGAAAATATCAGAGTACTTCACCTCCCCTATGGAAACCACATTCACTCGATGAGGGAAAAAATCCACATGATATTCAATGGATATATTTCACATTTCTAAAAGAATGGAAGGAGAATCTACTCCTCCGCACTTAGCTCCCTGGACGATCCTCTTTGAGAAAATACTTTGATAGATAAGTTCTTTTGCCTCTGGTTAAGATGTAACAGTAAACAAAGCAGCTTCATAGCCACTCAATAGTCTTTGAATGGAATTGAAGGAACACTTCCACCTATGTCCTTGGAAACTTTTGGCATGAACAGTTTCAACAAAATGGCCTGATAACTTAATACATGCATGTATATATCTTATGGTCGTCCTTCGGCCCCAGCATGCATGTGCTTTGTTACACTTGGCACCTCTACCAAACACTAACTTACTCAATTTATATGTTGTGTGCTATGAGTTGTACAAGGATTATCTTTTTGTCACCTTTCAATATGCAAATAGTTGGCTAAATTTTTGCATATTACTCACCCTTTCTAACATCAATTGTCTATGGTGTGACAAATGTTTGACTTGCAACAATAATTTAGAACCATGCAAGTTAAAGGAAATAACAAGTTACAACCCATTAGTGATTACAATATGGTTGGGACCTTGATAGTTATTTGCCTTATGTACATAGTTTATGGCTGGCTTTTTCAACCTTCTACGTTTTTCCAACAGTTTATCCATGAAAATAAAAATGAATTCTTCTACCTTCAATTTACATTCAACCTATGACTCTAATTTAATGTACCTCCTGCAAGGAATATCTCTAAAATTTGTTCAATTATTGTTGTACAGTTATTGTGGTTGTCTTCCTTATGTTTGAAACTTGATAACTTCGCGAATGAAAGGATGGAAATGCAATAGAATCAAATATATTCCTGTTAGTTTCCATTCAGGTGTGGTGCATGCTATAGTTGTGAGATGGTAATTGTGATAGATGTTTTCCTTGCAACAAGTATTTAGATCCACGTGAGTTAAAGAAAATAGCAACCCATTAGAGATTACAATATGGTTAGGAACCTTCATACTTATTTGTCTTATGTGCATAGCTTATGGCTCACTTTTTCAATCTTCTATGTTTTTCCAAGGGTTTAACTACAATGAAATATGTGTATTCTTCTACCTTCAACTATACATCCAAGTTGTGATTCTAATTTAGTGTAGCTCCCGCAAGGAATCTCTCAAAAATTTGTCAATTGGGTGTCCGTGGGCTAAAAACCCGTTAATTTCAAATTTTTCAATTCCTCTACGTGGTAGCAATAGGAGTGTGCCCTCCTTGTGATTAGGCCCCTCCCTGTGTCAACCTCCTGGTCGCACGTCCGTCACCACCGTGCTTACAACTCTCTACCCCAACTTGCTTGTTGCTCTGGCTTAAGTTGTAATCAACCCTTTATATCATATCCAGCTACCTGCTTTCACTTTACTCATATTGATTCATGTTCATTTATCGTTTCATAGTTATTATCCTTATCTTACTTATGTTCAAAACTTGATAGCTTAGTGAATAAAAAGATGCAAACACTGTGGAATTCATATCATTTGGATATATTCTAAGATGATTTCTGATATGTTTTGATTCGTTCTATCATTAGTTTTACTTTTTGGGGGTTTTTTTAATGAGGAATTGCAAATTTGACTATCATTCCTGTAATTATAGAATTCGCCTTTCACTTTTTACTATACTATAAAGTATCTTTATATAACAATGTCGTTGTTTCCAACCCTGAAACTAGGTCAAGTTCAAGCCCAAGACAAATGCATAGAATGTACAACCATAAAAAAAAAAAAAAAAAAAAATAAATAAATAAAAAATTTAAATTTTCTAATATCATTATCATGCTTGAAATTAGAAATTTATGTGGGTATTTCAAGAAATTCCTAACAATACATGTATTCCATAGAATTATGTGGGTATCACAACAATGTGCTTTGCACCAATCAAATGCCCAGGGAAAAAAAATCCCACCCAAATTTCCTACCAGAGAAATGAACGACAACCTCTACACCCTATAGAAAATCCACAAAATTATGATATGCTAATATGAGAAATCTGGAATAAAATTTATTCTCAAATAAACACAAAAATTCTCTAATATATGCAGTGGAATAGGAACATAAATAAAATCACAGTCACACAATTCAAAAACACAAAATTGTCTAGGGAATCCAACAAGCAAAACCCTATGCTTGATGAGAATTTTATTAATAGCAAAAATTGAGCAATTGATCTCTTACAAAATACAATTGTTTCAACCTAAAACACACACTTATCTTTCCTTCTTGTTCTAAGCTTGAAACCCTTGCAAGATTTTTGATCTATGCTTCCCTCTACCAATCTATGCACAAGCTTCCCTTGCACACTCTTCCTCTCACAAGCTCCATGCACAAACTCGTGCTCACCAAAACAATGATTAAACTTGTGCCTTCGTTCCTCCTTTTCAAGGCAATTCGAATAGTTAAAATTAGTGATTTTAATAATTAATGAATGATTTTGCGATTGATTGAGTTAGGATGAGTTAACTACTCATGCAACTCATCCAATTTCAAGTCAACAACTTGAAGCTCAATCACTTATTTTTTTCCTCAATCAACTCACACTAGAAAATTAAGAACTCAACTTTCAATTTCAACACATCTGTTAATTGCATACTAACCGGAGTCCTAATTTTAGGGACTAATTCCTAAATTATAGGAACTCATCCTAATTTATAGGGAATCTCCTATTTTTTAGGAACTCGAATCATGCATGAGAAGGAACTCATTCTGGGACCTAAGATTAAGGCACAAATCAAGGAACCCTTTCTAATATTTTCAACACTCCCTCTTAGCGAAGAAGGTTTTTCTGGAAGAACCTCATCTTCCTGGATCTGTCTCCAACATTACCATGTTCTCCATTATTGTAGTTACTCCCTCTGAACTAGAAGGTTTCCCTACTTTCTTCTGCCTAACCTATTATAAAGACTTGTTATTTCCCACCATGTTTTGTGAATCCATAATCTGCCACTAACAATTATCACAACTCCTTTTGTGTCAATGAAATTTGGGTCACTGATTTTCCCACTAGCAGGCCTCTAGCTCCACTAATAATCATGCTCATTGGTTCTTTTAGATTTTCCCTCTTATCAGTGGTTTTGCCATATGCAACCCACTAAACTAGGGCTCCACAACTTTGCCTCCTAATGGCTCATTAGTCCTTCAATGATCACTAAACATGAGGACTTCAAGGACTACCCATTTGTCAAGATTATAGATGCTCTAAAATGTTTCTCCTAGGGCCCATAAATCTGCAAGTTGTGTGCTGGTCAATTTTGTTTACTGTTGAGTTGCTTTGATACCATGTAGAAAATCAACGAAATTTTCATCTACTAATATGAACAATTGAAAACCAAATTTCTTCTCACATAAACATTGAATATCTCTACAAGATGCAGTGCAATAGGAACATAAATAAAAGCATATTCATACAATTCAAAGACATAGAATTTCCTAGGGAACCCAACATTGAAAACTCTTTTCTTGATGAGAATTCTCTTGCAAAATACAATTGTTTCAATATGAAAGAGACACACTTGTCTTTCCTGCTTGTTTTAAGCTTGAAACCCTTTCAATACAACTGATATTTGCTCCCCTCTACCAATTTGTGCACAAGCTTTCCTTGCACACTCTACCTCTCACAAGATCCACGCACAAATTCGTACTTCTTATTGCTTGATCTCACCAAATTGTGCTCACCAAAATAATTATTAAATGTGTGCCTTCATTCCTCCTTTTAAAGGAAAATTGAATGGTTAAAATTGGTGAGTTTTCTAATTAAGGAATGATTTTGTAATTGATTGAGTTAGCATGAGTTAACTTCTCATGCAACTCATCTTATTTCAAGTCAACCACTTGAAACTCAATCATTTGTGTTATTCCTCAATAAACTCACACTAGAAAAACAAGAACTCAACTTTCAATTTCAACACATCAGTTAATTGCATCCCTAACTCGCCCTAATTTAGGGACTGGTTCCTAAATTATAGGAACATGTTCTAGTTTATAGGGAATATCCTAATTTTTAGGAACTCAAGTCATACACGAGAAGGAACTCATTTTTGATCCTATGATTAAGGCACAAATCAAAGAGCCCTTTTATTGTTAATATTTTCAACACACTTATCTATTTGGTGGATATTTTGGGTGGAGCACTTCTCTTTCCCTTTGGCTCAAACTATGCATGTGAACCCAATAAGGGAGTTAGTTCACTGGGGTGTTTGATGCCTATCCACCAGGATTTCATTCTTATTTCCTACTAAATAAATGAGTGGAAGCTTAAACACTCATCTCTTTAGCATATATTGCATAGAAAGCATTTTTCTCTCATTTTTGGATTTCCACTAGCATGTTTCAATGACTATCAATACATCCACCAAGGTTGCAAGCATGCTATGGTCTGCCCCATCCAAATGATATGAGTTCCACAGGGATAAAGCCAAGTTTTATCTTGGCAATTTTATCAAAATAGTAACCCCTTGAAACACTAAAGCCAAAGGAAATCCACTTTATTCAATGCAGCAAGCATTCTTTCTCAATGAAATATTTCCCCAAAAGTAGGCCTTCTTGCTCTAAAATCATCATAACGCATTGTACCTGGGCTAACAAAATAACTGACGGTTGAATTAGAAAGCGCCTCACGGATTCACTTATCATTTAATACTCAAGACATACTTGTATTAAGCACACTACATTAATGTTTCAAAGATTAGTCAAATGAGTGACTTATTTAATTATGCCGAAAACATTTCTATTGTTTTATATATTGAAATGTCGTGATAGTGACAAGATTTTACTTACAAACTCAGGTTTAAATATGGAGAAAAGTTTGATACTAAAATCTCCTTCTTTTTTGGGTGTGTCTGATGTTAATTTTTCTTATTTATTTTTAAGATATTAATATTATATTGGTGATGAATTCAAACTTGGTAGATTATTTAACTTAAATGTGTTAATTGCAGTGGTTCAACCCTTGTTATTCATGTTGTAAGTATAGAATTTTTACTTCTTTCGTTCCTGTATGTCTTCCTACTTCTCTAATACAATAGTTTCGCTTCTTCTAACTTTTTATTTTGCTTTCACCATTTAGCTTATAAAAATTGCTCCACCACCCTCAGTTTAGTACTACTAACTATATTAAAATATAGTCTCGATGATCTTTAGTCGTTTTTAATCATACTGCAAGTATACAAGTCTTACTTCTTTCATTATGGTATATTTTGCTACTTCTCTCATACAGTAGTTATGTTTCTTCTATGTAATGCTTTTCCTTTCATCGTTTAGCTTATATAAATTTATCTTCCACTATTGTAGTATGTTCCACTGAATGTATTGAAATATAATACCTGATTGATCTATATTTAGGTCAGTGTTGGACATTAATCAAAGTATCTTATCTATAATTTATTTTTTCTACAATTTCAAAATATGTTAACTTTTATTTACTCCAAATTTTGTATTCTCCATGTGATGAACTTAATCATTGTAACTATCCATTAGAAAATTAAAATTGAAGTGTTATTTCTGAAGGTTAATTATCTTTTATTTACTTATTTTATCTAACTTTAGTATTTTCTGCTATTTACAATTCTGCCAAGTGCTCTCTAAGTCAAAAATTTGTGTTCCATGAGCTCCATCACTAGCACAATGCATTATAAATACGTTAGCCAAAACTGGAGAACTTAAAACTATATTTGGTGTTCTATTTCTTTGTCAAAAAACTATCTTATCTTTTCTCTTTTCCAACTTTTCCTTTTTTCTTCCATTTCAAACTTCTACCAAGTATTCTATGCTTCACACTTTATATGATCCATGACCTCAACCATTTCCATCTATCCAATAGGAATATGTTAGGGTAAACTAGATATCCTAAGACTATAATTGCCAGCCTAAATTGGAGATCCTAAAACTATAGTTGCTAGCCTGAATTGAATAACCTGATACTAGCTTAGAGAAAAATTATATTGTTTTTGTTATTTCCCCTCACAATGTACCTCATTGGTAAAACAAAATTAGGCCATGTGTCCTACAAATTCTAAACTCACAACTATGTGTTGATGTAAGGTTGCATGTAACAATCAGCGCACTTTCTTCACAGTTCATGAAATCAAAGGTAGACATGAGGATTTGTAGTCATCGGATAAATAACATAACTATATTCATTAACAACCATGAATGACCATAGAAAGTCTAAAAGAGTGCAACCCATGGAATGCATAGTGAGCATGCATTTCCACCTATGATTTTCAACTCAACATGTAAAATATTTTTGTATCTCATTTACTTTTGCAAGCCATATCGTTTGTCTTTAGAAAATTTATGCCTTCCCATTTTCTAATTAATATTTGTAATGAATATATCATTTTAAGTTGCCCATCCCAGTTTTAACTCTTCTAGACAAACCTCATTGTCCATATTCATAGTTTTCATTGTCATTGTCAAGGATGCATTGTGTTTCTTGTCTTTGGGTTTCTTTGAGCCACTACCTTGAGTATTGATGTTATTATTGCTTTTTCAGCATCATAAACATAAAATTGAACTGATTAAGCCAAGCATTGTTGAATCTCTTTGTATATAATCTACTTCAGAAAGCTACATTGTATGTTACAATTCTCACAATTTCCTGCAACTTTCTAATTAAGGTTTTGAATGCACCTTTCTTTGTGCAATCTGTGGCCATTAGCTTCCTTTCCATGGGATTGTGTTACTTGCATCATCCACAGCTCCAAACAATAACCACAATAATTTTTTAATCTATCTTAGATTCACCCTTGAAGGCTCCTCTTATGTAAACCCTATGAACAAAGACTCGGGCTTTTGCACATTTCATAGTACAATTAAATGTACATTTAAATAGACCCTTTGAAATGGCTAAGTAGTAGGCATTGTTGTTAATGCTTGGAGTTGAAATTTCATGTTAATGAAACCCAAAACTAATTTCAAATTTGTTATTGACTCACACCACCAATAACACAATAGTCTTCCAGACACTGTAGCTTTGTAAGTTATTCCCTTTTAGTCTCTAATTTCTCGGAGTATCTTCTTCCTTCATCAAAAACATATGAAAATTAACCCATATAAGTATCTCTCCATTGTTTCGAAATGATACCAATTCATACTTGTATGTACAATCCAAAATTCAACATTTTCCTATACCTATAAACTTTTCTAACTCAAGCTCATGCATGTGCATGTTTTTATGTGTATGGCCATCTTTGCCTTCATGCACCTACAATTAATTCTCGTGCCTTGAAAAATGACATAGCAAAGCTCATGAATATCCTTGCTTCTATGCATGTTCCCATGTTTGCATTCATGCACGTATAGTTCATTCCCAAACTTGTAAAACTAACAAAGAAAAACTTGTAACTGCAAGTATAAAAGCTTATAATACAACCTAGATTTTCCGTCACACAATCATTGTTGTGGAAAATGCCACATGCCATATAATGAATGCAGTAAGAAATTTTATATCCCACAAAAATGGATAACATATAGTTCCTTAATCAAATGTAACAAAACTCGAACTATGAATTAAGGATATGAGAAAAGTTTCAAGGTCTTGTGAAAAAGGTAAGAAATTGTGAATCACATAAATGCAGCATTGTAAGTTATTGCCTTTTAGTCTTGAAATTACCTAAGTATCTTCTTGCCTCATCAAAATCATATGGGCATTAACCAATATAAGTAGCTCTCCATTGTTTCAAAATACTACCAAATCGTACTTGTATGTACAATCCAAAATTTAGCATTTGCCTATACCTAGAAAAATTTTCTAACTCAAGCTCATGCATGTGCTTGTTTCGATGGATATGGACATCTTTGCATTCATGCACCTACAATTCATTCCCATTCCTGGAAAAATGACATAGCAAATCTCATGAAGAAGATAAAAAATTGTAAATGACATAAATGCAAAAGCAACTTTTTTTGTGAGGCTAACTAAAATAATTGAAACTATGTTTTTCTTGTCTACTTTGCAATGTTGCTTTTGTTCTTCATCCTTTGACTTGTTACTACCAGTGTAGATATTTACAGGACAATATTGAAAAAACATCAAGGTCTCTTGGCTTCAACAATAGATTGAAGTTTAATAAATACCTTAGTCAAACTTCCTAACCATTCCTCTCTTCCCTCCAAACCTATCGTGCACTCAAAGAAACCCATTTATGAATAGGAACTGTATTTATTGTTTTGTCTATTTGGACAACAATCATTTTTCTTTCCACTTAAATTTTCAAGAATGAAAAACATATTTGTCTAACAATCTCTTCACTGCTAATATTACCTTCATTCTTATATGTTTTATTTTCTCATGTTTCTATATATTTCGCGTTCTTTTCTTTGAAATCTTTCTTCCCTCATGTCTTTGAAGTTTCATATTGTATCATTTTCCTTCAAATTTGTACAAAGTTTAATTATGTTCCTATGCACTTACATTTGAAATCTTCTTGTATTTCCTATCTACCAACAAAAATTCGTAACACATTGGATCCAACTTTGACTAGAAATGCACTTTTGTTGTTGATAGTTGGTTCTACTATGATACAACCAATCCTCCAAGGGGTTTCCATCGAGCAGATTTTCCCAAGCAGGGCTGCAGCCCCCACTACCATCCCTCTCTTTCTTGTTGCCTTCAACACATAATGTCCTTGCAACATATAGGGATCATCAACTAGGCTCCATTGTTCTCCTCATAAAAAGTGCTTGCACATCCTTCCATATTTGTATGTTGCAACTTCCTCTCTTACCTTCCTCGCCTTCCTCTCCATTTAAGTCCCTTTTTTACATCTATTGTATTTTATTTATCTATTCCTATTATCCTCCTCTCCTACAATTCTTCTTTCTTGCAAGTCACTTCATGCCATCCAACTTGAAATTCTCCATCGTGTAGCACCTCTAATTGGCAAGCCAACCCCTCATGTTCTTTCCACTGAAAGTGCTCAATGCCACCTCATCCTCGTCAAATGCCTCCGCATTTCCATCAGATTCCCCGATAAGGGCCCAACCTGCAACCTCCAATATGAATATCACTACTAGTCCAACAACTCTCCCTTTCAAGGAACCTAACCCAACACGAAAAGATTGGTCCATACAGGGCAGAGCCCTCTCAAAGACACCCTTTTGTCAATAAAACAGTGCATGTGGCATTGGGAAGTCTTTTGGGTTTGACCTTCTAGACCATGTTGGTGATGAGATCCACATATATTCCTTCAATTATATGGTAGACTCTTTGAATTCTCTTGTACAAGTCGATCGGATCTACATAGTATCAAATGGCACCATAAAGGTTCCAAATCCTAGCTATAATAATCTTAGTTGCCCATTCGAAATGCTCCTTTTATTTGGGTCAATTGTGTCTGAGTGCATACATGAAGATCAATCAATACCTCCCCATAACTTTCATTTCATCCCAATAATTTCACTCAACATTGCAACTATCAACTTAGTTGTTCATGTTATTGGTCTTGTTAGCATGACTTTTGTTAGGTAGGGTCCCCTAGGTCCAAGTTTTTTCTAAGCTATGTAAAGTCTCTGCATTTTGAGGGGCAGAGCATGATTCACATAGAGTTTTAGGAGTCAAAGGGGCTTTAGGGCAGGTCAAAGCCCCTTATTTTGTAAAGGGATGGGATAGATTCTACTATTTGGAGCTTTTCCCATGGTTTTTGGACCACGGTATTGTAAGTGAAAAAGTTATATAAAGAGTCATCTTAGTAAGTCATAAACAATGAAATTTGAATAGAATGAATACATTCTATCTGTAATATTTCGGTATTTTGGCGAAGGGGAAGGCTCCTGCAGTTGTGTCCCTGGAGACCTTGGTAACTCAGCAGCTGTGTGTGCATGCCCCTTTAGCTGCATGCGCATGGTCTTAAATATTGTATCTATGAAGATTTGAGATAATAAAGAATAATTTGGAATGGATCCGTGTATTTTTATATGTTCGCGTATTTTTTGTATTTTTAAATAATTAGGGTTCGCTTTTGTACATTCCTTCTGTAATTGCATTGTGAAGGTTGAAATATTGTTTTATATGATGAATAATGCATGTTAAACTAGTTAGGTGCAACTCACAAGTCTGTTAAGTAGGAGAATGCTCTACGACTATAATAATAATATTAACGGTTCACGAAGGTCAGATTAAGCCCTAAACTGAAAGAAACCCTACAGCCACACTGCATAACCCCTCTAGATATAGAAACCTAGTTCTAGCATCCCACAATATTACCTCAGGTGAGACTATGGTCTACACTACGTAGATCATTTTGGAAAGGGCCGATAATATAGGGTTTTGTTGGTTAGTGTAGACTAACTCTGAACTTGTGTCTGAGCCCCTAAAGCCAACAAATTGTTCTATTTTCGGGACTGGGATCTATCTGAGGGATATGTGATGTGGCATCCGACCATAAAAGAGATTAAAGATTGGGTTGATCTAAAGTTGCACGAATTTGCAGCACAGGAGGATAGAAATCGGCTCTTTTCAGCAAAAAGGTGTTTGCAGAGGTATATCTATACAGAACAACATGAGATCTTTTCCGCATCATTTGCTTACGAGCTACACAAGTGGCTATGAAAACTAGTTAGACAAAAGACATGTTGGAAGCATGGCAAGCCTACTGTGAGGACCCAAGAGCTGATTAAGCGACTCAAGGAGACTGAAAATAAGATCGCAAGAGATATTTATTACTATATTAATAGTATTCTCATAGGTTTTATTACTAAATTCATAATAGACACATCGGTATCCCAAAGTGAAGTTGAGCGCAAGTTTTTCAAGGGTCTGAGAGGTAAGTATTTGAATTCCTTAAAGCTCTAGATTAAGATGTTGTTAAAAGGGCATACTGCACATGCAAGCAGATTGATGTTTAAAGGGAACAAGACTGGATCTATGCAGAGTGGAAAGAGATTTAGAATAGACAACGGTAATTTCATTGAAGCTATTTACAGTTCGTTATTGGGTGAATCAGAAAGTGAAGAGAAAAGGAGCAACCCTAGTACACCTAGAGGTGTGTCACAGTCAGATAATCAAGGCACTTTTGGGATTCCCCATCCAACCACTCCATCTCCACCTTCACCTCCACCTCCACTTCCCCATTTAATATGGATAACACAGTAAAGATGGCTATTTTTAAGGGTTAGGGATCAAAGGATCTGAGCAAGTTTGGTTTGTCGTAGAAGTTGTATGGAAAGCGCAACAGATCAATGATGAAGATATGAAGAAATATTAGCTTTTCACAATGTTGTAGGACAGAGTGCTAGCATGGTATATGTTAGGGCCTAAATCTACCTCAGGCTGAGAAAGGCAGGTCTAGGGTAACATCAAACTACGCTTAACCTGGTAGCTAGCCCTACCAGGTCAGGAGAGGGCTCTCTCCTTATAAATCTCCGGAAAATATAGCAAATGAGGCTTGAGATGACTAATGTAAAGACTAATTTTAGGCTAGGTATATGCTCAGAGGATTTTGATTTAGTTTTATGTAGGTTTTGTTGGATCAAAAGTGAAAGGCAATTTTAAGTCCCGGGAATGAACTCAGTCTTGCAGAGATTTCTGTGGGGCAAGGTAATAAGTACTTTGAAATAAGTGAAATGGAGAGTCTTAATACTGGTAAGGAGTTGGAGAGGGCATGAAAGTATCAGGAATCCTCTTCAAATAGTTGAAAACATGAAAAGCTAAACAAACCCTAAGGTAGAGCACTGCAACATCAATGATTTCCACCTTTACACTTGATTCATTTAGTTAAGCTGAAAAAGAGAGAGATAATGGCACACATAAACACATGATAACTTGAATTACAGAATGAGAAACATAAATCACCGTGCCACAAGAATCCCACAAAATGCTACAAACCCTAGTCTATTTCCTTGCCAAACTGCAGAGATGAATGTACAATGATGCTCAAAGCTTTTGCAAGAGTCCAACCTTTGAAAAAGACTGAAAAAACACATGATATAGACCTCCAAACCACCTGTGCTATCCATCAGGGGTCGAATCCATGAGAAGAGGGGTGTTTTCAATCATTTCTAAACTAGGAACACAAAAATAGGCAGTGGAACAGCTTGCCTCTAGAACTTAGGAAATTGATTCATTCAACTCCAAACCACCTCAAACTGATGTATCTACCTTATCAAGTCAATTTTTATCATTTTTACATCATATTACATCAATTTACATCATGTCAGCTCATGAATTTGACCGTAAGAGAGAAAAAGTCAAACTAGAATAAAACTAGGTGAAAAACAGAGTTTTTGAGCAAAATTGGCACTTTTTCATCCTGTGCATAGCGCCACTTTTTCTCTGCGTAGTGCTTTTTCCGAGCTGATTTTGGAGGTCTTCCCCTTCACCAAATTTGCTCCAAGTAGGCTTGTTCGAAAGGAATGTCTGTCTACTTTCTAGGACAAGTAGAATTTTTGAATTTGGTGCCCATTTGTTCCTCCAAAAATCAGTTCTCCCAACATTGTTTCTTGTGTGGCCAAAAAGTAGCAGAGAGGGCATTTTTGAGTTGTTTTTGGCCCTTTTGGTGACCCAAAGCTTGTCCAAATTTCCTAGTAATTTCTGGGCATGCATAATTTTTCATGAGGAATCCAAAAATGCAAATTTTTCCTCCATAGGAGGTCCCTATCAAAAGCGAGCGCTAGGTGGCACTACGCACCTGCCAGAAAAACCTATTTTTTCAGTGATCCGCATCAAGTACTATGCTAGGCCAAGGAAGCTTTAGCCAAGATCTTGAGCTTATCTTTCTCTTTCTTGCTCCTCAAAGTCTTCCTCAACTTTTCTTTTAGGCACCTTATCCTAGTTTTGCAAATTCTGTTTCGTGCCAAATAGTGATAAGTCATGTGCCACAACATCTTTTTCTCCTTATTGGCCTTCTCAAGCAGCTTCTCCAAGTTCATATTTTCCCTCTCTAGCCATGATTCTCGGTCATCATTAATCTCTTTCTCAAGCGGTGTCAATTTTACTTTCTTTCTTTGTGTTTCTTGCTTGTTTTCTCTTATGGTTTGCAGCTCCATGATTATCTACTTATCCTCCAACTACTTGTTCCATTGCTCAAGGTAATTGATTATCCACTTAGCCCTTTCAAGGTTAAGAGCTAAGGCATGGATGTTAGATTCTTGCTCTTTGATGATCTCCTTGAGTCTTGAGCTTTGGGAGCCCAAATCAGTATCATCATCCCGAATAAAAATGAAATCTCTCTCCTGACCTTCAGAAGGCCCTACCTCATGCAATGGTTATTTCCCTTTATCTTGTACCTGCTCTGCTGAAGAAGAAGCCAAAGCCCCTTTCACCCCAGGTGAAGATAGCATTTGCCTATTGTTTGGTGAAGGAAACGAGACCCCTTCTACCCCAAGTGGAGATAATACTCGTTTTGCAGCTACAAATAACCTCCTTGTCCCATTTTCATAAGTGACATATACTGGCACCCCTGTAGCTTGAGTGTCATGAACCTTTGGTTGATTTGAAGGCCCTCCTTCCTCTTGAAACACTGATGGGGTCACTTGAGGGCTCTTGAAAACCTCATGTCAAATGAGAGTATCCCATTAAACATTCAACAAACTCAGCTGATGCAAAACAGCAATCTTGATCAATGAAAAATGATAAATGTTGTTGAACTAT
This sequence comes from Pinus taeda, assembly GCA_000404065.3. Lineage (NCBI taxonomy): Eukaryota > Viridiplantae > Streptophyta > Pinopsida > Pinales > Pinaceae > Pinus > Pinus taeda. Next base: position 115,258 of record APFE031144919.1, read on the forward strand.
TGATGAAGAGGTTTCCTTTGCACCAATGTAGCCATTTTCTCAATGTTTCTGCATATGAAATAGGGGAGGTTTATCATCCTCACTTTAGTGAAATGCATCAATAATCTAACATGATAGGTGTACAAGCAAGAAAATCTCCCTTCACAGCTAAAGTATTTGATAATGAGCTTCATGAGTGGAGCATAAGTGTCTTGTGGGTATCTAAAAGGAAAGACCCTACTTATTTGCTTTTGATAACTAGCCTTGATATAAGGCTCATAATACTCTTTGCCCACAAGTTGTCCTTTGTTCCACTATTCACCTACATTTGGAATACATGTTGCTTCAGCTATAGTTTTAGGTGTTAAAGTGAAGGAAACACTGCTAAGTTCACCTGGCCATTGTGAAGATGAAGGACAAATAGTCTGGCAAGCTCATGGTGGTATTTCACCCTCTCCACCATCTCACAAAACTGGTAGCAAGGCTGATGTTTGAAACATGTTACCGCAAGGGGACAGACCAATAACTCTGTAAGTGTAATGGGCTCCTCCCTTATGTGGTTTTCTTGGTGCATGAATCTCTAGGGAGGAATCACTCACAGTTTCCTCATCCCTTTCATAAGCTGAATCTGTTTCCATATTTGCCATTGTATGGTGCAAAATGATGAGTATGAAGAGATTTTATTTCAAGAATAGGTGACTATTGTTTTCTTCTTTAGGATTTGATGAATGGGACTGATGAGTGGAAGGTTTAAATGCTTGTTGTAGGGTTATTAGGGAGTGATATGGTTTTGGGAATGAGGATTAGGGTTTGGGGAATAGGGTGTTAGGGTTTTAGGGTTTGGGGATAGAAGGTAGGATAAATGTCAATGAAAGAGGGAAAGGGGAAGAAAATGTAAGGAAATGTAGTGAATGGAAAATTATGCAAAGGAGTAGACTAACAGCAAGAATGACAAAAAACTGCAAAGCCTAGGCAGTTTTGCAATGGAATTGTGCAGCAAATTAGGGTTTGATTTTCACCTATCAAAACACTATCAATGATGACCAAATCTCCTTTTATGGAAAATTTGGAGAGTTTACTTATTTGGAGGAATAATATTTATAGGATTTAGAGCTTTTGAAGGTCAATTGGATGAAATTGTGGCTTGGCAGACTAGTGCGTAGCGCCAACACCCTAGTGCGTCGTGCCAGTTCAGAGTTCAATGTAATTTCTACGCCCGATGCACCGCACTGAGCATGTGTGCCATGCCAAGAGCAATCTCAAAACTTTACTACAATTTTCCTCTATTCACCTCAAAGCGTGATTTTCACCTTGTTTCTCTCTCACTTTGAGCAAATGAAGTTTTCAAATACCAAAGATAACTTTATATACACCTTGGCTTTTAATTTTTCATTTGAAAAAACCCATTTTTCTAAAGTTCCTTTTCACTTTATTCTTTAAAAACTCTATTTTGCAATTTGGCTCTCTTTTTGTCATTTGATGGACTAATGCTTGGATTTTCTTGTCTCTTTTGCAGGAGCTAGAGTGCAGGAGTTTGGCAAGGTGACCCAGGGTTGCATTTCTGAACTTATTACATATAGGAAAATTAAATTTACATGAAATTTTTTCTACATTGAACATAAAAACTCTGTTTTTTCCTCAACACTGGGTTTTGAGGAAAAACTCAATTACTGAGTATATCATTATTGAAATTTTTATGCTGAGACTTTATTAGACCTCCTCATGTGCCTGCTAACCATTATTGAGCTTATTCATGACTATGGTGACAAACCCTAGACCTAATGAGACATGAAACCCTAAAATGACTTCTGCAACTGAAATGAAATAAAAAAATGACAGCAAATGATCTATACATGTGCAAATAGGCCATCAGATGAAAAGCATGAGGGAAATTCGATAAACAACCACTACCATCAGATGATCCATGACCTAATGGAATGCAGCTGATCGGATGAGACACCTAAAATGCATGCAAAAAGAGAATTTTGATCACTGATGGAGGAATGAAGGTACCGACACTAACATTGGCTCCAATGGGGATGGTAGCTCCTGGGAGGTGCCAAGAACTACAGATCTCTAGAAAGCAAATAGTGCCTCTTCCATTGGGCTATGGACTCAATAACTTCAACAAACATAAAACCAATATCTTGACTCAAAACTGGACTCAATTACATGACTGAAAACTGACTCAAACAATTGACTCTATCATCCACACTAAGTAATCAAAAACTAACATTAGCCCTTTAGTTTTATAGCCTTCACTTCGGGCCCCAAATTGACTGAATGATGACAGTGCACCCTTACAATGAAGGAAATAAAATGGTATGTACAGTGACAAATTATGACAGCAGAAATTATCTCAAAGATAATATTGTTTAAGCAATCGACCATTGACTAGCCCTCCTGGATAATCGTCCCCATTCATTTCCTTGAGGAGAAAAGAATTTTGACCCTGATATGTAGCAATTCTGAATGGTCCCTTCCATAGATTATCAAACTTTTCGTGCTTGCCTTTCTCCTCATTTCTAGCATCCCATTTGAGCACTATGTCTTCAATCTGAATCTTATCTGACTTTGCCTTCCAGTCATAGAAGTTCTTGATTCTCTCTTACAGCCTGAAGGTATTCTGGAAAATCTCCTCTCTCGTCTACTGTAAATGGATCATTTGGTTTATCCTTCACTGAAAATGATCCTCCTCGCTGCCAGCTTCCTGCAGAAGTTTTACCACCGGGACTGCGAGAGATATCGGGAATATTGTATCAACACCATATAATAGTTCAAACGGAGACATGCCAATTGATTTCTTTTGACTTACTCTATATGCCCATAGTGCATTAACAAGTTTCTTGTGCCAGCTCTTTTTGTTTGTTTCCAACAGCTTTTTGATAATGTTAACCAATGATTTATTTGAAGATTCCACCAATCCATTACCTTGCGGATAGTATGCAGTAGAATGCCCCAAGGTAATTTCATATTTATTACAAAAATCAATCATCCTTTTATATTTAAAAGTTGCTGCATTATTTTTAATCAACTTGTTAGGACAACCAAAACGTGATAAAATATTGTTTTCGAGAAACTAAATTATTACTGCATCTGTGGCCTGCCGAGTGGGGATCGCCTCAATCCATTTTGTAAAATAATCCGTCGTTGTTAAGATCCACTTATGTTGAGCTGAAGATATAGGGTGGATCTCTCCAATAAAATCAAGGCCCCACTGCTGAAACGGAGCACTTACTTCAACCGACTTGAGAGGTAGTGGCTATAATTTTCTCCTTCCCTGAAAAATTTGACATTCATGGCAGCTTGTAACAGTTTTATAAACATCAGAAAAGAGGGTAGGCCAATAGTACCCTGCTCTCAAAATTTTATTTGCCGTCGTCTTCCAAAATAGGTGACCTCCACAATCTCCCTTGTGAAAATCATCCATGACCTGTTTTGCTTCTTCCTCAACCAAACAATTCAGCAACATACCTCCAGGATCTTTCCAATACAATGCATTATTCATAATACAAAATTTGGTAGCATTTAATTTTAGAGTTCTAATTTTATTTTTAGCCATTCCCGATGGTGGTGAAAAAATTTGGAGCACATATACAATATCTGAATACCAAGGAGAATGGATAAAAATTTCATATACCTGAACAAGTGAGTTGTCTTCATCTTCTTCGGACATCGCAGCAATCAATTTTATGTCCAAGGCATACAAATTAGACTCCTCCATCAGTTTTGCCAGACCTAGACCCTTGATGAACTTTTTTGGCTTTATACCAAGTCATATTCTAATAAAGTTGTGATCCATTTGCCCCATCTCCCTTCTGGATCTGTCTATACTAAAACATCTTTGACGGCTGCGCTAGGGACATAGGCAAGAATATGAGAATGAAAAATATATACTTGAAAATATTTCAAAGCTTTAACCAAAGCAAGAGCTTGCTTCTCAATAATGTTATACTTTAAGGCTGCATCTCTTATTGTTCAGCTGAAAAAGGCAATTGGTTTCTCAACTTAAGACCACTGCCATAGTATGCTCTAAAGCAAATGAAAATCAAATCAAATCTTGGGAATAATCGGGGCTGATCAAAATTGGAGCTGAAGAAAGGGCCAACTTTACCAAATTGAAAGATTTGATAGCTTCTTCGGTCCACTTTACCACACTATCTTTATTCAACATGTTTGTGATTTCCCTCAAATGTTCTACTAGATTTGGCACAAAATGACGTAAAAAGTTCACCTTACCATTGAATTCTTGGATCTCCTTTTTACTACGGGGAGAATCAATTTTCTGAATGGCTTCCACTCGAGCAAGATCGATGTGGATGCCCTCCTTGGATATGATGTGACCGAGAAGCTTCCCTTCATCCATGGCAAACAAGCTCTTTTTGGGATTAAGAGATATGCCTTACTTTCTGCACCGCTGAAAAACAATCTACAAATGATAGAGATGCTCCTCATCTGAATTAGAAAAAACTGTCAAATCATCAAGATAAATTACTAAACATACATCTTTCTCATTTTCAAAGGCAATATCCATAGCCCGCTGAAAAGTTGCACTAGCATTCTTTAACACGAATGGCATCTTAGCATAATGGAAAGTCCCCCACGAGGTGGTGAATGATGTTTTGTCTTTGTCATCCTCATCGACCAAAATTTGGTTATAGCCAGAATACCCATCAAGCAGCAACATACGAGATGCCCCAGCCACTCTTTGAAGTATGTGGTCCATCTTCGGCAACTGATAATTATCTTTCAAGGACACCTTATTCAGATTTCTGAAATCAATGCATAATCTAATCTCACTTGTCTTCTTCCGCACAGGCACCAAATTGGAAATCCATTCTGAAAATCTTATTGGAATGATTATACCATCCTTGTATAATCGATTCACCTCCTTCTCTATTGATGGCGGCAACTTAGAATTGATCCTTCTTAACTTTTGGCGAAATGGTTTCTGGTTTGGCTTGATTGGAATGATGTATTGAATTATACTTTTATTGTACTCCTTCATATCTGAATAGTCCCATGCAAATACATCAGTAAATGAAGAGAATAAATTAACGTATTTTGCCTTTACCTAAGGAGGCAATGCCTTTGACAACTTCACCATCTTTGGATTTTCTGTTGTTCCACTATTCACGTCTTCAACTCCCTTTTCCGTCGGCATCAAACTTGGTTTCCGAGCTACATCATCTTGGTCAAATGATTCCTCTAAAGATATGAGGCCTTTACGGATGACATTGTCTTTCAGCTGCAAAACTTCCATCTGATTTACTTCTAAGTCCAGTTCACCATTATCTTGCTCGCCATCTATAGAAGTGTCTTGATATTTGCCTTCATTTCGCAAAAATTCTTCAATCTCTTTGTCATCTTGAAACACCTGCCAATATCTTTGATTATCAAATACAGTTGGGCGATGTTTCACATGAATTTCAAACTTATTGTTTGAATTCATCGAAATCTTCAAGTTACTTGTTGTTGTAGCAAGGGAATCTGCAATAACATTAAGTGCACGTGGAACACATGTCAAAGTAAAATCTGGAAACAACCTCAAAATGTCTAAAACCGCATTACGGTAAGCCCTCATTAGAGGATGTTTTGCTTGGTATTCTCCCTTGACTTGCTTGATTACTAATTCGGAGTTGCCATAAACTGAAATTCTTTTTGCATTCAGCTTTTTGAGGATTTTCAAGCCTGCAATTAGTGCCTCATATTCTACTTCATTATTAGAACAATCAAAAGCCAACTTGTATGAAAAAATGCTTACATTACTCGAGACTTTATTTGGAGAGAAAACAGGGCTACGTATCCAAATACCAATTCCGTCACCTTCCCTACCTATTGTTCCATCAAAGTCCATACTCCACAAACCGGCTTCTTCTTCCAAGTGCTGGAATTCTGCCTGTTTTTCTACCTTTAACTGTTGTCCATCTTTTTCTTGTTGTTGGTGGAATGTTGACTGCTCAGCGGTACTTTCAAGCCTTTGCCTCTCGTTATGAAGTACAACTCTAGAATTTTCTATAATCTCAAGTATATCTTCAACTCCAACTAATTGACTATTTACATCATTGAAACTATTGTCAGAATACAGAACAAAAGACTCTAAATCTGTATGTACATAATTAATTGGATGATTCATAGGTTTCTTCTTGCTTGTGATCATGTATTTCACCTTTTTCTCTCTATATAATTTCCTCATCTATTTTTCTCCCCATGATCTAGATAGAAGCATGCCAAATCTAGGGGGAATGTGGGCGACAACTACATCCATAAGAACATTTTTCGCTGCAATCTGATCCAAAATTATAACCAAATTTTTAATGAGACCAATACATCTTACTCTACCAAAATCAAAGGAATAAAGGTCATGATACTTTCGAGTGATGTCCGAACCTAATTTTTCCATAATTGCCTTTGGCATCAAGTTGTGAGACGCTCCTGAATCAAACATGGCGTTGTGCAAAACACAATCATTCAATCTAAGGCTAATGTAAAAAGGCGTTAAATCACTATCCTCATATTGAACTTCTAATGCCGGCCCAAAGATAAGTTCAGGTTGGTCATCTTCCACATTTACCATATCAAACAAAGGATCTATATTCAAAATTTTAGCCACTTGACCTTTATAATTACTGTTCTTCATTAATTCAGTCAAAGGCATTGAGACTTTTAACTTAGCAATTTCTTTTTCTAAGCTAAAGGCTGTAGTTTTCTCTACCTCTTTGACTAGAGCATCTTTCTTCTCATTTTTCTCCTTTATTGCACTTGGTTGATTTGAATTTTCATTTTCTTATTGCACTTTACTAGAAGTAGGATTTGCTGGCTCCTTTCCCTTTTTCTGCACATTTGGAGAATCATTCTTAAGTGGTGTTGCTTCCTTCCTTTTCTGAATTGGATTGATAGGAACATCCCTACTCCTGAGTGAGTATTGCCTTTGCTGTGTTGTCAATGCATTCATGTACCCTCTCTGATATTCCTCTGATTCCTCTTCTAGGATTGTTTCATTTGCCAATATAAAATCTTCATCTTTTCGTACAGCTAGACTTTTTCAATACTATTCATCTTTGGTGATATAAATTGGCAAATCATCTGGTGTAAAAAAGTGGATTCTCTTCTCCTATTGCAGCCTCATCATCTTCTGATTCAGTGCCATGGACATAGTTCTGCTGTAATGGTGTTTTGACTTGCTGTTGAGCTGATGGATCTTGAGCTCTTTGCTCTCATTGCTTAATTCTAAATTGTGGTTACTACTGACCACGGAAATTTGGATTTCTAACCTGTGTCTTGGGCTTATCTGCAATGGTGAATCTATCAAACATCTTCTCAATCTTACAGAGCAAATGATCTGAGGTAGAAGCTTCTTCCTTTATAATCACCTTCTTCTCGGTCTTTGTTCTAGCTCTCTTAGCTAACAAATTTGCTTCAACACTTACTGCAATTTTCTGCATGTCCTCCAATGTAGCCGGGTCTCTTTCTCTCAACTGATATGCCATATCGGGATCAAAACCATTGGGAAATTTGATCAAAGATAACCCCATAGGTGGCTTGATATCAGCTGGAATGGCATTATAAATAATATTGAATCTAACACAGTAATCATGGAAACTTTCACCAACATTTCTCTTTATGTTCTCATACTCTGAAAGGATTTGAAGTGGATTTTTCTTTACCTCCCAGTAATCCAGAAATTGTCTATGAAGGGCTTCTAGTGAATTGATTTTTCCAGCAGGCAATGCTCTGAACCACTTTCGGACTTCACCTCCAAAAGTTTGCACAAATAATCTCATTGTTACATTCTATGCATCTATCTCCTGGAGATCAAAGAAATCACCCATCCTATCGACACGTTGTTGTGTTGTGACACCTTGAGAAGCATCAAACAATGGGATCTTGCTTTGGTTATCAGCGGGCATGGAATCCAAGTTTTGTCGCAAAACAAGAGGTGCATATCTAGCAGCCATTGCTCAAGGTGGATTTACAACTGGCCTTGGGAATGTAGGAGGAGTTGGAACAACGATAGGATCTGATGTGGACGATGTATGAGGTGTTGAAGGAGGTGAAGAAATTCTTGATGTTTGAGGTGTAGAAGGAGTGGATGGGGGTGAAAGAACTGCAGATTTCTAATCAGATATGGCAGGCTGCACGGGAATGGTGGGAATAAAAGGAGTTTCAGTAGGAATTTCTAAATTAGATACAACGGTAGATGAACCAAGAGTAGCAGATGCAGATTCTAAGAACTCAGGAATATTCGTAGCCACAATTGAAGTTTGAAGATTCAGAATATAAGCATCAATTGATCGATTTTCTCTTTCAGTTTCAAGATCTTTAACAAACTATGGATTTAGAGCAGTAGAACCAACTACACTTTCAGACTTAGTTTCAAACAAAGATAGCTCAAGATGTTCATCAAATGGGAGATCTTCAAGATATTCAAAAACAACCGGGCAAGAACAAGATCTAAACACAGGAATCACAGAACATTCTTGGCAGAGAATTCTTGGAATGATATTTGGGTTTTCATACAAGGGAGGAGGGTCAGGATCAGGATTGGCTCTGGTGTATCGTCTGGAAGCCAGTGTGTTGAATTATTCCCAAAAATAAAATTGACATTACAATCTTGTCAGCGTACTAAATTCTAAACTCATCATCCAAAAGTCTAGAATTATTTAAGTACTCGGGCAATTTGCAAGTCAGATGTTCAGTTTATAAAACTAAACCAGAGATTGACTAAAGCAACGTTCATCTACTTATTCACTCGCAAAGCAAGTGCAATTCGAAGGCTACCTAGCTAACTTCAAGCTCCGTTTGTAGTTTATAAAGCAAATAACACTATTTTAGGGCCTAAATCTACCTCAGGCTGAGAAAGGCAGGTCTAGGGTAACATCAAACCACGCTTAACCTGGTAGCTAGCCCTACCAGGTCGGGAGAGGGCTCTCTCTTTGTCAATCTCAGGAAAATATAGCAAATGAGGCTTGAGATGACGGATGTAAAGACTAATTTTAGGCTAAGTATATGCTCATAGGAGTTTCATTGAGTTTTATGTAGATTTTGCTAGATAAAAAGTGAAAGGCAGTTTTGGGTCTGGGGAATGAACTCAGTCTTGCAGAGATTTCTATGGGGTGAGGTAGGAAAATGCTTTAGTACTTTGAAATAAGTGAAATGGAGAGTCTTAAGACTAGTGAGGAGTTGGATATGGCATGAAAGTATAAGGAATCCTTTTCAAATAGTTGAAAACATGAAAAGCTAAACAAACCTTAAGGTAAAGCATTGCAACATCAATGATTTCCGCCTTTATACTTGATTCATTTAGTTAAGTTGAAAAAGAGAGAGATAATAGCACACATAAACACATGATAGCTTGAATTACAGAAGGAAAAACAATACTAAATCACCTTGCCACAAGAATCCCACAAAATTCCGCAAACCCTGGTCTATTTCCTTGCCAAACTGCAGAGATGAATGTACAATGATGCTCAAAGCTTTCACAAGAGTCAAACCTTTGAAAATTTCTGAAAAAACACATGATATAGACCTCCAAACCACCTGTGCTATCCATCAGGGGTCGAATCCATGAGGATATGGGTGGTTTCAACCATTTCTAAACTAGGAACACAAAAATAGGCAGTGGAACAGCTTGCCTCTAAAACTTAGGAAACTGATTCATTCAACTCCAAACCACCTAAAACTGATATATCTACCTTATTAAGTCAATTTTTATCACTTTTACATCATATTACATCAATTTACATCATATAATCTCGTGAATTTAATCATAAGAGATAAAAAGTCAAACTAGAAGAAAACTAGGTGAAAAACAAAGTTTTTGAGCAAAATTGGCACTTTTTCATCCTGTGCGTAGTGCCACTTTTTCTGTGTGTAGTGCTTTTCCCAGCTGCATTTGGAGGCCTTTCCCTTCACCAAATTTGCTCCAAGTAGGCTTGTTGGAAATTTTTGTCTGCCTAATTTCTAGGACAAGTGGAATTTTTTAATTTGGTGCCCATTTGCCCCTCCAAAAATTAGTTCTCCCAACACTGCTTCCTGTGTGGCCAAAAAGTGGCAGAGAGGGAATTTTTGAGGTGTTTTTGGCCCTTTTGGTGACCCAAAACTTGTCCAAATTTCCTAGTAATTTCTGGGCATGCATAAGTTTTCATGAGGAATCGAAAAATGCAAATTTTTCCTCCAGAGGAGGTCCCTATCAGAAGCGAGCACCAAGTGGCGCTACGCACCTGCCAGAAAAACTTGTTTTTTCCTTGAAAAATTCAAAACTGTCAAAAATTTTGCCAAATTTCTTGAAATTTGGCATGAGTGATCTGCATCAAGTACTATGGTGGGCCAAGGAAGCTTCAGCCAAGATCTTGAGCAGATCTTTCTCTTTCTTGCTCCTCAAAGTCTTCCTCAACTTGGCTGTTAGGCACCTTCTCCTAGTTTTGCAAATTTTGTTTCGTGCCAAATAGTGATAAGCCATGTGCCGCAACATCTTTTTCTCCTTATTGGCCTTCTCAAGAAGCTTCTCCAAGTGCATATTTTCCCTCTCTAGCCATGATTCCTGATCAGCATCAATCTCTTGCTCAAGGGGTGTCAATTTGACTTTCTTTCTTTTTGTTGCTTGCTTGTTTTCTCTTATGGTTTGCGGCTCCATGATTTTTTGCTTATCCTCCAACTACTTGTTCTGTTGCTCAAGGTAATTAATGATCCACTTAGCCCTTTCAAGGTTAAGAGCTAAGGCATGGATGCCAGATTCTTGCTCTTTGATGATGTCCTTGAGTCTTGAGCTTTGGGAGCCCAAATCAGTATCATCATCCCAAATCAAAATGAAATCTCTCTCCTAACCTTCAGAAGGCCCTACCTCATGCAATGGTTGTTTCCCTTTATCCTGTACCTGCTCTGCTGAAGAATAAGGCAAACCCCTTTCACCCCGGGTGAACATAGCATTTGCATGTTGTATGGTGAAGGAAACGAGACCCCTTCCACCCTAGGTGGAGATAATACTCGTTTTACAGCTGCAAATAGCCTCCTTGTCCCCTTTTCATAAGTGACATATATTGGCACCCCTGTAGCTTGAGTCTCATGAACCTTTGGTTGATTTGAAGGCCCTCCTTCCTCTTGAAACATTGATGGGGTCACTTGAGGGCTCTTGAAAACCTCATGTGAAATGAAAGTATCCCATTAAACATTCAACAAACTCAGCTGATGCAAAACAACAATCTTGATCAATGAAAAATGATAAATGTTGTTGAACTGTTGATGAAGAGGTTTCCTTTGCACCAATGTAGCCATTTTCTTGATGTTTCTGCATATTAAATAGGGGAGGTTCATCATCCTCACTCTAGTGAAATGCATCAATAATCTAACATGATAGGTGTACAAGTGAGAAAATCTCCCTTCACAGCTGAAGTATTTGATAATAAGCTTCATGAGTGGAGCATAAGTGTCCTATAGGTATCTGAAAGGAAAGACCCTACTGATTTGCTTTTGATAACTAGCCTTGATATAAGGCTCATAATACTCTTTTCCCACAAGTTGTCCTTTGTTCCACCGTTCACCTACATTTGGAATACCTGTTGCTTCAGCTATAATTTTAGGTGTTAAAGTGAAGGAAACACCTGCTAAGTTCACCTGGCCATTGTGAAGATGAAGGACAAATAGTCTAGCAAGCTCATGGTGGTATTTCACCCTCTCCACCATCTAGCAAAACTGGTAGCAAGGCTGATGCTTGAAACATGTTACTGCAAGGGGACAGGCCAATAACTCTGTAAGTGTAGTGGGCTCGTCCCGGATGTGTTTTCCTCCCTTATGTGGTTTTCTTAGTGCATGAATATCTTGGGAGAAATCATTCAAATCTTCCTCATCCCTTTCATAAGCTGAATCTATTTCCATATTTGCCACTGTATAGTGCAAAATGATGAGTATGAAGAGATTTTATTTCAAGAATAGGTGACTGCTATTTTCTTCTTTAGGATTTGATGAATGGGACTAATGAGTGGAAGGTTTAAATGCTTATTGTAGGTTTATTAGGGAGTGATAGGGTTTTGGAAATGAGGATTAGGGTTTGGGGAATAGTAGGAATTAGGTGTTAGGGTTTTAGGGTTTGGGGATAGAGGGTAGGATAAATGTCAATGAAATAGGGAAAGGGGAAGAAAATGTAAGGAAATGTAGTGAAGGGAAAAGTATGCAAAGGAGTATACTAACAGCAAGAATGACAAAAAACTGCAAACCCTGGGCAGTTTTGCAATAGAACTGTGCAGCAAATTAGGGTTTGATTTTCACCTATCAAAACACTATCAATGATGACCAAATCTCTTTTTATGGAAAATTTGGAGAGTTTACTTACTGCGGCAAAGCTGGACATTTTGCGTAGGGTTGTTAGAACCCCACTACCCCTTCCTGTAAGTATTATAGGCATTTCGACCATGTGATAGAGGATTGTCCTATTATAGGCATTTCAACCATGTGATAGAGGATTGCCTATTTTGGTGGATAAAATGTTGGAAAAGAAGAACCAGTAACCTACACATAACTTGCAAATGATGACAGTTGAACCATGAAAATATGATCCCAGTGTTAACATAGTGACACGAAGTGGTGTAGCTACAGGAGAAGATAAAACAGAAGGAAATAATCCTATAGCGGATACATGGGTCAGGAAGGCTGAAGAAAAGAATATCGGGTTGAATATGCAAAGGGAGAAAGAAACATTCATGGAAGCAAAGAAGAGTTTCATGGACCTAGGAGCTTCAACATCAAAGACATGGATGCAACTAGTACCACAGACAGGTAATCCTGAAGTGGTTATTGCGACGGAGAACCATGATCCAACCATTCTAAAGTCCTTTCTATAAACCTATATGAATTTGATAAGGGATCAAAAATTTGTGGAAGGATTGCAAGAAAAAATCGACAATTGCACCAGTAAAGAGAAGCCACATCCTATACAATGTGCAGTAAAAAAAAGTCAGCAAAAATAAGAAATAGCTGGCCAAGAAGTGCAATTAACTGTGCAAATTGGCGAATTTGAAATGGATCAAGTAATTCTAGACTTGGGATCGGATGTGAATGTATTACCAAAGCAGACTTGGGAGTGGATGGGGCAACCAAAGCTATAATGGTTACTGATTTAGCTGTGCATGGCCAATCAACAGAAAATTATCTAGACGGGTCGATTGGAGGGCATTGTTGTGAACATTGAAGGAGCAAGCATGATGGCATATTTTGAATTCATTGAGATTGTGGATGACAGTAAGCCATATCCGGCTTTAATTGGAATCGATTGGGATTTTGATATGGATTCCATAATCAATCTGAAAAGGAGAATTACGGTATTTAAGAAGAATGGTATCGGGGTCATTCCTTTGGACCCCTCTGAAGGAGCACGGTGTACAGAACTTGTCCATGATGAATATGGCAATGAAGATATTGAACATATATATAAGTTAACTATGTGGGACGAGGATTAGATCAAACCCACCGTAGATGGGAGGATAAGCTGAGAAAATGATATTTCGTGTGTCTCGGACTCTGATGAGGAATTAGAGAACTGGTAGAACCAGTTGCATGAAGTTTCTACTCTACGTTGTAATAGACTTACCAAATATCTTCACTGCATCTCAATAGAGGTACTTAATTTACCTTACTATGATGGGCTAGGTGATGTCATCCTATGTCTTGATGAGTTTGAACGGAATGTATTGGAAGAATAGAAATTCCATGCCTTGGATATAGTTTTGGGGGCTACACCTACGCGATGGTGGGGCACGCATAAAGACACTAGAGGAGTTTGGAAGGAGTATCACCGATTGATGAGGCTCATGTTCAATCATGCAAACACAAGGCTTGCAGAGAAGTAAAATGGTAAGGATTATCCTCGAGAACACTTGTCTCATTGGACTACAGCATGGTGCGAAGAACCTTGAGCATAATGGGTACATATATTTTTCCACACTTTGGATGTGATACCGATGAATTTTTATCTCAAAATAGAGTTGTGGCATGGCACCGTCGACTGGTATCGTCTGAAGAAAAGATTCATATTGACCTTTAGCTTTGAAGATGGTTTTCAATGTATCGATGATGGCCTTCAGGAAATCAGAGCAACAATTTTCCAAACACCAAATGAGCCAACAACTTGGGTACAACTCGATTGGAACGCGCAGTTGCAGCATGCCATCGAATGTTATAATATGACTGGAGAGGAGGGCAAGGAAGATCCATGCAACATTGACATCCTTGAATCAAAAAGACAATCTAAGGTTGCGGGACTAGAAGTTGAGATACCTGACATAACACATCTTGTTAACATGAGGCAAGTCAATATAGGCTCAGAGGTAGAGCCCAAACTTGCATGCATCAAATATTACTGGGATGAGGATACAATATGTAAGGTTGTCAAATTATTGCATGAGTATGAGGAGTTATTTCCAACAAAGTTCATTGAGTTAAAGGGCATTGTAGTTGATCTGGGCATAATGAAGATCACTTTGAAGCCAGATGTGAAACCTATAAAATAACGACCATATTGGCTAAACCCAAAGTACAAAGAGAAGGTGAAGGAGGAGCTCGAAAAGATGGTCGTAGCTAGAATAATTAAACCTATGGAAGAATCTGAATGTGTAAGCCTAATGGTAGTGTAGGAGAAAAATGCTAAGGGAGAAATAAGGATTTGTGTCGATCTAAGAAATTTGAATGATACATGTGTGCATGACCCATGCCCAACACCATTTATTAATGAAGTTTTGGATAATGTGGCAGGACAGGAGGCCTACTCCTTTATAGATGGTTTTTCAGGGTACCATCAGATTCAGATCGCGCCGGAAGATAGGAGTAAGACCAATTTTGCTACAGAATGGGGATCATTTCATTATAAAGTCATGCCATTTGGATTGAAGAATTCACCTACGATATTCTCCTGAGTTGTTGTCACAGCGTTTAAAGAATTCATTCACGAATTTCTATAGATCTACTTTGATGACTGTGTTATCACCTAGATTAACCTCATGCTTAATGGAGGCAATTCGAGGGTAACCACAAACCAAGCTTAACCTGGTAGCTAGCCCTACCAGGCCAGGAGAGGGCTCTCTCTTCATGAATCTCAGTCAAGATGACTGGATCAGGAACAAGATTTTATGCTAGGTATACTAGCTCAAAGGTTTTGATTGAATTTGTTGGTTACCCTAGAATTGCCTCAATTTAGCCTAAGGTCAATCTAGGTGATAACATAGTGGCGACCATACTGGGGAACAAAAGACTAATCACCTCAATAATATTTTTCAACTAAATTCTTGAACTTCGGATGATGAGTTTTAGAACTTGCTAGGCTGAAACAGAAAGTTTTAAAGAAAAATAAAAATTTCGAAATTTTGAACACACTGGCTTCAAGAAGGTACACAAGGTCCAATCTTGATCTGAATCCTCCCCCTGTATTTGAAAATCCCAATCTCATTCCGAGAATAATCAGACAGGAAATTTCAGTAAGCCCTAGACCTATTTTCAGATCCAATTCCTGTCCCAGTGAGTGGTTGTTTATTGAAGATCTCCCTTTTGACGAATATTTTGATCTTTCTTTGTTTGAAACCAAATCTAAAACTGCACTTGATAATACAGTTCTAAATCTGGAATTTGTTGCAAATCTCAAAAAAAAAGGGCAAACAAATCAATTGACGAATATATCTTAAATTCTCTTCAATCATCCATCATAGCTTCCAATATCCTTGAGCTTTTAGTATCGGCATCCACTACTCTTGGTTCATTAGTATTCCCATCAATTTCTAAAGTCCATTCTCAACCTCAGTTTATACCTACTCTTCCCCTTCAACCTATCATATCTGATAAAAAACCTATCACCCCTACTCCTCCATCAACCACTCTATTAAACCCAAGTAGTCCAACTGTTGTTTCAAATCCACCTCGAGTCATGGTTGCCCGATATGCACCCCTCGTTCTACCTCAGAATTTGGATGATATGCCCACTAATTACCAAAGTAAAATACCTCTTTTTGATGCCACTCAAAGCATTACAGTGCAACAACATGTTGACAGAATGAATGACTTCTTCAACCTTCATGAGGTAGGTGAATAAAATTTGAATATGAGGTTATTTGTGAAAAGTTTTGGAGGCGAGGTTCGAAAATGGTTCCAAGCTTTACTAGCATCCTCTATCAACACTTTGTCGGTTCTGCATAAACAATTCCTAGACCGGTGGGAGGTAAAGAAGAACCCACTCAAAATTTTATCTGAGTATGAAAATATCAAAAGGAATGCAGGTGAAAGTGTGCAAGATTACTGTGTGAGGTTCAATGCAGTTTATAATGCTATTCCGGTTGATATTAAACCACCAATGGGGTTAGCATTGCTCAAATTTTCAGATGGTTTCGACACTGATATGGCATATCATTTACAAAAAAGAGATCCTACCACACTTGAAGATATGCATAAGAATGTTGTAAGTGTAGAAGCAAATCTGCTAGCCAAAAGAGCGAGAGTGAAATCTGAAAAGAAGGGACTATAAAGGAAGAAGCATCTACCTCAGATGTTAAGACAGATACTTTTCTCCTGAAAATTAAGAAGATTTTTGACCAGCTGATTGTCACAGATAAACCTAAAAAACTAATCAGGAATCCAAACTTCAAAGGACAAAAACAGCGCCAATTTCAGATTAAGCAGAGGGGGAAAAAAGCACAAGATCGGACAACACAACAACAATAGGTCAGAACTCCTTTGCATCAGAACTATGTGCATGGAATGGAGGAAGATGATGATGATCCGGTGGTTGAGGAAAACCATTTCTTCACTGCTGATGGTTTGCCCATTTTTCTGATGGAAGATGAAGAATATTCGGAGGTTCCAGATACCCAAAGGGATGAATATTACATACTAGAAAATGAGGCAGTTTTGGAGGATGAGTCGGATGATTATCAGCGAAGGTATATGAATGCATTGATAGCATAGCAGAAGCAATATTCATTGCGAATCAGAGATGTACCAGTCAGTCCAATTCAAAAAATAAATGTATCACAATCCAAAAATGACTCCACAAACATTCAGAAGAAATGGAAAGAGCCTGCTGATCAGACTTCCAGCGAAGGACCATCAGCAAATAGTGTTGCAAACGAGAAGAAGAACCAGCAAAGTGCAACAAAAGAAAGAGCATAAAAGAAGGATCTTCCTGTCAAAGAGGTAAAGAAAGTTTCAGCTTTTAGTTTAGAAAATGAAATTGCTAAATTAAAAGTTTCAATTCCTTTGACTGAGATGATTAAAATTTTGCATATAGATCCTTTATCTGATATGGTCAATGTAGAAGATGATCATCCCGAGCTCATTTTTGGCCCTGCCTTAGAAGGTTAGTCTGAAGAGAGTGAAGTTCCTCCATTTTATATAAGCCTTAGACTACATGAGTATGTTCTTCATAATGCCATGTTTGACTCTGGAGCTTCTCATAATCTGATGCCAAAAGCCATTATGGAGAAACTGGTCCTTGACATTACTCGAAAATATCATGACCTGTATTCTTTTGATTCTGGTAGGGTCTGTTGTATTGGTCTTATCAAAGACTTGGTGGTATATTTAGACCAAATTCCAGCTAAGAATGTTTTGATGGATGTGTTTGTTGCTAACATTCCACCACAGTTTGGTATGCTTTTGTCCAAATAATGGGGTACGACGCTTAAAGGAAATTTATAGCTTGATTTCTCATATGCTACCATTCTCGTGTTTGGCTAATTGAGAAAACTATACAGGGAGAAGAAAATGAAATACATGATTACTAGCAAAGAGAAACCACTTAAACATCTAATTGATGTTGTACATACCGATTTAGAATCTTTTGTACTATATTCAAATGGTGGTTTGAATGATGTAGATAGTCAGTTAGTTGAAGTAGAAGATGTACCAGAGATTTCAAAAAAATTTAGAGCAACCCTTGATCAAGAAAGACAGAAAATAGCAAGTTCTTCTGATTAGTCCACATATCAGCAGCAAAAAGACAGTGAACAACAGAAAAATGAAGAGATCAGTCAAGGTAAGGAAGAGAAGGAAACAAAATTTCAGCGTCTAGAAGAAGACACAAGTCTTTAGAGCATGGATTTTGACAGAGCAGTGGATAAGGATAGTGTTGGCATAGACATTTGGATTCGAAGCCCTACTTTCCAGCCTAACAAAGTTCCTAGTAATGTTAGAGTATGCTCTTACAAATTGGCTTTTGACTGCTCTAACAATGAAGCAGAGTATGAAGCTTTGATCGCAGGTCTAAGAATTTTGAAGAAGTTAAATGCAAAAAGGATTTTAGTCTGAGATTCAAAGCTGGTAATCAAACAGGTAAAGGTGGAATATCAAGCAAAGAAACCGGAGATGAGAACCTATAGAAATGCAGTTCTAGAGATCTTGCGAATGTTTCCTGATTATACTTTGACAGAAGTACCCCGGACTCAAAATATTATTGTAGATTCACTCGCCACTGCTGCAAGCAATTTGAAGATCCCAATGAACTCCAGCAACAAGTTTGAAATTCATGTCAAACACCTGCCTGTTGTTCTGGATAATTTAAGGTATTAGCAAGTGTTTTGGGATGATAATGAAATCAATACCTTTTTGCAGAATGAAGGAAATTACAAGGATGCTTCCATGGATGATGATTATGATACAGATGAACAAGACATTGAGGTGAACCAGATGGAGATATTGCCACTGAAACACAACATTATTCCTAAAGGTATCATACCTTTAGAAGAACTTTTTGATCAAGATGAAGTGGCTAGAAAGCCGAGCTTAATGCCTACAGACAAAGGAGTTGAGGATGTCAATTTTGGAACAGCAGATAAGCCCAAGTTTTTGAAATTGTCCAAAGCATTATCTCCCAAGGTAAAGACTAAATATTTTAGATTTTAATCTGAATTTTCTAATGTGTTTGCTTGGGATTATTTAGATCTGAAGGTGTATGACAAAGATATAATTCAGCACACAATTCCCATCAAGCCAAATCAAAAGCCGTTCAGACAGAAGTTGAGAAGGATTAACCCAAAATTGCTTCCTTCCATTGAAAAAGAGGTAAACATATTATTTAAAGCTGGTATAATTGTCCCAATCAGATTTTCTTATTGGATTTTGAATCTGGTTCCGTACGAAAGAAGACCAGAGAAATAAGATTGTGTATCAATTTCCGAAACCTTAACAAGGTATCTTTGAAGGAAAATTACCCACTTCTGAAGATGGATCACATCCTACAAAAAGTGGTTAGAGCATCACGCATGTCACTACTTGACGGGTATTCAAGTTATAATCAGATCCTGGTGAATGAAAAGGATCAATACAAAACTAAATTTACAACACCTTGGGGAACTTTTCATTATGCTAAAATGCCATTCAGTTTGAAGAATGTTGGAACCACATTTTAGTGAGCCATGGACATTGCTTTCGCTAATGAAAAGGATGTATTTCTAGTTGTATATTTAGATGATTTGACAATGTTTTTAGGTTCTGATGATGAGCATCTACACCATTTAAAGTTTGTGTTTCAAAGATGTAGGAAGTTTGGGATATCTCTTAATCCAAAGAAAAGTCTCTTTGCCATAGATGAAGGAAAGTTGCTTGGTCATATTATCTCAAAAGAAGGAATTTGCATTGATCCTTCAAGGGTGGTGGCAATTCAGCAACTAGATTTTCCCCGAAACAAGAAGGAGATACAAGCTTTCAAAGGTAAGTTGAATTTCTTACGCAGATTCATACCCAACCTAGCTGAACATTTAAGAGAAATAACTAACATGTTGAAAAAGGATAGCATGGTAAAATGGACGGAGGATGCCATGAAGTCATTTAATTTGGTAAAGTGTGCTTTATCTACAGCCGTGGTCTTTATTAGTCTTGATTACACTCAAGATTTTATTATATTTTCATTTGCATTCGAGCATACCATGGTTGCGGTATTGATGCAAAAGAGAGATCAACTGGAGAAGCCCATTTCCTTTTTCAATAGGACTATCCAAGATGCTACTTTGCGGTACAATATAATTGAAAAACAGGCTCTTTCTCTTGTCAAAGCATTGAAGGATTTCAGAGTGTACATTTTGCACTCACACATCATAGCATACGTCCCAAATGCAGTAGTAAAGGATGTGTTGATACAAACTGATTCGAAAGGAAGGTGAGGAAAGTGGATTGCAATGATGTTGGAATATGATCTAGAGATTAAACCCACAAAGATGATCAAAGGACAAGGCTTCGCAAAACTAATGGCTGAATCAAATATGCATGCTTTAGATATCAATCTCATCGCAGCCATGTCAGAAGATGAAGAAGAAGGCTCTCTCATTTAAGTGTCTAAAATGTTTCTTCAATCATCATGGTATTCAAACATAGTGTACGTACTTCAGCACCTTTCGCCACCTCCGGGAATGATAAAGAACAAAGGTAGATCACTCAAACTCAAAGCTGCAAAATTCTACATTCTAAATAATGCCCTTTATTGGAAATATCCAGGAGGTGTGTTACTTAACTTTCTAGTTGAAGACGAAGCTCAGCAGGTGATGTATGACTTTCATAAAGGTCATTGTGGTGGTCACTTGTTCTGGAAGACAATGGCAAAAAAAGTGTTGAGGATGACTTTCAGCGAAGAATCAATCAAATGATTCATCTACAGCAAACGAGGGATGAATTTTTCCAAAACACTTTCAGGTTACAGGAAAAGATCAAGAAGATCTATGATTGGAAAACTAGAGGATGTAGTGTTGTGGTGGGATGCTCGGAATGAGGACAAAGGAAAGCACGGTAAGTTCAAAAACTTATGGAAAGGACCCTATAAGATTGCAGCATATAGAGGACAAAATGAGGCCCTTTCTGCTCAAGGATATGGATGGTCAGGATTGTCCAAGAGGGCCAGTTAATGGTAGGCTCCTGAAGCACTACTACTTCTGAGGTGATTTTTGAAATTATAACATGATTATTGTACATACTATTTTCCCTTTCATTGCAAGATTTCAAGGTACACTGTCATTGCAGCTTGGGGCCCAAGGTGAAGGCTATCAAGTTTGAATGATTTGTGTAATGTTTGCCAGTTTTGATTTAGTTTCTAATCATAGTTTGAGTCATGAGTCAGTTTCAGTTTGCATAGTGTCATTTTTCAGTCTTTGAAGTGTTTTGACCCCATTTCCCAATGGATCAAGCTACTAGGTCTATGGTGTTCTTGGCACCGCCAAGGAGCTACCATCCCCATTGGAGCCAATGTTAGTGTCAGTGTCTTCACATTTCCATCAATGATTAAAATCTGCTCTTTTGCATTTCATAGTAGGAGTCCCATACTGATGAGTTTGCATTCCATTAGGTCATGGATTCACTGATGGGAGGGTTTTCTTCAATTTTTTCCCTCGTGATCTGTACTTGCTGATCCTCTTTCATATATTTCAGTCATGGCTCATGTTCACTTTGAAATTCATTTCATTAGGTCTTAGGGTTTGGTCTCATTAGGTTTTAGGGTTTTCATCATAGTCAAATTTGATGGTTGAATGCTAATAATGATCAGCAAGGACATGAGAAGGCCAATAATGATTGGTAAAGCCATAATTTATCATTTTGAAAGCTTGATGTAGTTCTCACCTCAAAACTTGTTTTGAGGTGAAAACAGAGTATTTTGTTTTTATCTTCATTTATGATGTAATTTTATCTTCTCATATGTAATATTGGTTCCCAATTGCTTCAAAGCATCTTGTGATGTTTCCTAGCACCTGCCACTGCAAAAATCAAGTCATCTTGAGCACCAATCCACCTGCAAGAGTAAAAGAAAACAAGCATGAAAAACAGAGTATCAAAAAGGACAAATAGACATTAGAAAGGTGGGTTTTTCAAAAGCAAAAATCATATGGAGTGCATATAAAACCCTCCCATCATAATTTCAAAATCATTATGCCATGTTTGCAAAAGAAAAAGGAGAGAAAAACATCAAACGAGTAAGTGTTTGTGAGCAAGGAAGTCGAGCGCTACGCTTAGAGGGAAAAACGATGTGCTTCTGGAGTTTTTAACCCGACGTTGTGCTTAGGGAGAAGGGCGCTGCTCTTAGAGCCAAGAATTGCGCTTAGGGGATGTTTTCTCAGTTAAAAATATAACGAGCGTTGTGCTTAGAGGGTGGCACTGTGCTCCTAGGTTGTGGCATTGCGCTTAGGCCAGCCAACCAAAAACACTCCCAAACTTCAAATTTATGTCGAATCTCCTCCAATTCTACACTTGGCAAGTAAGTATTATTCCTCTCCTTGCAATTTAGTTTGCATATGTAAAGATTTTCATAAGTTTCCATTCTCTATATAAAACCCTAACTTTCACTATAAAACCCTAGTTCTTTGGTTTTCCCCATCACTCACCTCATAAATAAACCCTTATCCCCACCACTGTTATCACATTCTACCACCCATTTCTCACTCCCTAAACCCCCTCCTTCTTATATTTTTCCCATAGCTTCACTCACACCCATTCCTCCAAGCCATTGCACATACCATGCATCCCATACATGGTCAAAACTGCAAACTAAGAGAGTTAACTAAAACATGGACAGAGGAAGTGATTGAGCTAGTGATAGTTCTGTGGAGAGACATAGGTAGAGAAAGCCTCACAAGGGAGGAAAAATCATAAGAGAAGAGCCCACCAGTTTAAGAGAATTGCAAGCTTGCCCACTTGCAGTCTCTTGTTTTAGACACCATGGATGTTTTGAATTATGTGAACTAGTGGAAAGAGCTCAGTTTCATCATGAGTTGGTCAGTCTTTTTGTGGCTCATTTGCATAACTATGAGGTGACACTTGCCGGAGTAACCTTCACAATATCACTAGCTGTCATTTCAGAGGCCACTAGAATTCCTAATGTTGGTGAAAAATGGTACAAGGTTCGGGACCTTGATGAGCATTACTATGAGCCTTACATCAAGCCTCAGTACAGAAACTAGGTGAAGAGGTTTTTCCCCTTTAAATTTTTGGAGAACAGGTATGTTCCTTTGATGAAGATTATCATCAAATATTTCACTTGTGAAGGCAAATTTTCCCGGTTGTATGCTTACCATATCAGACTCCTCATGCACTTCACCAGGGTAAAAATGATGAATCTCCCATATTTCTTGTTTAGAAACATTGAAAAAATAACTTACCTTGTGCAGAAGAAGCCATACCCTCTGCAGTTGAACAATATTTATCATTACTCTTTCATTAAAATCATTGTTCTTCACCATCTCAGTCTTCTTAACATTCCTTGGGAGACTTTCATTGCTCATGAGATGTTCAGAGGTACATAGATCCCTTCACCAGTGCATCAAGAAAAAGGTGGGCCTTCTAGCCATGGGGAAACAAAGGAAGAGGTCAAGGAAACCAAAACTGCTGAGGTGCCAGTGTACTTGACATATCAGACAGGCACAATGAGACTTTTTGTAGATGCTAGGAAAGTGTTTGCTCCACAAGATGTGGAAGGGACCTTGCCTTCGTCATCAATCCACAAGCAAATGTTATCTCCACCAGGTGTGGAAGGGGCTTTGCCTTTTACATCAACAAAACAAGTACAGGTTGAGCAGCTGAGCAAAGGCAAGGAAAAAGTGCAGGAGGAGAACCTTGGTGATGAGGAGGAAAGAGATTTTGACTTGATTGAGCATGAGGAGGCGCAGCAGAACTATACTCATCATGGAGTTAATATCATTAACTTGGAGGCTCGGGATGAAGAAACCATCAAAGACATTATCATACAAGAAACGGAAGCTCAAATACAAACTTTGGTGGACAACTTAGAGAGAGCCAAGTTCATCATCAAATACTTGGAACAAGAAAACAAACAGTTGAGTGACAAACAAGTCCTCATGGAGCTGGAAATGATCAAAGCAAACAAGCGAATTGCCGAAGAGGCTCATGTCACATTGACTCCTATTGAGCAGGAGATTGAAAATGATAGGGAAATTTGGCTTGAAAGAGTCAACATACATCTAGAAGGCCTCATTGAGAATGGCAACAGGGATAAGAAAATGCTCAAACACATGGCATACCATTATATGACCCGCAACAAAATTTGTAACATAAGGATTAGAAAGTTAAAGGCTAGGCTAAGGAGAGCTTTGGAAGGCAAAAAGGAGCAAGATAGATTGAAGATGTTGGTTGAAGCCTCCCTAGCCCATCAAAGCAGTTGATGGTGGTGTTCCATGCCAAATTTTGGCAAATTTTGAGAAGTTTTTGTATTTTTGAAATTTTGGAATTCACAACACAGAAAATTTGTCCAGAAGCGCAGCGCCACCGACACTACACTTTTTTCTAGGGCATCAAATGGAGAAAAGGTTCGAATTTTTGGATTCAGAATGATGAGGACATGCACCCTGGAAAGTTTCAGAAGTTTTAGAGCAAATCTGGTCCACCAAAATGTCCAAAAATTACCAAAAAATGACCTTTCTGCCTCTTTTTGGACACACAGAAGCAATCTTAGGAGATTCAAGTTTTGAGTGGGAAAATGAGCTCCGAATCTAGAAATTCTAGGTTTTCCAAAAACTATATCTGAAGAAATTTCCAATGAGCTATCATGGGCTCAATTTGGCTAAGGGGAAGGCCTCCAAAATCAGGTGGAAAGTGGCACTACGCTTAAGACCAATGGCACTGTGCTTAGGGCCATTTTGCTCAGGAAGCCAAAATTTGCTTATTTTGACTATGAACTTGATTTCTCTCTCCTCATGGATGAGTTCACAAATGTAATTGATGACATGGCATGTAAATGTAATGGTAAAATAGTGTTAGAGGGTAGATTCATTAGTTAGAGGTGGTTTTGAGGCAAATGAATCAATTTCCCCTCTTTTAGAGGCAAGTTGTTTGACTGCCTATATTCTTGGTCCTTGTTTGGAAATGGTTGAAACAGCTCCTCTTCTCATGGTTTCGACCCCTAATGGTTAGGATGAGTGATTGCAATGTCTGTATAATGTATTTTCTTTCTCATTTTCAAGGCTTGGATTCAACTGGATGCTCATGTACTGAACACTTATCATTTTATAGCAGTTGTGGCAGGAAACTAATAAAGTTGCAGCTATTTTTATGGGATACCTATGGTATGGCATTTAGCATGTGTTTCTTCTTCTGTTAATATGTTCTCATGTTATTTATGTATGCCTCTTTCATATAATTGCTTCTGATTGGTTGTTTTCAAGTCAGATAGGTGGAATACATTAGGTTTTAACGCTCTGCCTTGGGAAAACACCAGTATTTCACGTTTTCCCTTCTTTTTAGAAAGGATTCTTGACATGATCAAGCCCTTCTTAGCTCCTCACCAGTCTAGCCTTTCACACCATCAAGCTTAAGGTGATGAATATCATACCTACCTTACCCCATAGAATCCCCAGCAATTTTGACTTAGTTTCCCAAACCCAAATTTCCCAGCTCCTCTTGATCTAGAAAAAAACACCAACAAATTCAATCAAAACCTTTGAGCTACTATACCTAGCATAAAATATTGTTCCTGATCCAATCATCTTGACTAATATTCATATGGAGAGAACCCTCTCCCAGCCTGGTAGGGCTAGCTACCAGGTTAAGCTTGGTTTGTGGTTACCCTAGAATTGCCTCCATTTAGCCTGAGGTCAATCTAGGTGATAATAGACTAGACAGTCTTTGGACTATTAAAGAAGCATGTTTTGAACCTGCACTTGATGTTGGATACCTATAGGAAATATCGAATCTCGTTGAGTATAAAAAATTGTATTTTTTGTGTACCATATGGAATATTACTGGGACATGTTGTTTGCAAGCAAGGGTTGATGGTGGACCCTACAAAAATTGTTGTTATTATCAATTTGGATCCGCTGAAGAATGTGAAGAAGCTACACGTGACTCTAGGGTAGAATGGTTATTATCGGAAGTTTATAAAGGCCTACGTGCAGATCACTACACCGATGGAGAAATTACTGAAGAAAGATGTCACCTTTTGTTGGGATGATGAATTTCAGAAGAGCCATGACATCTTAAAGGAAAAAATGGTCATTGCATCGATTCTAGTGTTTCCAGACTGGAAGAAGGAGTTTTGCATTTTTGTAGATGCGTCGTGCATAGTTTTGGGGGCTATCTTAGCGTATCCAGGAGAGGGGGAACTTGATCACCCCATCACCTTTGCAAGTTGAAAGTTATCTAAGGTAGAAAGAAATTATTCCACAACGGAACGAGAAGGCTTAGCTATGGTGTATGCACTGTGAAAATTCAGGAATTACTTATTAGGTGCGCACTTCAAGATGTTCACACACCATTCTGCACTAAATTACTTGGTGAACAAGCCTATGTTGGGGGGGAGATCTGCAGGTGGCTATTATTGTTCCAAGAATATTATTTTGAGGTAATAGTTAAGTCAGGATGATTAAACGTTGGGCCAGATCATCTGTCCAGAATTGAGACTGGTGAGGAACCAACGAACCTTGAAGAAGGACTACCTGATGTGCAGCTCTTTGCAGTAAGGGTTTTTGATGATCACTTCACCAATATCATTTACTGTTCGTCTACCGAAGTAACCCCTAAGGAGTATACGACTCAACAGAAGAAAGAACTTGTATGCAAAGCTGCTAATTTTTCTTTGATTGCGTGACATTTGTATAAAATGGGCCCCCGATGAGATATTGTGTAGATATGTCCCTGAGCACAAAAGTCACAGTATTTTGTCATAAGCACATGGTGGTGTCTTGAGAGGACACTATGCAGGAAAGGCCACTGCATAGAAGATTTTAAGAGCGGGACTATGCTGGCCCATGGTACACAAGGATTCCAAAGAATATTGTAGTGCGTGTGATGTCTTCCACAAGACTAGAAGATCGTTGAGAAGGAATGAGTTTTCATTGAATCTAAAAGTCACCTTGAAGGCCTTTTATAAGTGGGTAATATACTTTGTTAAGTCGATCAATCCGTCGGGAAAGAAGACTATTTTGCGATACATTATTACTACGACGGATTATCTAACCAGGTGGGTTGAAGCACAACTAGAAAAGGATTGCAGTGCAAACATTTTTGCACACTTCGTCTTTGAATATATCTTGTTGATATTTGGGTGTCCAAATATCTTGATGAGCAACCGAGGATCACACTTCCTACACAACACTATTGAAGCATTAACGGAGGAGTTTCAGGGACATCATCAGAAGAGCACACCTTATCATCCCCAGACGAATGGAATGGTCGAGGCCTTTAATAATATTTTGGAGAATGATTTAACTAAAGTATGCAACGTCAACATGAATGATTGGAATGTGTGTATACCAATAGTTTTATGGGCATACAGGACTATTTACAAGAAGTTGATAGGATATATTCCATTTAGACTGGTGTATGGACAAGAATTTGTAATGCCTATGGAATACATAGTACCCAGTCTTCAGATTGTGGCCATTACAAATATGACAGATAATGATATTGAGGAGAGATTGGAACAATTGCTCACTTTGGAAGAAGATCACTTTCTTGCAAGATTTCACCAACAAATACAGAATGCCTAGGAAAAGGCATGGCACAATCAACATATTAAGTAGAAAACTATAAGAAGGGTGACTTTGTTCTGTTGTATGATAGTAAGTTCACAAAGTTCCCTGGTAAGTTTAGGATGCACTGGCTAGGACCATATGTTATTAGGGATATCTCAGATGGTGGCGCAGTTCAGCTCACGAAGTTGAATGGGGAATTGTTTGCTTAACGAGTAAATGGTAATAGATTGAAAATTTACATGGATGATTTTGTCCCTGGGACTGTGCAATGATTATATGGACCAAGGAAAGTCTTAGTGCTACATGTAGTTGGAAGGAAGCACAGGACTATAAAGTACTTTGCCAAAGAAGGACTTTGTCGAAGAGGGAGGGTTGCACGGTATTTAGGAGCATGGCACAGATGGAGGAAGCTACAACGAAGAAGGGGTAACTACACTACAAGAAGGGTTTATTACAATTCATCCAGAATATGACCATTGGGGTTTCTACAGTTGATTTGACAAGGAAATTATCGTTAAAAGGAGTGGGGGGAATGCATTTAAGGAGCATATCTAGGAAAATTTTCCACCAAATTCTCATTTATGAGGAGGATATGAAGGAGATCAAGGAGTTAGAACTTGAAAAAGGTTATAAATATGGCACATCGCTCCACATTCAGACACTTTTCTTGTTGAGAATTCAAAGTGTGATTTTTTGCCTAAGTGTGCACTAAGCGTTCTGCTGCATGTCTGGTTGGAATTGGGAGGAGAATGAGCAATATTTTCTTAGACGAGGGCTAGGATCCATTATGAGTGCTACACCACCAACACATGCCACGGCATCAAGATCACTGAGGACAAAGCCTATTGCTGCAGTAGTAGCAGGCAAGAAGTATAAGAAGCCACAAAAGCCTCCAGTTAGGCAACCATTGAGGAAAATTCTCAAGGAACAATGGACTAAGGAAAGAATTGATAAGTTGAAGCAATTGATGGAGCCCCAAGCTTTGGATGAGGAAGAAGTGGCAAGCAAAATAGAGGATATCAATGCAGGCAAGGTGGAACTGATCTTCATGTTTCCACCCTATATGTTGTTGCGAAAGCCAACCTCAAAGGTGATTAGGGACCCAGATGCTATAAAATTTAAGGCCTTTACACCCCTACTACCATAGGAGGTGCCGATTGAGGGAGAGTTGTTGGAAAAGGTGCCACAAATGTGCATGGAGGACTGGGATTTGAATGATCGAAGCAATTATCCCCACTTTGAGCCCAAAAAGTACCTAAAATTAGTTTACTACAAAGAAGCTGGAGTGGCAAGGGTTGAGCTGATGAAATGGGCGGTAGGAATTCAGCGCGATGGGTTGTTGAATATGCTCTATGTTCCACACTTTGGATGCAGTAACATAAATACAATTTGTGTGCACCAGGTGTTGGCATTAGTGCATGATGGGTGTCTGTGGCTCGAGATGAAGATCCCCATCGATGATAATGTTAATTAAAAGGATCATTGTGCTACCTTACCAAGGAGTGAACCCCACTGACACATTTTTTGTGAAGTCTCAGGAGAAAAAGTTGGTTGATCAGATGAAGAATGACTTCGGTTTGGTTAAGAAATCTTGGGGATATGTCATTAGCTCTATTAGTGATCTGGTTGTGCATTTTTCCAACCACATTTTAGCTAGTAAGATAATGAGAAAGTGTCGGGAAGACGAATTGTCGGCCCTAGTTGTATCTTTGGCTGCACAATGTAGCAAGGGGGCCCAGTTTAACAGGGTAGGGTATTTATGTCAAGAATTTTTGGATCACTATCAAGAAGGGCAAGAAGAAGGGAAGCAATTCCATTATGCATGGTTACTTCTCTTAATCACACTAACAACGTGGAGAATGTTGGAAGAATCACAGCTCCCCATTGTGGACCCTAATGTGTGTGAGGCTGCGAGATATGCCTCGTTGTGCATGTCTAAGGAACCGACCCAGGTTACATAGAAAAAAAATTTCTAGGTCTTATTTGAGATGGATCTGCACATAATGATCAGCCAGAAGTCACGACTATCACTAGTTTTGCTTCAAGAATACCATAGTATTGCCAACTTTAAAGTATATTTTCACCATGTATATATCCACACGAAGAAATATTTGGAGGAGGTATGGTATGAGTTGTTATACTTAGTTACTAAGGATGACATCCTACTAATTATAAGCAAGTGACATAGTAATTGGCTCACTCCAACTGAAGAAGAGGCAGAGAAGGCAGGCACAAGTAAGACAAAGAAAGCCACTGTAGGTGCATGTACCGAAAATCCAGCAGCAAAGAAGGATAAAAACAAGGTGCCTCAGCAGGTCACAATTGACCTTAAGAATAACATTGCGCATGAAATAGAGTGCGAAGTTGAACAGGAGGAACAAGCCACCGAAGAGGGTGATCAAGATGGTGAAGACCCTTTTATGGACACAAAGGACTTTGATTCCCCGTTTATAGTGAAAAGGCAGAAGAATCAAAGTGTTGGAGGCGCGCAGAAGAAGCAAAAGTCAGACAAATCCACTAGCACAGAGCTAATGGTCCTCACTAAGGGGGACTTTGATGAAATTGGAGACACCATCAGAGTTGTGATGGAGGGTATTTGGGGAAACATTGAAGATTAGTACAAGGCAGTATTGACAGAGGTCCAACAAGGCCTCAAAGAATTGCAGGTTCAAGCGAGTGTGGTACCTTCAACATCAGCCAATGCACAAACGATACTCACAGTAGAGCTCCGATATATGCACTTACTAGATGGATCCCTACATTCCAAGGTTGTAGAAATGCAAGAGAACACACAGAACTTAAAGAATCTGAGTCTCAATCTTGCGGCGCTCCCCTTCAGACATTGCATGAATTACATCAGGGCATTATAAATGAAATCAAGGTGCGGAAGTAATGCGCTCTGTTGGTCATAAAATAAGTGAAAAGAAACAACCAACAGATGTTCGACAAGAAGAATAAAGCAATATAGGATTGTGATGAGGTAGTTACGCATAAACAACAACTGGAAGAGGCTATTACTAAAGCTCGCAGTGAGCTTCCAGAGCTCTAGATCTAGTCAGAGGCAACCTCGGAAGAGAAGCTTAAGAAGCTTGCAACAACTGTCAAGGAATCAAAGGCAAAGGTGGAGAAAGATAGATTTGAGTTGCAGATGAAGATTATGGAACTTCAGATGAATTTGTAGCCTACCACACCTCCTGAAGTTCAAGAGCAGTGCAAAGCTGCAATAAAAGTTGACATGGAAAAAATAGCCACTACAGTCAAGGATTGTGGTCAGATTTTTTAGGATATAATGGAGATATGGGCCTTGCTACAGGAGGACCCACATGTGTAGAAGATCGAGGCATAAATCTGAGACAAACAAATATATTTCGATGAGCTCAAAGCAACAGCATGGACCTTAACACATGTGCAACAATTTGCCCATATTCAGGAGGGAACACTTCTGCAAGGACAAATTGATGAGTTGCGGTGGAAGGCACTGATAATCTCTACATGGACAAAGCCTTGGGAAGATGAGGCCCATCGGCTCTCACATATAGTGGACAACAAGTTGAAGAGCATGAAGCAAACATAGAGAATAATCGGTCTAGCAACAGAAGGGTCGACGATATAGAAAATCATAGAGGAAGTTTGACATGACACAGAACAATTCACAGAGACACTTCATCCATTGAAGTTTCCATATAGAGGCCTCAAAGCAAGGATTTAGGATGTATTGGCTAAGTGACTTGAGGATGAGTCACATCTTTATGTTTGGGGTTTGTTGGGTAGGTGTCCCCTAGGTCCAAGTTTTGTTTAAGTCATGTAAAGTCTCTGCATTTTAAGGGGAGGAGCACGATTTTCTCAGAGTTCTAGGAGTCAAAGGGGCTTTAGGTCAAGTCAAACCCCTTATCTTGTAAAGGGATGGGATAAATTTGTGAAAATTCCTAAGTTGGAATCCTTAATGCAGCAAACTGATGTTACTTCTCCTACTTGTTTAAATCATGCAAGTTATTTACTATGTTCTACGATAAATATCGAAGCAAATACATCTGTAGCCTTTACTTAATTAACATATATGCAAAAACAAAATACTGAGCAAGAAAGAAAAATACATCACATAGGACATAGTTATTTTTGGACAAATAGTCCTCGGAAAAACCCAATGTGGGAAAACCGATGTAGCGACTCTGAGGGTTTATTATTATTAAGCAGTAGCAAAATCTAAATACATCATTGAGTACCTCATATGTTTATTTAGTTACAGAGATAAATATTAGCATAAGCTTTGTGAGTTTACCTCACACAATCACTGAGAAAAAGTCTCGGTTGTTCCGATTGCTGGATGAATTACCGCTAGCAGGAAATGTGCTATCTCTGCATTGCCTCTACGTGGTCCTAACGTCAACCCTTCCAAGCACTGCATCACCCAGCTAGGGACTCAATTAGTAGCCCAGAGTCACTACTCTCAGTCTCACACCCCAGCTTCTGGCTGCTGAAACTGACCCTCTACTTTGATTTTTGACTTTTTCTCTCTGCCTCTGCATCACTTTTACATGGCCCTTGTGGCCATGCGTCAGCCTCTGCATCAAGGCTTCTGGATCACTTACTTCTCTCTCTACTCATATATCTCTGGCTGATAATCTCTCGCTCTAGAAGTCGCTATCCCTACCCCTCAACTACAAGAGATCTCCTCAATTGATTTTTCCTCCTAAGAACTTCTCACTTCAGAAAAAAACAATTTTCTTTGTCTCTTTGTGTGTTTTCCAAATGACCCACAAGCCCCTTCATATATCTTCTTATTGGAAAACCAACGACCTAGATAAACTCCTAATCAAAGGCTCATATAATTTTGACTTGATCTCCCTATTTTTCTAGAAGTTTTCACCCTTGATTAGATTAATACCCATTAATATTTTAATTTTCCTATGTTTAAACTTAGGAACCCCATTAAAAATATTAATTATTTTAATAAAATCATTTCTGGGTGGAATTTCCCAAAACGCTTTCTGGGTTCTTTGGAATACCTATGCCTAAGCCTCCCTATAAATATTGAAGCTTAAAGAACATCTTATGCTACCCCAAATCAACAAAAATCAACAATTTGGAGCTTCGCCCATGGTTTTGTGGACCATGGTATTGTAAGTGAAAAAAGTTATATAAAGAGTCAGCTTAGTAAGTCATAAACAATGAAATTTGAATGGAATGACTATGTTTTGTCCATTATCTTTTGTTATTTTGGTGAAGGGGAAGGCTCCTGCAGCCATGTGCACAAAGACCTTGGAAAGTCTGCAGCTATGTGTGCAGGCCCCTGCAGGTGCATGAGCAGGGTCATAAAGATTGTATCTGTGAAGATTTGAGATAATAAAGAAGAATTTGGAACAGATTTGTGTATTTTTATATGTTCGCATAGTTTACGTATTTCTACATAATTAGGGTTCGCTTTTGTATATTTCTTCTGTAATTTCATTGCGGAGGTTCAAATATTATTTTATATGATAAATAATGAATGTTAGACTAGTTAGGTGCAGCTAGCAAGTCTGTTGAGTAGGAGAACACTCTAAGACTGTAATAATAATATTAACAGTTCGCAAAGGTCAGATTAAGCCCTAAATTGAAAAAAAAACCTACATCCACATTGCATAGCCCCTCTCGATGCAAAAACCTGGTTCTAGCATCCCCCAATATTGCTTCGGGTGAGACTCTAGTTTGCACTACGCGAATCATTGCCAAAAGGGTCGGTAATATAGGGTTTTGTTGGTTAGCACAGACTAACTTTGAACCTGGGTCTAAACCCCTCAAGCCAACAAATGGTTTCGATGCCTATTGGGAAGGGGTCCCCTAGGTGCAAGTTTTGTCTAATTCATGTAAAGTCTCTGTATATTGAGGGGCGGAGTGTGATTCACATAAAGTTCTAGGAGTCAAAGGGCCTTTAGGGCTGGTCAAAGCCCCTTATTTTATAAAGGGATGGGATAAATTTGACTATTTGAAGCTCCACCCATGGTTTGCGGACCATGGTATTGTAAGTGAAAAAACTACATAAAGAGTCAGCTTAGTAATTCATAAATGATGGAATTTGAATGGAATGAATACGTTATGTCTCTAATCTTTCACTATTTTAGCAAAGGGGAAGGATCTTGCAATTGTATGTGCAGAGATCTTGGTAATTTTTCATCTGTATGCATAGGTCTCTGCAACTGTGTGCGCAAGCCCCTACAGCTACGTGCGCAGGGTCATAAAGATTCTATCTATGAAGGCTTGAGATAATAAAAGGAATTTGGAATGGATCTATATATTTTTATTTGTTCATGCAGTTTTTGTATTTCTACATAATTAGGCTTCGCTTTTGTATATTTCTTCTGTAATTGCATCGTGAAGGTTCAAATACTATTTTATATGATGAATAATGCATGTTAGACTATTTAGGTGTAGCTCGCAAGTCTGTTAAGTAGGAGAACACTCTATGATTGTAACAATAATATTAACGGTTTGATAAGGTCGAACTAAGCCCTAATCTGAAAGAAACCCTACAACGACATTGCATAGTCACTCTAGATGCAGAAACTTGGTTCTAGCATCCCCCAATATTGCCTCGAGTGAGACTTCGGTCTATGCTACGCAGATCGTTGCCAAAAGGGTCGGTAATATAAGGTTTTATTAGTTAGCGTAGACTAGCTCAGAACTTGGGTCAAAGCCCCTGAAGCCAACAACTTCTATTACCTCCATTGTATGTTGGCGCAATGGCTCAAAAACTCCTAGGAAAACTATCACTTTTCATGACATGTTAGGTTGCAGCATCAATGTCACCTTATGGGGTGCACAGTGATGAGCCCTGGAAATGGGTAACTATATGGGCTTATTCTACCTCTTATTTTGACTTAATCGACCATTATCATTAGTTTGTTGCATGTTTTTGAATATATTTATGCTAATGGAGTGAATTGGGTTAGTCACTTTGCCATGTAGTCTAATGAGTGTTTTATGCAGATTTTTTGGATAATTTTGGACAAAGACAAGGAATTTATGAGCAAATGGCAGCCAAACTCGAGGAAAACAGGGAAGAGGACTTGTTGGGGGGTGTCTCCTTCATTAATGACCCCTTTCCTTGAATCCTCCATCAGCAACTCGGAGCACAAAGGCCCACAGTAATGATTCCAAGGGGCAGCCGAGCAAGTAAAGTAGGATTGTTGTTTATCTTCAGTTCTAGGAAGTCAAATTCCTTGATTTTAGGAGGACTGTTGGAAGTCCCCATTTGTATAAATAATAAGGCTTCGAGCCTCAAAAGGTTAGCCAATTATTAGTATATTTTTGCACTTTTGTGAAGGGCCCAACCCAAGCTGCCCAGCATCTCCTTTGTGTACTTATATGTTTTTTCTTCCATTCATGAGTTAATTTCTATCGCATAGATTCATTTTACTTTGTTAGATTAGGTTGCGTTTGATGGTTAGAATAGTTTTTTTTTCTTTCAGTTGCTCAAGTAGGTTGCTGCAGTGACAAAATAAGATTCAAAAAAGACACAGCAGGCCCTAATCTCCTTTCTCCCTTCTTGGGACTATGATTTGAGGTCAAGGCACTACTGCTGCCACCAAAAACACAGTTTTCGCTCTTCCATGCAACTGCTAGTGTGATAATTTGAGTTGGGAAGGTTGATATTGGTTCAGATTCATTTTCTTAGATCATTTCCTATTCTGCTACCATAGTTCTCTCGCATGCTTTTCTGTTCATAAGGTATTATTCAACATTTTCTATTTGTAGGTCAGAAATTAGATCAAGCTAGACAAAATTATGTTTTTAGTTCTTTCTTTGGTCAGATTTGATAAGTAAATGTGCAGATCTCTTGCAGGACATCTCAACTCACCATCCCTCCATAAAACAGCCAACACCAGCTCATTTCTCCTAGATTCCCAACTCATTCACAACATTTCACCAATCTACCCTATTTTCTGCGTTTTTTCCATAAAGCTGCCTTCTTGCCATCTGAACAAATCCAACCATCACATTCGTCCCTGATCTTCCTTGACAAGTTCTAGACACTTCAACACCTTCATATAGCCTTCATTTCCCTTTTCCCATCATTTTTCCACCTTCAAAACTCCAAAAACAGCTTTTGGCCTCCTCTTGTAGATCCTCCTGTAGAACCTCCTATAGATCCCCTGCAACCTCCTGTAGAATTTCCTGTGAGTGATTTTTCGAAGTCTGATCACAATGAAAGTCTTAAAAAGGGTACTAGGGGCTTCTTATGACATCTCCACACCTTCCTCACCCTCTGCAAAAGCCAACTCCATCTTTCTTTGCCACCCAACCTCTGCACAGTCACAACCAGATAAATCACAAGCATAATAATTCCACACAAAAACACTCAAAAGTACAAAAAGATGATTTCGTCTCATTTCTTTTCAAAAGTAACTTGAATAAATGCAATTTACCTTTTCAGTAGTCAATGGCACTCATTTCATTAGTTTCCATCTATTTTCTTGCAAAAGTAGGGTTAGTGGGTAAACTAGGGTTTTCGTTTCATTCCAGTTTTCATTCTCTTTTTGCACCTAGACTAGCCTCTTGTAGAGTTAGCTTTCTTCCATCATATTTAAAAGCTTCTTCTAAGAACTCATAGAAGTTGGCTTAAGCTCCCAGCAAACTTGTGCCAGCTGATCAAGTCACAGCCTGCAGTAAGAGTTAGTACTTGTGCATACAGCACCGTCGCTTCCAAGTTTGTTATGAACTACCGGGATGATAAAAGTAAAGAAGGAAGCCCCAGGAGTTGCCGCATTATTGCTACAATACTAGAGCCCACTATTTTTTTTGGTGATGTTTCCGGGGAAGCATCAGAGTATTTTTTTATTACTGATTTTCTTCTATTTTCTATTGCACCATTCTGCTAAGTAGTTCATTTCAGCAAAAATAGAGTAGTTGTTTCATTTCCATTCTGCAATTTCAATTCTGCAAAAGTAAATTAGGCATTTCCTGCTTTCATTTCAATCCTACAATTTCAATTTCAATAAGCGTAGACTAGGCATTTCCTGCTTTCATTTCAATTCTACAATTTCCATTTCAGCGAGCGTAGATTAGTCATTTCTTGCTTTCATTTCAATTCTGCAATTTCATTTCAGCAAGCGTAGATTAGGCATTTCCTTGCTTTCATTTCAGTTCTGCAATTTCATTTCAACAAGCATAGATTAGGCATTTCCTTGCTTTCATTTCAATTCTGCAATTTCATTTCAGCAAGATTCATTTCAGTTAGTTGCAATTTATTGTTCAATCCATTTCAGTTTTGTAGGTACAAGCAGAAAAAAAAAACAAAAATCACCCAAAAAGAGATTTCCTTTCATGCCTCGTAAGAACAGAGACAATTCAGGAAAATTCCTACCCAACACCCCCACCACATCACTAAGTCACCCTTCTCTCTTCTTTGGTGGTAGTGATCTAGAAGAACCTATAGGTGAACCTCCAGAGATATATGAATATCCTATAACATAAGAAGAGCAAGAAACCATTCCTCTTGAGACCATGGCTGAAAACAGAAATGTTAGAGGAAATGGAGAAATAATAGAGGGTGCCTTTCCTATCTGAAAGACCAATGGGGACACAAAAATGAAAAACATAAGTCCTTCAGCCTTACCTCACTTCCATGGATTGACTTCTGAAGATCCTGATACCTTCTTATTTGAATTTGTTGTTCTCTGTCGATCCTATGACTATGCAGAAGACAAGCAGAAGTTGAAATTGTTTCCTTCTACCCTCAAGGATCCAACATTGCGATGATTCATGGGGTTACCCGAAAACAATATCACAACTTGGGCTCAGATGCAGAAAGCTTTTAACAACAAATACCAGGACTACTGTAGGTCAAAGGATACCAAGGAAGAAATCTTCCGAATGACCATGGGAAGTGATGAATCCTTAGAAGACTATGAAGAGAAGTTTCAGCTCAGTTATAAAAGGGCCAGGTGCACACTTGACCCCGAATCTCTGAAGTTGGTCCTGCTCAGAGGAGTCCCTGAAGACCTTCTAGATACCCTCCATTTTCTAGATGGGGGAGACATCTACCAACTACCTTATGATGACATAAAGACCGTGTCTAGAAACCATTCTAGGTCAACTAGAAAAAGAGGTAGGGGAAGTCAACCTTTAGCCAATACATCCTTATCCAGTTCATCCCTTAGAAACGAACTTGAGAATTGGCTGGAAGATTTCAAGAGTGAGATGAGGCAGACTCTTGCCATGCAAATGGATACCTTACATATCAAAAGGAAACAAGAGGAAGCTGAGAGGACTTTGGCCATCTTTTGTCCCAAGTGCACTAGAAATCATCATAGGAATGAATGTCCATTGCACTCTATAGAAGTGTGTTTAGTCAGTGAAGAAGACCATCCTACGAATCAGTGCCCTTCCTTACCCAGAATTAAAGCTGCATATCGGGGGGGGGCGAAGGAGCCACTGAACCATTCTATTTCATGAACCAAAGGAGGCCACATGGACCCAGACCTTACCAGCAGGGAATGCAAGGGACATCCCAGACCTATTATAATCCCAATCAAGCCACTTACATTCCTTTTTGGGGTCCCCCTGCTCATCCTTCCTGGTCCACACCCCCTCCTTAGTCGTATCCATCTCAATACCATGCTCCTCCAGTTGCTCATTCGTTTCACTCTTATGTTCAGCCATAGCCTTAGTGGAATGCACTTCATCAGGGGTAGAGGCCCTAGTACAACTCTCCTCCCACTCTTTTGCCTCTAGCACCTGCTCAACCACAACCATTGCCTCCTGCTCCACTAAGGCAACCCCAAATACCTGCTCAACCGAACCCGAACCCCAATAACAGACAGGCCCAGTAGGTATATAATGGAGAAACATCATGCCCGACCTACGTTGTGGAAATTCAAAAGATTAACCTACAATTTGGGAAGGTTCTCCCAGATAGCCAACCTCCTCCTACGAAGGATGAGGAAGAAAAATAGGAAAATGAACCAAAAGCCATTCCACCCTTTCCTAAGAGACTAACTGGAACCACACAACTGACCCCAGAAGAAACTGAACTTTTAGGAGAATTGAAACAGTTATGTGTAAAGATACCACTTCTCCAAGCCATAAAAGATGTGCCTATATACAACAAGATGATCAAGGAGAAGTGCTTCAGGCACCCAGGCAGGCACAGGGGAGATGCTCCAACTATCAATGGCATAAGACAATTGTCTGACCTAATGTTGGGGCAAGTAATCTGTCCGAAATATCTAGACCCTGGGAGTCTTGTAGTCAATGTCCACATCAATGGCACTATAATCCCCCATACCTTGATTGATCTAGGGGCTGCCATTAATGTGATGACCAAGGACACTATGCTCAAGCTCAACCTTCAAGGCTCCCTGAGGAAGACCACAATAGTACTGCAGCTAGCAGACCGCTCCACCGTGACCCCTGAGGGGACTGTGGAAGATGTAATGGTCTCTATTGAATCCTGGGAGTACCTTGCTCATTTCCTAGTTCTCCAGCCAAAGGCAAAGCTCACTGGGTATCCTCTCATCCTAGGAAGACCTTGGTTGGCTACTGCAAATGCCTACATTAGTTGTCGAGCTGGGAACATGACAATCAAGAATGGGCATATGTCCAAACAGCTAGTCCTATATCCTCCTGCCCAACCTCTATTAGAACATGATTTACCTATCTGGTTGGAGGAGGAAGATGAGGATGAAGTCTATTCCACACCATTGTGTATAGTATAAGCTACCATGGGGGGCCCACAAACTGAGGATGATCTGATTGAAAACTTGATTCAGAATCCACCCCCCAGTGTGTTGCCATTAGAAGAGCTGGTGGAAGAATCCCAAGCCAATCCTTTAGTTAATCTCTGTGTGGCTGATCTGACCTCTCTCTGAGATATGAATGTGGAATTCGGCCCAGAAAGAACCTTGAATATCAACTTATCCCTATCCACGTTTCAGGAGAACGAACTGTGTAGCTTATTGAAAAACCACTTGGATGCTTTTGCTTGGAGCTATAGGGAGATGAAGGGAGTCCACCCTTCAGTCTGTACTCATCACATTTAAATTAAAGAATATTGTAAACCAGTCAGGCAGCCTCAAAGGAGGATGAATCCAGCTCTTAAGGACATTGTCAAAGAAGAACTGGAAAAGTTGTTGGATGCAGGATTCATCTACCCCATCTTTGACAGCGAATGGGTCCCTTCTTTGGTGCTAGTGCCAAAGAAAAATGGGAAGTGGAGAATCCGTGTCGATTATTGAGAACTAAATAAGGCCACCAAGAAGGACCATTTCCCTTTGCCTTTCATAGATCAAGTGTTAGATGGCCTGGCAAGGAAGAAGTTCTTCTCCTTCCTAGATGGGTTTAGCG
Source organism: Pinus taeda (assembly GCA_000404065.3). NCBI lineage: Eukaryota > Viridiplantae > Streptophyta > Pinopsida > Pinales > Pinaceae > Pinus > Pinus taeda. The sequence continues at coordinate 154,992 of APFE031144919.1, forward strand.
AGTACAACCAGATCCAAATCAGCCCGGAAGACCAAGGTAAGACCACTTTCACTTGTCCTTGGGTACTTTTGCATACCAAGTCCTTCCTTTTAGGTTGTGCAATGCTCCCGTCACTTTCCAGAGAGCAGTACTGAGCATATTTGCTGTGTTTCCACAGGTTCTTTTTGAAGTTGGGTAGATGAAGAAGAAACGGCGAAGCTCTATCAAGGAGAGGAAATCAAGCGCAATACTCAGGTTGGTCTTCTTGGTTCTTCTCTTGTCTATTTTCATAAAATAAAATAACAGTGGACTTTGATTGTTTGTTTCTAAGATAGCCACCCATCTTAGTGAGAATAGCAGCATCTGAGTGGACACTATTCCCGGTAACAAAATGGCGACTCCGCTGGGGAGCGACTAGATTACTTGTTAGCTTATATATCCTTGTTTCTTTTATAAACTTATAGATAGAACCTGAAGTTGAGCCAGCTAGCCTTCGAACTGCATTTCTTATACAAATGCAAAGTAGATCAATGCTTCTTCAGTCTATCTCTGGGTTTTGTTTATGAATTAAATAATAGATCTGCAAGCAATCTAATTGCCCTAAGTGGTGGCTCTAGTAACCTCTTTAGATCACCCCTGTGTTTTACATACACTGAATACTACTTACTAGGCC
>APFE031144923.1:5715-18852 GCA_000404065.3 Pinus taeda
TAATTTTAATTTTATTTTTTATTTTTTATTTTTTTCAGAACGTATTTCGTTCAAGAAATTTAGTTTTATAGCTCAATGAAATTTTGTGTATGATGAGTAGATGTTTTTTCAAAGCTATTAGTGCACATTAGTAATCACGTGAGGTTACAATTTCTTGTTTTATTTACTTTACTTCTGCAAGTAATTAGCACTACTATTTCTTTCTACAATTTAGAGTCAGAATTTCATTTTCTACAATTTAGAGTCAAGTTTCCTTTTCTACAATTAGTGTTAAGATTTCCTTTTGCAAAGTAGTGTTAAAATTTAAATTCTGTAGTTAGTATTAAGATCCGTTTCCTGCAATTTCTTTTATGCAATTAGATATAGACTTTCAATTCTGCAATTAGAATAAATTGAGATTTCAAGTTATAGGTTAATTTTTAATACAATTTGGCATCGGTTTTAATGTATCTTTAATGGAAAGAACATGTTCGTGAAAACTCTTTAATTTCATTTAACATTAATCCATACTTATATCAGTTACATCTAAAGATAGAATTCCTAACATAAATGGTGCACATACACTTCATAAGTACACAAACCATGGTTGACAATTAATGAATTAATCTAAGATCAATTAAATTACCCAACACAGTCATGCTTGTACAAAAAACTTTACAACTATAAATATGACAGAAAGACCTGAGGATTACCCAACATTTGTAGGGAAACATAAGACAAAATTAGAAATTTTGAGTAACCAACATAGAAATCCATCACTTGTGTCCATTTCCCAGGAGGTCATCTTCACAAAGGCGGTGATTTTTCTTAATCACATAAGCAACACTGGATCCATTGTCACCTGAACAAAGATAAAATCTACTAGAGATGGTATTTTCTAGCATTTCCACACGATCATTAAGGGAATTAATCTCTTCACGTAGCCCATTTGGCGATAACTTCATGTCACTAATGTGGCCCAAGAGCTTTGCTTCAAGGAGAAGTTGGAAGGACTAAAATTTCCTTTTCGTCATGTCGTCCTACCTTTGATGGGATTCCAACAAGGCTTTAGTTGCATCCAAGATTCGATCGATCATAGAACCATCAATATCCAGTGTTGGAGTGTAAGAGGGCTCAACCATATTGAAAAAAAAACCACAAATTGATAATAGATGGATTCCATCCAAATTAAACCACTCTCCAAAAAGGTGCAATATCCCATATATGCCCAACATAGCTCGAGAAACCATTAAATAGTCTAGAAAAAGGTGTTTATGTGATATATAAATAAAAAAATAATCCACAACTAATCCAAGACCTTTAGAAGGGTGGTGAGAAGACTGGTGATAGGGAATGCATGGAAACAATAATAATTACATCCCTCTGCTTGATGAGAATACCATATTTTCCACATTATAACCCACCAACTCCTACCAAATTCATATTAAGAATACATACTAACGAGGATAGATAATATTTATGAGGGCCAAACACTTGTTATGAGGGAATTGCCACCATAAAAGAAATTTAAATTTTCGTGGTTGAAGAGTGTGTAAAATCCATACCACCAAGCCCATCAACCTCAATATATGTGCCAGGAAATGTCCTGAGTGCGATGCAGGAAACCTTAAATTGATGAGAAATCAATTTTTGAGGGAGACATACACCTGACCGTCATTCATACATTCTATAGTTATGGCCATCATTAAGGAATGGGGGTATTTTTTTATATTCCTTGATTTATATCTATATTTCCTTGGCCTAAATAGGATCCTATTTTGGCCATCCTATCCACCATTGAATTTAAATTTTTGTACACATGTATAAAGTCCAATTACTCGAACCAAGGGACTAAGAATGAGATCCTTTGGACAATGGGGGAATTATCAGAATGCACACTTTTTTTATTTCCTTGATAACTTGTTTGATGACAAGCAATGAATCGCCAGAGACCAACAACCATAGAATTTTATTTTAGATAGCAAGCTCCATCCTTTCCATAAGTCAAGGAACTCAACTTGGTTAATGGTCACTATATTGAGGCCCCATGAAAACTGAAACATAATTTTTTCATTAGGGATAAATAAGACCCCTTCCCGCTCCTACCTCCCTTGGATTTCCAATCAAAGATCCATCAAAGAACAAAGTATACTGCTTTTTTTCCTTTCTCCATTGACTAAATTCTGACTAGGTGAAATGTAGATAGAGAACCTTGTTGCATGGTTGACAAAGAATTTCTCTTGATGATAAATAGAATTCGCTACTAACAGATATCCATTCTCACTCTATTGATTTAAGATCATAAAACTCATTATTATCATATCCCCTTGAGGAGATGGATTCAAAAAGTAGTGTTATCACTTTAATAACAACTGACTATGGATTTGAATACTTGTTGTTGAAAATAACTTTTTTCCTTATGATGCAAATGTTCCAAAATTGAAATTTGGGGCGGGCTTCCCAAGTTCTAATCGAAAGAGAGGACACCTTTCGAATCTAGGAATATTTTGATTTCCAAGTCTCAAGCATCAGCAACCACAAGTCTAGAATGATATCAATACAATATATTGGGGCAAATGAAACACACCAAGTTTCTAAAGCAAAGGGACAATACCAAAATAAGTGAGATGTATTTTCATTTGCATTAGAAAACAAGACACAATGAGACCAACCATGTATATTCCTTTTTTTAATTTAATTTTAAGCTATAAGGATTTTTTAGTGAAAAATGGTCCAATAGAATGTATTGATTTTTGGAATGTTGTCCTTACTCCATATTTTGGACCAAAGTCTACATGCAGGAGGATGAGGAAGCCACATGATCAAATGAGAATATCTCGATTTCATTGTATATTTATGTTGCGAGATTGGAATCCATGTGTGATGATCCTACAAGGTGGTAGCAATAGGAGCCAATTCTTTTAATGAGACAATTAAACGATCCCCTTGGGGCCCAAGATGGATCGGAAGTACTAGTTTTTCCCATCCTTTCCAATGGCCCCAAGCATCCCATAGAGAGATGTCTCTTAATTTTAGAAATGCATTATGCTGCATCCAGTTGGCGAGTTCTCGAAATTGCTTGAGTCCTCCCAAGGGACCAATAGAAGAAAAATTATATTTCCAAATGTTAATCCTAGCACCATTCCCTGAATGCTAACTTAGATGGTTAATAATGAAAGGAATGGCCTCTATGCACAATTTCCATATTTTGGAACCAATTCCAGAGCAATTAACTACTTCAGCCTTGAGAAAATGTGCTTTTTTGAAATATTTCCTTATGAATTCTGATTTCTACCATTCCTTTGAATCCGATACAATCCTCCAAATATATTTTTCTCCAAGATAAAGGTTCATAAAAAAAGGATATTTGACAGTTAGACCATCAATTACCTTGGGGAGATGAATAGTTTTCCAGTGGCCAAGATGGAATTTATTTTCACTACTCTTTGTGCCTTTCCAAAGAAATTTATGAATTAAAAGGCTTAATTGATTAAGCACTACTTTTGGAGCCATTGATCCTGAGAAAATATAAAGCAGAAGAGAAGATAGAACTGATTTCACCAAAGCTACTCTACCAACTATGTTTAACCATTGAGCTCCCCAAGACTATATTTTATTTTTGACTCTATTTAGAACTTTGTCCCAACATTTAGATTTTGAGACATCCAGGGAGATTGGGATTTTGAGTTATATAAAGGACTGACATTCAGTCGCCATTAGAAATTACAATATCTTAGAAATATCCAGGAGGTTGGTCACAAATTTGTTTCATCCATTGAACATGATTTTTCTATTGTTGACTAGGTCCGCAAAAAGATCCAAGTATCGATTCAGGACTTGTCTAAATCATATTGCAATTTTATTTGAAGCATTTCCGAGGAGATGTGCATCATCAGAAAATTGGGAATGGTTAACATTCTTGATATTTATTTCTATGTTTAATCCTTTTAATCTTCCTTCTATCCTAGCCTATTCCAAATTTCTTCTCAAACTCTCTGCTAGTAAAATTTACAAGAGTAGAGAAAGAGGGAAACCTTGCCTCAAACCCCTTGAGGTAAAAAAGAAATTACATGAGTGACCATTAATCAAAGTAGAAATCCAAGGGATACCAATACAATATTTTACCCAAGTGATGAATTCTAGGCAAATCTCAACTTTCCATGATAAAGTACAAGAAGGAATGATGAACTCTATCAAAATAATTTGCCATGTCCAACTTAATTACCATACTTGGTTCATTGTTGTGTTTGTTGGAGTGAACTTCTTCTTAGACAAGCATCATGTTATCAAAAAATTTCCTATGCTTCATGAAATTGCCTTGATTATCCAAGATTATTGCCAAATAATCTTTCTTAATTTGTTGGCCACAACCTTAATTATAATCTTGTATGAAGAGTTGCACAATGAAATATGGAAAAATCAAGAGAAAGAGATGTTGGATAGTTGACATTGTCTAGCTGGCTAGTGGCAATAAGTGTGTTGGAATTAATGTCAACATTCATGTTGGGAGATCAAGTTGGGTAGTTGGAATTTCCTGAAAATTAACAAGTGTGTTGGCATTGATATCAACCAGATCCGTATGGATGTATGTGCTAGCATGATGTTAGGCAAGACAACATTGATGTCCACTAGGCTAGTTGTTATGGAAGAAAATATTAGCATTGATGTGCTTGATGTGTCAATCTTAGCGGGAGTCCCATGGTTACTGCAAACTCTAGTAGAGAATCACCATAGTAGCAAGCTTAATTGAGAAGCCATAAAATGATGATTATGGTTGTTGGGGGTCCCATATTTTGGAGGATATTCTTCCTCAAGAGATCAGCTCAAATACTCTTGGAGTTAGCTTAGTTCGTTAGTGCTCAGAAATATATTTTCAACGGTGTGTGGAAGTCTGTGAATAGGTCCCGGGATCAAAATTTATTGACAGACAAAGTAAGGACCTTGAAGTCCTTAGGAGGAGGTTGAATTTTTTTGGGATCTCGGAAGGTAAGGAATATCAGAGCCTAGATAATATTGGAATTTTGGAGGTTAGAGCCTTGGGACGTCAGGAGGGTTGAATCTCGAAAGGCCAAAATATCGGAAGGCCGAATTTCGAAGGAAGGAGCCTCGTGATATCAAAGAAAGCAGAATATTAGAGCTTTAGGAGGTCGGATTATCAGAGGATGAAGATTTCATAACCTCACGATAATTTTTCTTTTGAGAAAGTTATGATTTGATACCAGGGAGTTGATTCTTAGATCGTTGGAGCTTTGGGAGGTCACATTGTTGGAAGGTTGGTATATCAGGACTTCGAGATCTCGTAACTCTTTACAAATTGAATTATTTTGAAAGCATTGAGGGTTGCATGGAATACGAATTATAAAGGAATTCATTCACAAAACCAAAGAACCAGGGACCCTTTCTCTCTCCTCTGGTAGGACACGTGGAAGAAGCTTATTGGCCCTCAAGAGCTAATGGTGGCAGATGATGTTATCATGACATGGCAGTATGAAGGACACATGGTAGTTAGAATCAACAATATTAGGTGGCATAATGGGGACCTGGGTGACACATGTCATCACTAAAGACACACCACGTGGAGATGATGATGATAGCATGACATCATCTCAAAGGTCGGAATATTGGAGGTCAGGATTTTGCAACTCCTTTATAATTGTAATTTGAGAAAAGTTATGATCTTGGGGGCTTCTTGATGTTGATTGGTGTTTGGTCATGGAGACCCAAAGAACCAAGGGCGCAAACTAGGGCTTAGCACCTCAAATCTATGGAGATGCCACATGGGTATTTTGGACGCTGGAGCTTTTGTAACTTCCTTCTAATTGAATTTTGAGAAATTTCTGATGCTTGGTGTTGGGATAGGGTCCCTAGGGTCAGTTTTGGGGTTAGATAACCCAATTTTTGTAAAAGTTTTGTAAAAATATATAAAGTCTCCATGAAAGATGGATGCGAAGTGCGAAAAAAGATAGGAGTCAAAGGGGTTTAGCCCCTTGTTTGGATAAGCAAATCGGTCGGTTTTGAGACTCACCCATGGTCCGAAAACCATGGTATTGTATTCAAAATGATATATATTTGGGTCATAGCGAGTCTAGAAGAGGTAACTATAGTAGTGAAGGAAAGATAGAGACTGTTTTGGACAAGTGCTAAGGAAGGGAGGCTCTGCTTCATGTACTTAGGCAAAAGGGGAAGGCTCCTGCAGCTGAGTGTGTAGGAGGCCTTGGTAAGTCCGCAATTGAGTGCATACGGTGAAGAGTTTGTAATCTAAATGTAGAAGATAAATAAAGACTGATTTTGAAGAATTATCTTGTAATCTGAGCATTATTGTTGATTATGTTTATGTTATGATATGTCGTTTTATAATATGTTTTCTATGGAATAATGAATAAATGTTGCCTGAAAATACTGAATCTATCTTATTTGCACATGACTTAAGTAATTATCTATTTTCATGAAGATAAGGGTTATTTATGTTATGATTTCAGATGCATTGGATATATCTTTGTGAAGGTAGATCTAGGGTTATTAATTAATGCACGAAAGTGGATAATTTGCCCGTTTAGGGTCTGCAAAGACTGATCATAGACCTTCGCGAAGGTCTAGAAGACATTTTCTTAGAGATATAGTATTAGGCTATTGAAGAATATTAGACTATGTGAAAGTAGATTTGAGCTATAAGAGCTAAGCCCACTTATCCCACCATCTCTGGATGTAGAAACCTAGTTCTAGCATACCCCAATACTGCTTCGGGTGAGATTGCCGCCTAGGCTATGCAGGTTGTTGCCGAAAGGGCCAACAGTTAGGGTTTTTTTGGTTGGCGTAAGCAATTCTGAACCTGGGTCAGGCCCCTTAAGCCAACAAATGGTTCCTTTGCTGGGACCGGGATCTTTCTAAGAGATGTGCGATAAATGGTTTCCTACAAAGAAAGAGCTTGATAAGTGGATTGATCGAAAATTGCACGAATTCACGGCTCAGGAGAACAGGAGCCCTAAATTATCCAAGGAGCAATGGTTGCAGAGATTTTTGTACACGGATGAGACCGATGCGTTCTTTAGTTCCCCCCGAAGAACTATATGAGTGGTTGTATAAATTGGCCGATAGTCAAGGGACGTGGAGGATTGAAGGCCCTATAGTGTGGACTCTTGAACTGGTGCGACGTCTAGAAGCATCAGAAAGCAATATCACGCGGGCAATGGATCACCAGATTGATCATACACTGGGAAGTTCTGTGACTTATTTCGTGATCGATAGAAATATTAGTTATAGCGAAGCGAAATGAAGGATATTTAAAGGATTGCGAGGTAAGTACTTGAAATCACTGAAGACTTGGATTAAAATGTTCTTATGTGAAAAGAGGGTCATGTAGTTACCTTAATGTTTGGGGCTATGTAAAGTGGGAGATTATTTAGAAGAAATAGAGGATCTAGCCTAGAATATAGTTCGCTAATTGAACCCCCTTTGAGCAATGACGAATGGGCAGTGTTGGCTACACCGCGAAGTGTAGTTCAATTAATTATGTAGGGTATTCCAAGGATACCTCATCCATCCACTCGATATCCACCTCCACCTCCACCTTGTACACCTACGCCTTCACCCCCTCCACCTCCATTTCCACCATTCAATATGGCGAACACGATGAAGATGCTCATTTTTAAGGGAACAGGGAGTGAAGATCTAGAACATTTTTGGTTTGTCGCAGGAGCTATTTGTATGGCACAACAAATTACGGATGATAATATTAAGAAAGTGTAGGTGGTTACAACCTTACAGGATCGTGCATTAACATGGTATATCAAATATTACACTGATAACCCCAACGTGACGTTGGTGGATACCCAGTTAGCTTTGAACAAGGAGTTCAGTAAGCCTAAGTCAAAGGGACAACTAGTAATTGAATTTAAGGAAATTCGACATAAGATAGATGAGACATGTTGGGTTTTTAATTAGAGGTTGAAGTTTCTAATCAGGTAGGCCAATATGATAATCTTAGGTTCCCAACATCGTGACTAGTTTATAGCATCGATCTTTCCACATTTAAGAATACCTATGTCACAGTAGAAGATAGCAACACAAGTGGAATCCTTGGAGATCGTGATGAGGTTGGATGCCTCACCTATACAGGATATGAATCTTGGAGTGTAGCAGATTCATTCACAACTAGAAAACTTGCACTTGGAGTTGTAGAGCTTGAAGAAAGGAAAGGAAGCTCAGCCAAAGGTGCACATTGAGGTCTGGTGTCTGAAGTGTAAGAGCCATGGCCATGATAAGGATCATAGCTCGATCTATAAGTATTATATTATAGGGGGAGGGAATGTTCCCCTGAAGCCATAAAATAATGTTGGGACGAGCGCAAGAGCTACTCTATGGTGTGGTATTTGTCAAGTTACAGGGAAGCATGCTATTGATAACTACCACCTACTGCAGAAGTTTGTACAGACCCCTCAGCAGTTATTTTGCAATTTTTGTAAGCCTGTAGGACATGATGAATGCCATTGTAGGAGTTATGAGTTGATGATGGATAGAACCCCTACCTATAGGATGCAGGTAGAGAACCAACCTCAGGATCAAGGCATAGAAGCTGCACACGAAGGATTCCAAGGATGAGGAATCAGAAGAGGCGTTGGATTAGGTCGAGGGCATGGGCAGGTCATATTCTATAACTACGGCGAAGCAGGGCACTTCGCATGAGATTGTACAAACCCCACGCATCCCTCATGTCAGTATTGTCGATAGTTTGATCATGTCATAGAGGAATGTCTGATCCTTATGGAAAAGATGCAGGAAAAGAAGGCACAACCCCAACATCCTACACAGAACATTCAGATGATGAGCGCTGAGCCCCGCAAAGAGGATCAAAGCATAAATATTGTATTGAGAAGTGGTATGACGACTGGTGCAGATAAATGTAAGTAGCCTAAGGATGGGTGTGTAAGGTTGTTGAGAAGAAAGTATATTTTGATCTTAATCATGCTAAAAAAACCCTCATGGAAGCTAAGAAGAACTTCACTGAGGCCTCTACATTAGGAAGTCATGAGAAAACACTAGAGACTAGTGCAACACAAGAAGTAGATCCTTCAATACTAGCTACTTTCCTAATGACTTGTATGAAGTTATTGCATGATCATAAAGCAGTAGAAGGGTTACAAGATTTAATAGACAAATGTGATAATAAGGATAATACTCCTATAGAGTAGTGCACGGTAAGAAATATTGGTAAGCATAAAATATGAATGGGGTGCGAGATGAGGCTAACTGCGCAGATATGTGATTATGAAATGGACCAGGTAATCTTGGATCTGGGGTCTGATGTGAATGTCCTGCTGAAGCAGACATGGGAAAGGATGGGGAGACCTGTACTACAGTGGTATCCTACTCATTTTCACATGGAAAATCAGCAAAATATTATTCCAATGGGGTGCTTATATGGTGTAACGGTGAATATTGAAGGTGCAAGTGCATTGGCTGACTTCGAGTTCATTGAAATAGTGGATGATAATGACCCATACCCCACATTGTTAGGAATTGACTGGGCTATTGATATGAATAGGGTAATCAACTTGAAGAAGTGGAAGATGTCATTTGAGAAGAAGTTTCTTAGGGTTGTAGTGCCACTAGACCCTATAGAAGGAGCGCGTTACACTAAACCTGTGTTCGACTATGTAGAAAGTGATGATGATTTAGATCAGATATGCAAGATAAAAACATGAGATGAGGATTGGATCAACCCTACAACCGATGGAAAAATTGCGTGGGATAGGGCTGTCTCTCGTGCCTCAGATTCAGATGAAGTGCTTGAACACTGGCAGAATCAGCTGCATGAAGTATCTATGCTTCGTTGCAATATGATGACCAAGTTGCTGAGGTGTGTTTTGAATGAGGTAAGAAACCTTCCACATTATGATGGTTTGAATGATGTGGAGCTATTTTTAGATGAGTTTGAAAGAGAAGTACCAGAAGAGCATCAATTCCAGGCATTGGAGTTGGCACTATGCGCTATGTCTGCCCATTGGTGGGGTACGCAAAAGGAGAGCTTTGCTGGATGGAGAGAATACAGAAGAATGATGAATTTAAGGTTTGGCTATGCTAACACGAGAATGAAAAAAAATATAGTGGGAAGGATGATCTGTGTGATCATTTACCACGATGGACTAAGGCTTGGGGAATAGAACCACAATCAGAATGGGTGCATATTTTCTATCACACCTTAGGTACAACCCCAATGAACTAGTATTTGGAGACGGAGCTTCGCCATGGGACTACTGAATGGGACATTTTAAGGGAGAGTTTTCTATTAACCTTCAACTTTGAGGATGGTTTTGAGAGCATTGATGAGGCACTACAAGAAATAAAAGTAGCTATATTAAGAACACTGAAGGAATTGGTAGAATGGACTCAGCCCGTTTGGAGTACACAGCTACACCATGCGGTGGAGTGTTGTAATGTGACTACTGAAGAATAAGAGGATGATCCATAGAATATTATTATTCCAGAAATAGAAGGACAACATGAAGTCGAAGGACTGAAGGTGGTGAACCTGTATATATCAAAGCCTTTGAGAACTTGACAAGTAAACATTGGATCTACATTGGCATTATGACACAGATTTGGCACTATGACATAGGTGTTGTCCTTGATGGCAATTCACTCAGATGACAGATCTTAGTTGAAAGGTTGCCATCAAGTCCATAGGGGGATATTGTTGGCATTATGACACAGATTTGGCACTATGACACAGGTGTTGTCCTTGATGGCAACTCACTCAAAAGACAGATCTCAGTTCAGACTCACAGAATGAAGAAAGAGAGCTATATGCAGGTTCCCCATTGACCAAGCCACATGTATACGTGGGTTAGCAGACCAAAAGGTGCGTATAACGTACACACACACTTTCACAGAAGTAAAGGTGCGTACATGGTGGAAAAATAAGTTTTGGTCCATGGTATTTTGATCAATGGTATTGGTCCAAGGTATCTGGTCGAAAGTGTTGACCCAGGTATTTGGTCCATGGTATTGAGTAAGGCCTAAGACTATAAAAGGAGGGGAAGATCATTAGGCAAATGTACTCAAGTATTGAATATTTGTTGAAGAGCAAGATCTAGTATATAGGTTATTGGGTTATGGTGCATAGCTGGATCTGAACCAAGGATGAACCTTAGCACTTGATGAAGGATAAGTTCTAATGATGGGTCAAGATCTTAAGGCTTGAAGTGAAATATGTACGTAGTTTCACTTTAAAAAAGGCACATATACACGCTGGTTCTGCTTATCAAAACAACATATACATCTTAAATTTGATTTGCAAGACTGTATGGAGGTTCACCTTGAGAAAAGAGCATATGCACACAGGTTTGACACATTGAAGTAGTGTATACCTCTTGAAATATGTTTTAGCTACTTCTGTTTTCTATTGCAGTGTTCTGGGTTTTGGATTGGGTTCTGGTTACTGTATTCTGATTACAGCATTTTGAAAGATCAGATTGAAGGATTGTCAAAGTGATTGATTGATTTAGTTGTGGTTGGTACAAAGAAGATTGGTTGATGCAAATATACTTGATGATTGAATGATGCTATTGATGGATCCACTCTGAAAATTTATGAAACATGGTCCCTAGAAGAAAAGAGAATTTTGTAGCCTTCTATAGGCTAGCACCTACGTATTAGTAAACATATCAACTAGTACAAGAGCTAGGGGGTTGTAGCTCCCTTCTAGGAGAAGCTGGAGAACAAGAGAAGGTTGTAGCCTTCTGTAGGTAAAAGCCTGCGGATTGGTATAAGACTGCACCAGTACAAAAATTGTAAAAAGAAGTTTCTAATTTTAAAAGAAGATAGAGACAATTGTAGCAGGTGGTTTTCACCCACATTGGGTTTCCACCTTATATATTGTGTTCTTGTGTGTGATTGTCTGTTCTATTTTTACTGCACCTGGTTACTGTTTAAATGGTTTTGATGCACTGATTAAAGATCAACATATGATGAGTTAACTGAATCATAAGTTTGCATGATATATGCTAGTTGCCTTAAACACAATATCTTATACACGCGAGTTCCATTAACTAAAGTAGCGTATATGAATTTGATTATGGAAATAAAAAATAATTGACTTGCTAATACTGATTCACCCCCCCTCTCAGTATTATTTCCAACAATTGGTATCAGAGCAGGTCCTTTAGAAGAAGCTTGATTGCTTGAAGGAATATCCATCATCATGAGTAACCACGAAAGAGAGGGATCCATCAGACCACCAATCTTTGATGGGAGCAACTTCGTTTAGTGGAATGTAAGAACCACAACCTATCTTCAATCTCTTGGAACAGATCTCTGGGAAATCGTGGAAGGGGGATATACATTTCCATCAGCAATTCCTATAGATGCGGAAGGTAAGAAGCAATATGAAACCAATGCCAAGGCTATTAATACATTATTGGTGAGTCTGTCACAATCATAATTTGTCAAAGTTATGCAGCTGAAATTCGCCGAAAAGATATGGGACAAGATCATTCTTAGCTATGAAGGAGACAATAAGGTAAAACGTGCAAAACTGAAAACTCTCAGAATTCAATATGAAACTCTCAAAATGCACAATGATGAAAGTATAGCTAGTTACTTCTTACGTATAGATGAGATTGTTAATTGCATGAAGAATTTGGGTGAAGAGATAAAAGGAGTTACTTTAGTTGAAAAGGTTTTAAGATCCTTGTCTACTAAGTTTGAATCAAAAGTATCTGCCATAGAAGAAAAGCAGGATCTTCAGAGTATTACTATGAAACAACTACATAGAATATTAACTACTTTCGAAATGAGAAAAGGAGGTCCATCAGATATGAGATAAGCCACATTTAAAGCTTTAGGAAGAGAAGAACTCAATGAATCAGGACATATTTCAGAAGGATAGGAAGAAGCAAACTTTTTCAAGAACCTTCAACGGGGTTCCAGAAGATTCTGAGGTAAACTACCTTTCAAATGTTTTTCTTGTGGAAGAGTCAGTCATTATGTTGCCAAATGTCCTCATAAAGCTAAGCTTGATAAAGGTAAATAATAAGCAAAATGGAATAGAAAACAAAGTGTAAGTAAGAAGAGCTACTATATGCATGAAGATAGCAATGGTTTATCAATTAGTGATGAAGATGAAAATAGTAATGACTATAGACTTCTGATGGCTTTTGA
>APFE031144923.1:19325-79287 GCA_000404065.3 Pinus taeda
ACAATGACTTTTCTCTTCTAGAAAATGGAATAGAATGCTCTATCTACAACAACTTCAGTCATGAAGAATCTGAATGCAAAAGTAAATTTCGGCAAACATCTCAGAAGGAGAAAAATTCACTAAGTCCCAAAATATGGAGAAATAAAGAACCGCAAACAGAAATATGTGGTATAGCCTTGTATGCAGAAGGACAAGAAAATCAGTGGTACACCGACAGTGGATGCTCAAAACACATGACAGGTGACAAAGAAAAACTTTAGTCATATAATGCCTTAGAAAAGGAAAATAAGGCCTCATTTGGAAATGACACTCCTGCTGTCATAAAAGGTAAGGGTTCTATTCTCTTAAAAGAAAAAGTTAAAGTTGGGAATGTTATGTATGTTTATGGTAAAAAGCATAACCTGTTGAGTGTCAGTCAAATGTGTGATCAAGGAAATGAAGTAGTATTCCAATGAAATGGATGTGTTTTTCGTGAGCTTGATACAGGAGAAACCGTGATCAAAGGTATAAGAACTCCAAACAACTTATACATACTCAAGAGAGGACAACAACAGTGCTATCTGAGCAAAAATGATCAACATTAGCTATGGCACAGAAGTTTGGGGCATCTAAGCTTCTCTCAAATAAGAAAAGCATGTAGATTCTAGGCTGCTCCTGATCTTCCCGATACCAACAATCTAGAGAATACACTATGAAAATCATGTCAGTTTGGTAAGCAAACCAGAACGCACTTCCCTGAAAAGGAAGGATCAGTTAGTAAGCCTCTTGAACTTGTTCATACTGATTTATGTGGACCTTCAAGGAAAAAGTCATCTCGTGGAGAAGAATACTTTATATTGTTCATTGATGATTTTTCCAGAATGTGTTGGATAGGACTTCTAAAGCATAAAGATTCAAAGCCTTCAAGGCTTTGGTTGAAAATGAATCAGATTGCAAAATCAAATGCCTCAGATCTAATCAAGGAGGGGAATTTACCTTAGATGAATTCTTTGACTTTTGTGAAGAACATGGAATAAAAAGGCAATTCTCCACTGTAAGGACTCCTCAGAAAAATGGAGTGATAGAAAGGATGAATAGAACTATTCAACAAATGGCTTGTGCGATGCTAGATGACTTTGGTACTCCTGCAACCTTCTGGGGTGAAGCTGCATTCGCTTCCATCACTATTCTCAACCAAGCAAATGTTCAGGTAAATAGCACTAAAACTCCACATGAACTTTGGTATGGTAAGACTCCTACTGTAAAATACTTCAAAGTTTTTGGAAGCAAATGTTACATCAAAAGGACCGATGAAAAACTTGGTAAGTTTGAACCCAGAGCAGATGAAGGCATTATCCTTGGTTACTCTTCCTGAAGTAAAGGATATAAATGTTATAATAAAGGACTTGGGAAAATTATTGAAAGTATTGATGTTGTGGTTGATGAGGCATGCAAAATTCTGAAGCAAATAAAAATCGAAGATTGTGAAGAAGATGACGATTATCCTTCCACATCAAATCAGACTAATTTAGAAGAAGAAACCACTAAATCACCAAAAGAAGAGATAATGGTAGAAGAAAAGACTCCATCCATGTATGTTTAGAAAAATCATCTAGAGACTCAAATTTTGGTATAGAAAGAGGCAGGTGTGCAGACAAGAAGAACTATTACAGAAGCTTCAAGCTATCTAGAATTGCTATCCTTCACCAAACCTCAAAATGTAAATGAAGCATGCAAAGATGAATGTTGGGTCAAGGACATGAATGAAGAACTTAAGCAAAATGAAAAGAATAATACTTGGGAATTAGTTCCTAGACCTCATGATAAGAATATCATAGGAACTAAATGGATATTCAAAAACAAGCTGAATGAAAATGGAGAAGTTATTAGAAATAAGGCTAGACTTATTTGTAAGGGATATGCTCAACAAGAAGGTATAGATTTTGAAGAAACTTTTGCACCTATTGCTAGACTTGAAGCCATATGAATATTCCTTGCTCTTTCTAGTTTTCAGAAATTCAAAGTATATCAAATGGATGTAAAATCTGCCTTTCTTAATGGAGACATAGAAGAAGAAGTCTATATTGAGCAACCAGACGGGTTCATTCTTGGAAATGATGCAAAACTTGTATGCAAACTCAAAAAGGCTCTCTATGGTCTAAAACAAGCTCCAAGGGCCTGGTATTACCGTCTTGAAAAATATCTCCATCAACAAGGTTTTTCAAAAGGATCAGCTGATAGAAATCTATATACAAATATTGACAATAATAAATTGCTAATACTTGTTGTGTATGTTGATGATATCATTTTTGGTAGCAATGTAGAAGCCACGAGTCAGAATTTTGTTTCAGTAATGCAGAAAAAATTTGAAATGTCTCTGCTTGGTGAGCTCACATATTTTCTTGGTCTACAAGTTCAACAAAATAAAGATGGAATTTTTCTGTCACAACCAAATATATCAAGCAAATCTTGAAAAAATATGGCATGGAATATTCTAAACTAGTATGTACCCCAATGGTAATAGGATGTAGTCTCAGCTCAAATGATGAATCAACAGTAGTACATCAACCAACCTACAGATCCATGATTGGCAGTCTGCTTTATCTAACAGGTACCCGACCAAACATCATGCATGCAGTAGGAATAGTTGGAAGGTTCCAAGCAAATCCAAAGGAATCACACCTTCAGGAAATTAAAAGGATTTTAAAATATATTCAAGGAACACATAATTTTGGTTTATGGTATCCTAGAGATACAGATCTTACACTTCATGCATATACAGATGCAGATTGGGCAGGAAGTGTTGATGACAGAAAAAGCACTAGTGGTGGTGCATTCTATATGGGTTCCAGATTAATGTCTTAGTTCAGTAAGAAACAAAGTTCAATTGCATTATCTACAGCTGAAGCAGAATATGTGGTTGCTACATCTTGTTGCACACAACTCCTTTGGATGATGCAAACATTACAAGGCATTCAGGTCTCATGTACTCCACCCATCTCCATTCTATGTGATAATACAAGTGCCATCAATATTTCAAAGAATCCAGCCATGCATTCCAAGACCAAGCACATACCCATCAAATATCATTTTCTCCGTGAACAAGTGCTTGTACAAAATGTCAAATTGGAGTATGTCCCCTCCAAAGAACAGGTTGCTAATATATTCACTAAACGATTGCCTAGAGAGACATTTGAATATCTCAGACAGAAGCTGGGAGTAGTTGATGCATCATCCTGCTGTTAAAACTTATATGTTTCAGAGAAAAATGGTTATACACGAGTTTCATGAAGCTTAGTTGCGTACATACACTGGTTTCTTTGGATAAAGTCGCGTATATGATGGTTTGAAGAAAAGCAATGGGCCAGACTCAGGATGAAAGGAGTCTAATATGGGTTTGACAGTGACCATCTAGCTCAGGTTCAGGGGGAGCATATAATTCTAATAATGCATTGTCGGCATTATCTTAGAAGATCTTGGTACAAGTTCATGCTGTTGTTTTTTAGGTGGAACAGGTTCAGGGGGAGAACATGGTTTCTAGTCTAGATGCTGATTGACAGATGCTACTGATGATAGTTGCTGATGACTATCATGGTCTTGTTTCATATCATTTTTCTCTATTATATATGTCATGTATATCTTTTAATGTAAAGGTCATGAAATGACCTATTTTTTTACCCCACTATGCATGGGATGGTTGATGTAATGTTCTTGTTTTGACATGTATAAACAATTGGTATATCCACACTTGGTTGGGAGCTGGATGTATGTATGAGTCATTAGTGATAGGAAGGTCATTTATGATGTATGTATAAAGTCATGTTCTTCTTTTAGAACATATTTTTGCAGACCTTGCTTATATTCAGGGGGAGCATGGAGCTCAATCAACACACTTCAACATATCAGAGAATTCAACATGAACTCAGGGGGGGCATAACCCTTTTCCCTTGATGACAAAGGGGGAGAGTGGTTTGGGGTTGCCATCAAGTCCAAAGAGGGAGATTGTTGGCATTATGACATAGATTTGGCACTATGACACATATGTTGTCCTTGATGGCAACTCACTCAGATGACAGATCTCAATTTAGAGGTTGGCATCAAGTCTAAAGGGGGAGATTGTTGGCATTATGACATAGATTTGGCACTATGACACATGTGTTGTCCTTGATGGAAACTCACTTAGATGACATATCTCGATTCAGACTCACAGAATGAAGAGAGAGAGCTATACGCAGGTTCCCCATTAACCAAGATGCATGTACACTTGGGTTAGAAGACCAAAAGGTGCATATAACGTACACACACACTTTCATAGAAGTAAAGGTGCATACATGTTGGAAAACTAAGTTTTGGTCCATGGTATTTTGATCCATGGTATTGGTCCAAGGTATCTGGTTGGAAGTATTGACCCCAGGTATTTGGTCCAAGGTATTGGTGCTAAGTGGTTTTGGTCCATGGTATTGAGTAAGGCCTAAGACTATAAAAGGAGGAGAAGATCATTAGGCAAATGTACTCAAGTATTGAATATCTATTGAAGAGAAAGATCTAGTATACAGGTTATTGGGTTATGGTGCATAGCTGGATCTAAACCAAGGATGAACCTTAACGCTTGATGAAGGATAATTTCTAATGATGGGTCAATATCTTAAGGCTTGAAGTGAAATCTATACGCAAGTTCACTTTAGAAAAGGCACATATACATGCTGGTTTTGGATATCAAAACAACATATACATCTTAAATTTGATTTGCAGGTCTGTACGCAGGTTCACCTTGAGAAAAGAACATATGCACATAGGTTTGACACATTGAAGTAGCGTATACCTCTTAAAATATGTTTTAGTTGCTTCTGTTTGCTATTGCAGTGTTCTAGGTTTTGGTTACTGTATTCTGGTTACTAGATTCTGATTACAACATTATGAAAGATCAAATTGAAGGGTCGTTAAAGTGATTAATTGATTCAGTTGTGGTTGTTACAAAGAAGATTGGTTGATGCAGATATACTTGATGATTGAATGATGTTAGTGATGGATCTAGTCTGAAAATTTATGAAACGTGGTCCTTGGAAGAAAAGAGAAGGTTGTAGCCTTTTGTAGGCCGACACCTACGTACTAGTAAACATATCAGCTAGTACAAGAGCTAGGGGGTTGTAGCTCCCTTCTAGGAGAAGCTAGATAATGAGAGAAGGTTGTAGCCTTCTGTAGGTAAAAGCCTGCGTATTGGTATAAGACTGCACCAGTACAAAATTTGTAAAACTAAGTTTCTAATTTAAAAAGAAGAAATAGACAATTGCAACAGGTGGTTTTCACCCACATTGGGTTTCCACCTTATATCTTGTGTTCTTGTGTGTGACTGTCTGTTATGTTTTTACATCACCTGGTTACTATTTAAATGGTTTTGATGCACTGGTTAAAGATCAACATATGTTAAATTAACTGAATCATAAGTCTACAGGATATACACTAGTTGCCTTAAACACAGTTGCATATACACGTGAGTTCCATTAATAGAAGTAGCATATATGAGTCTGATTATGGAAATAAAAAATAATTGACTTGCTTATACTGATTCACCCCCCCCTCAGTATTTTTTCCAACAATATGAAGAATAACCTAAGTTCACAAAGATAGGAGACTATTGGGATGAAGATATGGTTGATAAGGTAGATGAGTTGTTACATGAGTACCAGGACTTATTCCCAGCAAAATTTTCAGACTTGAAAGGGATTATTGGAGATATAGGTGTTATGAAGATTACGTTGAAGCCATATGTGAAGCTTGTTAAGCAGAGGCCTTATCGACTGAACGCAAAATATAAAGAGAAGGTGCGCCAAGAATTGGATAAAATGTTGGAAGCCGATATTATTGAGCCAGTAGAGGAATGGGATTGGGTAAGCCTAATGATGGTCCAAGAAAAGAAACATAAGGGAGAAATCTACATATGTATAGATCTGCAGAACCTAAATGATGCCTATGTGCATGATCCGTTTCCAACACCGTTTACTGACGAAGTGTTAGAAAATGTTGGTGGATAGGAGGTGTATTCATTCACTGATGGTTTTTTGGGATATTATCAAAACAAGACCGAGCCGAAAGATCGAATCAAGACAAACTTTGTGACTGAGTGGGGTTTCTTTCAATATATAGTTATGCCATTCAAATTAAAGAACGTGTGTGCAATCTTTTCTCGGGTAGTGATCACGACGTTCAAAGAGTTTATTCATAAGTTCTTGGAGGTATATTTTGATGATTGGACTATGTTTGGGTTGCTAAAGCACCATGTTGCGAGTCTACGCCCCATGATGGATACATGTCGAAGGTACCAGATCGCATTGAAATTGAAGAAGTGTATATTTTGTTTTCCTATTGGGATTTTTCTTAGCCATGTTGTATGTGAGTAGGGATCAATGGTGGACCCTGCGAAGATTGCCATAATTGTGAATTTGGAAGCACCTAGGAATGTGAAACAGCTGCGTGCAACATTGGGACACACTGGGTATTATAGGAAGTTTCTCAAGGCGTATGACCAGATAACCACACCAATGGAGAAATTGTTAAAGAAATATGTGATGTTTTGCTGGGATGAAGATTGTCAGCTTGGATGTCTTGAAGGAGAAAATGGTGACAACACCTATTTTAGTGTTTCTAGACTAGAAGAAGGAATTCCACGTGCTTGGAGATCCCTCTTGCATTGCACTAGGAGCAATATTAACACAAGCAGGTGAGGGAGAGATTGATCATCTGATAGCTTTTGCGAGAAATTTATCCAAATTTGAGAAGAATTACTCCACTACAGAGCACAAAGGGCTAGACATGGTCTATGTGCTACAAAAGTTTAGGCATTATTTGTTATGTGGACACTAAAAAATTTATACAGATCACTCTGTGCTAAAGTACCTGGTCAATAAGCCTGTGTTGGGGGGGAATATTTGTTGATGGTTACTATTGTTCCAGGAATATGAATTTGAAGTGATTGTGAAGCTGAATGCAGGCCCAAACCATCTATCCAGGATTGAAACAGGTGAGGAACCAAGTAGTTTGGAGGAAGGACTTTCAGATGCACATCTCTTTGCGGTGTGCATCTCAAATGATCATTTTGCTAATATCATTCACTTTTTAACAACGGGAACAGATCCAAAAGGTTATTCCACTCAACAGAAGAAGGAGTTAGTAGTTCGCGCTGTAGATTTTTCAGTAATTGTGGGTCATTTATATAGGATGTGAATGAATGAGATATGCGAAGGTATGTTATGGAGTTTGAACGTGCTAGTATCCTATATGAAGCCCATGGAGGAGTGGCAGGAGGTCAGTATGCAGGGAAAGAGGCTGCGCATAATATTTTGCATGTCGGGCTATGGTGGTCAATATTACACAAGGATTCTAAGGCATACTGCAAGGTGTGTGATGCTTGCCAAAGGATGGGGAAGCCTTCGTGAAGGGATGAATTACCTTTAAATCCTCAAGTTTCATTGCAGGTATTTGATAAGTGGGACATTGAATTTATAGGTCCAATACAACCACCAAGTAAGAAGACGGGTGCACAATACATCATTACTACAACATAATACTTAACTAGATGGGCGAAAGTGCAGCTAGTGAAGGATTGTATAACGACCATTGCTGCGAATTTTTTGTTTGAATGTGTCTTAACGAGGTTTGGATGCCCTAATATTTTGATGAGTGATAGGGGTACACATTTTTTGAATGAAATAATCAACACGATGCTCAAAGAATTTCAGGTGTATCATTAGAAGAGCATGCCCCATCACCCACAGGTGAATGGAACAGTGGAAGCTTTTAATAAGATTTTGGAGCATGCATTGACAAAGGTCTGCAACATGCAGAGGAATGAATAGGACATGTGTGTACCTACTATGTTATGGGCTTATAGGACGACCTGCAAGAAGTTGACAGGACAAATGCTGTTTCAGTTGGTTTAAAGAATTGAAGCAATAATGTCTGTGAAGTATTTTTTTTCCAAGCTTACGCATTGTAGCATTGACAGAGATGGCGTATCGTGAGACCTTGGAGGAATGAATCACACAAATCATTGAGTTAGAAGAAGATCGCTTCCTTGTAGGATTTCACCAGCAAGTGCAAAAGAAACGTGAGAAGGCATGGCATGATTGACATATTAAGCTGCGCACATTAAGGTAGATGATATAGTGCTGTTATATGACAGAAAATTCACGAAATTTTATTAAGGAGATCATGGATGGTGGCACAGTTCAACTCGCGAAGCTGAATGGGGAACCATTCCCTAGAAAAGTGAATGGAAGTAGGTTGAAGCTGTACACAGGGGATCCTACCCCTGCGTAATGACTATATGGAAGCAGGACAGTCTTAGTAATCCAGGAAGTTGCAAGGAATTGCAGGACTATAAACTATGTTGCCCATCTAAGTGAAGAAAGTGGTAGGAAGGCTGCAAGATGGATGAAAATAGTGCAACAGGTGAAGCTGCGTTGGATGAGCTGCACCATGGAGGATGGTGCCACGTAGATGGGTCCAAAAGTAGTCGTTGGAGTTACTATTCATGATTTGATGGCCAAAAATCAGTTAAGAGGAGTGGGTAGGAGCTATTTATGGTGAAAATATTTGGAGATCTGTCGCCAAAGATGCCTTTATTATCAGAATTTGGGGGGAATGGTTGGATTTGAATTCAAAACCTTCTATAAATTGAGCATGTTGGTCCGCCGAAGAACACTTTGCATTATTATATTTTTCTGCGCACTTTTCTGCTTGAAGCTTATGAGTCATCAATTCTAGGAGGAATTTGTGATGCACCCCTCATTCATGAATTATTCAATAGAAGCCCAAGAGTTGTACATAGAACGAATGAATATTACAAACCTCACCAAAGTCGTAAGTTCTGAAGCTGATGTTTCTGACACACCGGGCCTTGAAATTTCAAGTATGGAAGCTACAACCCCTATGCCTCTTGCACCAAGGTTACATAAGCTGAAGCAATAAGCTACAAAGGAGAAGCATAAGAAGTCGATGTTGGCCAGAAAGTCACCGAGGAAGAATCCGGAGGTGTGACAAAAGGAGATAAAAGACAAACAATCGGAGAAAGTGGTTGATTTGGAGGAGGAGGAATACCAAGGTGTGGAGGACTTGGATGCAGAGGAGGCTGAGCCCATCACATGGCTCCCAGTGTATATCCCTCCGCGAAAGGGAAAATGAAAGGTTACCAAGGACCTAGATTCCAAGAAATTCATGGTATCGACTCCCATGTTGCCTGAACAAGTGGAATTCGAAGGCACGGTCTTAGCACGCATTCTCATGCTGAAAATGGATGATTGGGACCTCGCGGACCATGAGACATTCCCAGATTTTGCGACTAGCAAGTATATGACAAACATTTAATATGAGGAGACAGGGGTTACACGATTGGAGCCCATGAAGTGGGTCAGAGGTGTTGAGAAGGCTGCGCTGTTGCACATGCTCTGTGTGCCACATTTTCATAGGTTGAATATCAATATGGTGTGTGTATGCCATCTCCTTGTGCTGGTGCATGATGGGTGCTTATGGCTTGGGGATCCTATCCCAATCATGGACATGTTAATCCATCATATAACAAAGATTCCTTAAAAAGGAGCAGACACTGCCAAGGAGTTTGGAGGGAAAAGTCAGGAAAAAGAATTAGCAGATACGATGAAGGCTGAATATGGGCTTGTTAAGAAGTTAAGCGGATATTCTATCGACTCTATTCAGGATTAGGCAGTGTAGTTCGCTGCTGAGATTCTTGCAGGAAAAATCATGAGGAAATTTCATGTGGACGAAGTTCCGGTGCTAATAGTATCACTAGCAGCCCAGTGCACGAAGGGTGTTCAATAAAACTGGGCAAAATATCTATGCAAGGAGTTCGTTGCAAACTGTGGGGAAGCTTGGGAAGAGAGCAAGCCATTCCATTATGCATGGTTGTTACTATCAATAGTCTTAGTCGCCTAGAAGTTGTTAGAGGGCAGCCAGTTTCCTTCGTAGGAGGAAGATTTACCAGAAATCTACGAAGTTCACTTCGTTGTGGCAAACCAAGGATCCGGAAAGGATCAAAGAGTAAAATATCTTCTATATTTTCATGGAAATGGACCTAAGGATAGTTATTAGTTAGAGGCCAAGGTTTTCCCCAACCTTGTTTACACAATTGAAGGCCTTCACGGAGTTCGAGGTCGATTTCCACAATATATCCATCAGAGTGAGGAAGGACCCAAAGCACATATGTCACAAGTTGTTGTATTTGGTATCTAAGATAGACGTGCAGGAGATCATGGGGACTTGGCCACCAAAGTGGCGTGAACCCATGGAGATTAGTGTGGGTACAAGTAAAGGTGCAAAGATCTCTGCTGGGTAGTCGACGTTGCACAGAAGTGTAAGGAAGCAGCTCAGAAGGTAGCGCGATCCCTCGCTGAGCAGAAGAATAAGGAAGCTACTGCTAAGGCAGATGCAGAGAAAGCATGAATGGATAAAGAAAACAATGCCAAAGAATAGGCTGAGAAAGAACATCTAGATATAGAAGAAGTCAAAACTTTGGCTTCCAACATACAGATCAGCAGGAGATTTCAGGGCAAGAAGGAGGTGGTGGAGAGGAGCAGAGCACTCCTTTCACCTTGAAGAAGCATAGAAAGGAGTAGACTGCCAGATAAAGGGAAAAAGCATAATTTTGATAATTAGATGTGCGTCAACCCGATGGTGCTTACTGAAGGAGATGTTGATGAGATCGGTGATAAGGTTCGCGATACCACAACATAGTTGTGGCAACAGTTCGAGCAGCAATATATGGACATATTGGGGAGCATCCAAAAGGATCCGTGTGCACTGCAGATCCAGACTGGTAGGATTTAGGTGAGCATCAAGCAAGCGAGTAGGGTGCAAGTGATCTTGACACAAGGAAGTGGAACAGTTGTAGAGCTAGAATAGACTCTGGACCTCAGAGTCATACCATTACCAGAATGGTCCATTTGCATAGAGTTAGATGATTATCGCATTGTGCTCAATAGAGTGAAGGACATGTGAGTGAATTTGGCCATGCTTATGCTTCATACTCTCCATACATTGCATTAGGGGGTTTCAGATGAGTTGAGGATCAGAGAGAAGCGTGCCCTCATAGTCATAAGTGAGCTTAAGTTCAACAATGAACAGATGTTGATGGTGAAAGTGCAGGCATTGAAAGTAAAGGAGGAGATGTAGACATGAAGTTAGAACCTGGAGACCGTGATTGAGTAGGCCTGAAAAATAGTGCCAGAATTGAACATCCTGGAGGATGCCGAAGCTTCGACAAAAGTAGGGAAATTGGCTGCTGCAGTACGTGCATCAAAGGATGAAGTTGGCAGGGTTAATTTTGATTTCCAAATGAAGATATTAGAGTTGCAGTTGAATTTGTAGCCAACGAATCTGCCAGAGGTTTGGGAGCAACGCAGAGCAGCAACCAAGGAGAATATGAACACATTGGATACCGCAGTCACAGACTATGCATTGATGTTCGACCAAGCAATGGAATTATGGAAAATTTGCAAGAGGACATAAATTTGGAGAGGTTGAAAACTGATGTTAGAGAGACACAACGGAAGTATGATGAGGTCCGAGTGACTGCACACACTTTAGTGCCAACGCAATGCGTCGTGAAGTTACAGGAAGGAAAGAAGTTGCAAACATGGACGAAAGAATTGTAGAGGAAAGAGGCCCTTGTAAAGGCCATATTATAGTCATGGCTAGAGGAAGCCTGCTAGCTTACTATGTCACTTCAGGAAACACTAAAGGTGCTATAGAAGACACAGAGGACAATGCACCTAGCAGTTGAAGGCCTGACAACAGAGAAGTTAGTAGAAGAAGTGTAGCAGGCCATGACGCAGAGCGCTACTGAAGTTGCATTACTACATGTTGAGCTTGGTGGTATCCGCAGCAAGATCGAGGTGGTAGATGAGTGACTAGAGGGTGAGTCACAATATTTGTGTTGGGGGCCTATTGGGATAGGGTCCCTAGGGTCAATTTTCGGGTTATTTAACCCAATTTTTGTAAAAGTTTTGTAAAAAGATGTAAAGTCTCCGTGAAATGTGGATGTGGAGCGCAGCTAGATAGGAGTCTATTGTGGCCACCAACAACCCTCCTCTTTGTTTGATATTAGCAATAACGCCAAGCAAATGGGGACCCTTAATAAAAATCCAAACAAACAGTTTTATGAACATTTTTGTATTTGATTCCTTAAAACTTTATCGCATCAAAAGAATGAAATGTTTTTTTTATGAGCATAGTAAACTATGAAGAACCGACGTGAAATTCATCGCATCACATTCATTATGAAGCGCTCTCAAATGAAAAAACTTAAGAAATCTCCGACGGCCGATATGCGACGTCGCATATCACAACATCGCATAAGTAGCACACAATGACTAAACGACCCGCGATGCTGCGATCTGCGATAAATGCGATCTGCGATGAATGCGATTTGCGAAAATTCGCGATCATAATTTTTGCGATAACACATCTTAACGATGCGACCCGCGATGCTGCGATGCGAGTCGCAGAAATCGCCCATTGCAAATTTTCTTCGGCGCAGTATTCAATGGAAGCTGTCCGTTAACCAAAATTGGGCGCACGCCTTAAAAAGAAATTAATGATTGTGCACCAAAATATTCAGGAAGGACAGTCTCGTGTTTTTCGAAGAGTCAGCTTGCTACAGATGTCATGATTATGGATTCATAAGAGCTTAAATCTCTCATGTCAATCTTTATTATCACTACTCTTTTCCTTTGCGTAAACTGTAAGACAAGAAATAACATAAATCAATGTGCAGGAAACATCTAAGGAAAAGGGGAAAGCGTCAATGCTCGGAGAACAGAGAAGAAATCCCTTCAGAAATGGATGCCACATGCGACAGGACCACAGATTGCAGAGTATCACTCAACAGGTGTTGATGTCAAAGACGTACAAAAGCAACATGTTTACAAAAACCCTGAAGCTTAGCCACCAGAAAATCTCGGAATGAAGAACGGAGGCAATTTTCGATGCAGAAAATTATTTAGAGAGTAAAGCCCCTAACTTTTTCAGTCATCCGCAAGGTCGGAACCGAAATAGCAAAAACAGAATCAATTTAAGGGAAATCTGGGTCATTACCAAGTATACACGCAGTGAATACACCCAACAAGAGGAAGATTCTCGAAAATATCTTCTAGTTTACTAGAAAGTGGTGCCAACGCTTGTTATTTCTATTTTCATAGTTCAAACGAAAACGGAAGGCAACCAGCTGACTCTTCCCATGGTGAATGTTGCGTGCTTGCAGCAGTAAGGAGAAAATATAGAAATAGTTTTGCTTTATCAGAAGGGCGGTCATTTAAAAACCGCATCCTAAATTTATGTAATTAAGTTAATTAGTTAGCAGTATTTAAACCCTTCTCATGCATTTAGAGAAGGGTCCAGAGATTTGGCAAAACCTTGTCCTCGGAACATGCACTTTTGCACCCTCAGAGGAGGTTTTGATGAATGGATGGATCGAGATTTATTTTTATTTGCATTTGATGTCTGCTACTGATGTTGCACTTTTGTACTCTTAGTAGATGTTAAAACAAGTAGAGATAGATCGTTTTTTGCTTGAATTTTGTGAGTAGGATTAGTCATAAATGGTACTTTTATCTCTTGGCCATTTCTGCTTATATTCTTTAAGTGATATACAGTTTTCAGTTGTTTATATGTTATTGCATGAATGTATGGGTTACCATTTGGCACTTCTGTACAGTGGAGTCATTTGTTTATGTCTGACATATGAATAGCTTATTATGCGATATGTTGTTCACAACTGTTTTGCCTAACTTCTTATGCAAAGTGGTTTATCTTAATTGATTTCTATTCTTATGATAGCTGAATGATCTTTATTACCAGTTATTGTTTGAAATCTCTTTAGATCGCATAATAGAAGATATACATCCCAAGTTAGCATAGATTAGATGTGTTGTTTCTCATTAGATTACAATAGCATAGAGTTAGTTTAAGAATCTGAATTAAATTAGCTTTAAAGTACTCTTACATCAGCATTATCCAACTCTACACACACACACACCCTTAGATTGGGAAACTGGTCCCATTATCCCCAGTCAGAGCCGCTATACCAAATAGATAAGGAGCTGCCAACCAAGGTCCGAACCGGGTGGGTATCCCCCTTGTTGTTGACCCGATTTTCGGGGCTTCAACATAACCCAAGTACATGAGTGGAATACATCTAAGCATCATTGAATAGAGAATTTAGTAGGCCTAAATTTGAGAGTAAGTCAATTGTGGGATTCAAATAAATCATGATGCAACGAGGTGAGATGCCTTGGAAACTAGATCAGAGGTTGAAGTGTACAATCCATGAAGCCAACATGAATTTAACATGTGGAAAACATCGTGAGTGGTTTGTAGCTTCGCTACTACCACACTTAAGGTGTGTGTTGTCATAGCAAAAGATAACAACTCAGGAAGAGGCCTTGGAGATTCCTAGGAGGCTACATGAAACCTTGATGTAAGATCCAAATCTAGGAGTTCAACAGATCCATGCGGAACTAAAGAATCTGTGCCTTGAGATGCAAAGTCTAAAGCAAGACATGATAGTTCGACCAAAGGTGCATGAGGAGGTATGGTGCTTGAAATGCAAGAGTGAGGGTCATGACAAAGACTATTATTTAGCATTTGCAAACTACATTGTAGGAGGAGGACCGATGCCTTTAAGGCCAGAAGCTCAAGCAGGATCTAGCACGGGGGGTCTACATTATGGCATGCTATTTTTCAAGTAGCCAAAAAACATGCCACGGATAACTATCACTTGCTACGAAAGTTTGGACAATCACCACAACAGTTGTTTTCCAACTTTTGTGGGTTGGTAGGACATCATGAGTGTACTTGCGAGAGCTATGAATTGATGATAGATAGAACTCTCGCCTATAGGGTTCAGGCCGCAACACAGTCCCTTGACCAGAGCGTAGGGATGGCACGGATGAGGCTGAGGTGGAGGAGGACCTAGAAGAGATCGAGGACAATTGATTTTCTACCATTGCGGAGGGTCAAGACACTATGCCTGTGATTGCACTAATCCAATGTGTCTGTAATGCAAGTATTGCATGTTGTTTGATCATGAAACGAAAGACTGTCCTACACTGATGCTAGGATACATGACAAAGGGGCACTACTACCTCCACCGGCTGAGAGCTTGTAGATGATGAGGTTTGAGCTGCGCGAGGAACATCCAAACGTAAAGATAGTGCTTAGAAGTGGAATCATGACAAGAGATGATAAGGGTAAACAACCAGAAGATAGTACATGGGTTTGCAAAGCTTCGAAAAAGGAGGCTGAGTTTGATTTGGAGCTAAGAAGAGCTTTGATGAGGCCTCCACCTCAGGAAGCAAAGATAAGCTTGAGGAGGAGACGGACCCCTCTATTCTCACAACTTTCCTGGAGACCTATATGAAGCTATTGCATGATATTAAGGCTATGAAAGGGTAATAATAGATCATCAATAGATTCACTAGAACCACACCAAGTGATATGCATGTAGTACGAAAGATTGGCAAGCATAAAACAAGGACGAGATGGGAGATGAGACTGACTGCGTAGATAGGAGAGTATGAAATGGATCAAGTTATTTTGGACATGCGGTCATATGTGAACATCCTACTGAAGCAGACTTGGGAATGAATGGGAAGACTTTTGTTGCAATGGTCTCTGATTTAGCTAAGGATGGCAAATCAGCAAAAGATCATCCACACAGAGCGACTGTAGAGGGTGACAGTGTATATTGAGGGAGTAAGCGCACTCGTTAATTTTGAAGTAGTAGAGGTAGTGGATGATAGCAATCCTTATCTTGCGCTCCTAGGAATTGACATGGCTATTGATATGAATATGGTAATTGATCTGAAGAAGCGAAAGATGATCCTTGAGAATAAATCACTGAGCGTAATAGTACCCCTTGAGCCTGCTAAAGGATCACGATATACTGAACCAGTTTGTGATTATGAAAGTGATGATAACCTGGACTGTATCTATAAGATAATAGTGCGAGACCAATATTGGGTGACTCCCACTGTGGATGGATAGATTACATGGCATCGTGAGAGTTCGTGCACTTCAGACTCTGATGAAGAGATAAAACGCTGGCAGAATCGGTCACATGAAGTAACTACACTGAATTGTAAGATGATGACCCGATTGTTGTGATGTGTGTCATCAGAGTAAATAAATCTACCTACTTATGATGGTTTTAATGAGGTAGATATATTTTTGGAAGCATTTGAAAAGGAGGTACTAGAAAAGCAACACTTCTAGGCATTGGACTGGGCACTGTACAGTATGCACAAATGATTGTGGGTTACGCATAAAGGAAGTTTTGATGATTGGTGCAAATGTAGGAGGATGATGAGAACACGATTTGGGAAGCCTAAGATGTGACTAACAAACAAGTCTGATGGATAGCATAATCCACGTGTGCATTTGGCCAAATGGACACAAGCTTATGGATAAACGCCCCAACCTGAGTGGGTGCACTTGTTCTGTCATACCCTGGATGTGGTCTCGATGAATTGGTATGTAGAAATAGAGCTCCACCAGGGGACCAGTGAATGGGATATCCTACGCAAAGGATTCATGATGACATTCAGTTTTGGGGATAGGTTTGATAGTATTGATGAAGTACTACAAGAGGTGAAAGCAACAATATATAGGATACCGCAGGATCCTTTAGACCTGATCAGCCTGAATGGGCTACTCAACTGATTCGCATGCTAGAATGTTATAATGTAACTGCTAAAGAAGAGGATGAGGATCCGCAAAAGATTAACATTCTAGAAACAGAGGGTCACCGAGTGGTCCAAGGATGGTAGATCGAGAATGCCGATATCACCGCGTCATTGAAAATGAAACAAGTAAACATTGGTACTGAGGAAAAAACCCAAATTCATGATGATTAGAGATTATTGGGATGGTGCGATGGTGGATAAGGTCACTAAGTTTCTCGATGAAGACCAGGATTTATTACCCAGGTCCCCTATTATGGGATAACAGGGGACCTAGGTATGATGAAGATTACATTGAAACACGGCGCAAAGCTGATTAAGCAAAGACCTTACCTTCTCATTCCAAAATATAAGGAAAAGGTCTACTTAGAGGTGGACACGATGCTCACGGTAGGCATCATTGACCCTATGGAAGAATCTGACTCGGTAAGTCTAGTGGTGGTACAGGAAAAGAAGCAAAAGGATGAAATAAGGATATGCATCGATCTAAGGAAGCTGAATGATGCTTGTGTATGTGATGCTTTCCCGACTTCATTCACTGATGAAGTGTTGGATAATGTAGGTGGCCAGGAACCATATTCTGTCACTGATGGGTTCTCTAGGTACCACCAAATCAAAATCACACTGGACGATATAAGAAAGACAACCTTCACGATTGAGTGGGATTGCTTTCAGTACACTGTAATGCCATTTTGATTGAAGAATGCGCTTGCGATCTTCTCACACATAGTTGTTGCTGCATTCAAGGAATTTATTCATAACTTCCTATAGGTATATTTTGATGACTAGAGTGTATTTGGGTTGGTTAAACACCATGTAGCAAGTTTGTGTCTGATGCTAGATACCTGTTGGATATACCATATCGCGCTCAATCTCAATAAGTGATTATTTTTTTTCCTTTTGGGAACCTGTTGGGGCATGTGGTTTCCAAAAAAGGACTGATGGTAGACCTCGCAAATATCGCGGTGATACTAAACTTGGAAGCACTAAGGAGTGTGAAGTAGTTGCCCGCTACCATGGGACATACGAGATATTACAGAAAGTTTATCAAAGGTTATGCCTAGATCAGCACACCTATGTAGAAAATACTAAAGAAGGATGTCACATTCTATTGGAATGATGATTGCAAGAAGAGCTTGGACATATTGGAAGAAAAGATGGTTAGTGCGCCAATTCTAGTCTTCCTAGACTAGAAGAAAGGCTTTCATGTGGATGTTGATGCGTCATGTATAATACTCAGAGCAGTATTAACATAGGCTTGCGGAGAAGGCTTGGACAATCCTATCGTGTTGAGGTGAGCACCAGTATTGCAACAATAATGCTGCAACTCTTGGTCTAGCTACTTTACTCTTATCAACCTGGTAATTCGTAAAAAACTTGGAAGCGTCGGTGTTGTATGCACAAGTACTAGTTCTCACTATAAGTTATCACTTGGTCAGTCGGTGCAAGATCGCTAGGAGCTCAAGCTAACTTCTATGGATTCCAGAAGAATCTTTATATGTGATGAAAGGAAAGAAAGATAGATGTTATTCTAACTACAAAAAGGAGAAAGATTGAAATGTAAAGCAAACCTAGCGAACCCTAATTAACCAACTAATTGTACTTTTACAGAAAGTGCCATGAAAACTATGAAAAGAATGTCAATAACTATTTGAGGAAGTAAATGACATCTAACTATGTTATTTTTGGAAGTAAAGAAGAAAAAGACATATTTTTGGATTTTTATGTATTTTTATGTGAAATTGACATGCATATAATTTATTGTGTGTGAATGTGGCAACGAATAAGTGGTGTTGAAGAGTGGTTTTTGGTCTTGAGAGGATGTAGGATGGTGTGGATGTGTCCTATGAGGTCTCAGGTAGAGACTTTTCCCACACTCATCCTTCAAAAGGAATCCTACAAGAAAATCTACTGGAGGAAATAGGAAATCTACAGGAGAAAAACAGAGAATCTACAGGAGGTATATAGGAGGAGGCCAAGAGTAGTTTCCACTGTTTTGAGGTTGTGAGAGTGGGTGAAAAATGTGGATGAAGGTTGGAATAAGGTGTGGAGGTTCCTAAAGTATACCATGAATCGCCAAGAGATAAAATGATGATTGGGTTTGCTCAAGGAGAGAGGAATAAGTTCTATGGAAAAATGTACGAAACTGGGGCATAATTGAGGTGATATTTGGGTGACCTATAGGGCATGGATCGAATGGAGAGTGTGATTTCCAATAATCTGGCCTACTTTTGGAAGATATATGCTACAAAGAAAAACAAAATTATCCAAGTAAATCAAGCAACAACTGAAATGAATGCATTTGGGAAAAATAGATTTTTTCATAAAAATGGTCTAAACTATGATCTATGAAAGGAAAATGTCGAGAAATTTTGTTGGAAAGGAAAGCATGCAAGAAGACTACTAAAAATAAATAAGTGAGTGTGATGAATAAGATCTAAATCAAAGCAAAGCTAGACTATTAACCTACGATAGAGAGCACAAATGGAAGTAAACTATCGAATCATCAAAAACAACCTATTCTTAATCATAAAAGAAATACATCTAACAGAATCCTAATCAAAAAACTAAAATAAAACATAGAAATACAAGTAAAGAGGAGCTTGGCTTCTTGGATTGGGTCGTAACCCAAGAGCTTTAGCCCTTTTAGGTAACTCAATGCTAGCTCAAAAAGGATTCAATCTTTATTATCAAAACAATAACAAGATTACATGAAACTGTGACAAAATAATAAGCTCGAAGTTGGAGCAGAGTTTACATAAGTAAAAATCCAACAAAAATCCAACCCTTGTGAATCCCTAGGTCCCTCTACTTATACAATTGAAGCTACCAACAACTTCCTTAAAATCAGGGAGGCTTGGCTTCCAAAACTCAAGATAATCATTAGTCATCTTCCACTTGCTCGACTACCTTTTAGTGCATGATTCAGTGGCTTGTACTCCAATCTGAATGAAGGGGAATTCAAAGTGAGGAGTAATAACTGAGGGGTATTCCCTCCTATAAGTCCTCTACTTTTTCCACTTTGAGTTATTTCTGCCATGTTTCCATTGGATCCTTGACTTTGACCTTGGAACTCATCAATAATCTGCATTAAATACATGTTAGACCACATGACATAATAACTAACTCAACTCACTCTATAAGCATAAATATAATCATAAAATCATACAATAAGATAAGAGAATGGTTGATTTGACTAGGATAGGAGGTAAAATGATCCCATATAATTACCCATTTATGAGGCTCATAATCACCCCACCACTGAAAGTGTTGCTCATCCTCTGAGAAATCTAGTCAATCTCCTCATCTTTTATGACCCTGGTGGCCTCCCCAGCATCGTAGTCTTCTAATGTGGTCTACTCATCTTTTCCATAGAATCCTACGTTCATGTCTATCTCTTTCCACTAATCCTCCTCTTTTTCTTCTCTCTTGCCTTCCAACATGCCTAACAGCAATGGGGGACTCAGTTTGAGGCCAATCGAGTCGACCTTCAACCTTTGCATGGATTGCTTGTACATTGGCACTGTTTTCAATGTCTCCTTCAGCCTCATGGGGGAATTGTATTCCCTGATCTACAAACTATGTGGTAAGGTGTATGATCTCCTCATCCATGCATGCACAAAGTCACCCCCGAGTAGCCTTTGCATATCCTCAAAGTGTGCAATGGCTTGCGGCTGATTGGTGAGATATCTAGGGGTAATCTAGGGGTCATTATCAAGTAGGTTGTGTGTGTTGACCAGTGCCATAAGATATGATGGCTCAGATCTTATCATTAGTGGCTCATTCTACTCCTTTACCATCAATCTTTTTATTTATGCTACCCTCAATTCTCCATGGTTAATCCATGAGGCCATGGCCATTAATTGTAGGTCCCCTAGCTTGGCATTGGGGTCCCACACATTCATGTCTATGAGGGCCATGTTATGTAGGTAGAATTGTGCCATCTTTGCCTTATCCTCTGATGTGATTTTGTCACACAGATCCATAAACTTCTTGTAATCTTGGAAAGGCATTGTGCCTCTTTGTGCCATAGTCTTTATCTTGAATTGTAACCATTTGTCCTTGAGATAGAGGCCATAGGATTTTGTTGGTGTTCTAAATTGCAACACCTCCATGGATAAGTTGGCCATGCATGCCTATTGAGTCTCTTTCTCTTGTATTTTCCTCCTTAACAATTCATTTCTAGTTTCAAGGTGGCTTCTTGCAATTGCTTCCCTGTCTCTGAGAGCACTCAACTCTCTGCCCATTTCTATGAGTTTGTTTTCCATGTGGCCAACATCCTCAAATCCTTTGGATTTGTCTATTTGCATCAACATATGTGTTCTTATTCTTTCCTTCTCTAATTCAAAGAATAGTGGAATTGCGAATTTTTGTGGGATTATCTTCCTCCCTCAAGTAGATTGTAATAGGAGGCAAGACTAGGCTGGGGATTAGGTTCTTGTAGCTCTGTTGCTTCCTCCTTTACCTATGGCTTTCCTTCCATCTTTTTCTCAAGCTTTTGGGTCTCTTGTAGTTTTGACAATGTCTCCTCTATAACTGTCTAAGCCTCTTGTAGGACTATTTTTGGGTCCTGTAGTGTTTTCTTCTCCTTGCATGTGGAGGATATAGGAGTCCCCCTTTCACATGTGATAGGTTTCTTGGAAGTGAATTCTTTCCCCTTGGTAGAGGGTTAATCTTCAACTGTAATTGGAATTTTTGAAGAGGTTTGAGGTTTCCTAACTTGATTTTGTGCTCTTCCTAGCCCTCAAATACATGGAGACCTGTCTTTCCATCTTTTGCATTGGATTGATTGGTGTACTAAGGGAAGTGAGGGCAGCTACTGCCTCCTTTTCCAGAGCCTTAGGGGACTCTTCTCCTTGTTCTTCCTTTTCTACCTCTTTTTCTCCTCCTTCTATCTCTTCCTGCTCTGTTTCTTCCACTCTCTCCTCCTCTATTTTAGCTTCTTCTTCCTTCCTTTCTTGTTTGGATAAGTCACTAGTAGCTTCACCTTCTCCCGCTTGCTACTCTTCCTCCTCACTACCTGCAAGAATGACATCATAGGTTAAGGCCTTTATGTCATCCTTAGCTGTCATGTTTTGAAAAAATTACGATGTTATAGGGAGTTTAAATCTATGGAGGGCTTCCTCCACTAGGATTTTGATTAACCCATGGTGAGCTAGTTGCTGAATTTCCTGCTTGAACCTTAGTGTTGGTGTCAATGAGGGACTACAAGAGGAAGTAGTGGATACTGAGCTTCTGAGGTGTTGGAGTGTCCATGCCATACCTTAATTCATAGAGGATTCTAAAGTGATAACCATGGAAAATGTTGTGCCTCCCCTCAGAGGAAATGTATTTGATTATTTGATAGCTAACCTCATCCCAAGGATATGGTATTCTAGCCCTTCTAATGCCATTTTTGTCCTCTACAGGGGTTTCACTATTTTGGAAAAAGTTTTTCTTGGTAGCCTCGCCAATTGGTTTCTCATCCTTACTCTAAGGTATCCCTAGAGGAAGGGCAGTTACCCTATTGATAAATTCAGGTTTTATCTCCATGGAGGGACCTCTAAAGGTGACAATGGCATGTGTTCTTGTGTGAGGAACAAAAGAGAGGGAAAATTATTGGGAAGTCTCCTCATCAAACCCTCAAAATTTCTCAAAAACGTTCATCCAATTTGTTCTTGTGAATATGCCAAGTACTTGGGGATGTGCACGGAGCCTCGTGGAGTTAGTGGGATCCTTTCTCATAAACCCTCCTGTCAATTTTTTTATACTCTTTTGGGAAACCAAATGTGGAGATGGAGACAACAAATTTTGAGAAAAATAGAGAAATAGAGGACACTGTGTTTTTTTTAAATAAGAAAATCTTTTTAATGTAATTTCTCCCTTCCTAAAGGCTTATTTCCTCCTCAAATTGAAACCATTTCTTGCATATATTTATATTCAATGGGGGGCATGCATGAACCCTAGCTCTTTAGACTGAAAATCATGCTAAAACTTGTGTTTTCCCCCTTCAAAACAATTCATTGCCCCTCTTGTAGAAGCTTGTTGTCCTTGCTATAGAATTCCTGTAGGTGCTCCTATGGAACTTGTAGAAAATGTTCAGAGTAGTACTATGGGAGAGATCAATGGAGGAAAATGGTTACAAGGCTGTGGGGGCACAAGGAGACTGTTGTAGCTGAGTTATGAGGAGAGAATGAAGGAAAAGGTGGTGAGAATGTTCGGTGAGGAATACTTATCACCGTTTATGGACATTTTTGGTGATGACGGGTGAGCTGGCAAGGTATACGCTGGCCATATTCAAACCATTGGTCCCCACCTTCCTTGTCATCATGGCTTTTCTTCATAAACATCCGCCATCATTGCATCAGAGTTCACACTTCCTCAACTACCTGTCCTTAGCATCTTTGGTTGGATTGGCTATGCGCACATGTGGGTGACATCTTGGATCAGTGGACTCAACTAGATGAAGGTGTCCAAGTTAACTGGCCACCTTTCCCTTGCATCACTTCTAATTAAACAAATGCAAATAGAGGATCGATTTAGTTACTTACCTGTGATCCGAATGTATTTTTTGTGAGGTGTTGTGGCTCTCTCTGTTGCATGCCTTTATTTATTTTGATGAATGTTGTCTTCTTATTGATGTGTGGTTGTGTCCTGTGCACGTTCTTCTCTGGCTGGGTCTAAGCTCTAGGTCCCTTCTCAACCTTCATGTTTGCATTCTGCTGCTACTAGTGTTGGGTTTTGATCAGATCAGGTGTTATAGGAATTCCTACAGGAGCTACTTCTCCCCTTGAAACTTTAGCTTCTTTTTGTGCTTGGAGCTTTGAGTATGATGCCAGAGGTGTAGATAAATAGGGAGAGGTAGTAGGTAGGCTTCACGTGAGGTGGATAGTGCTTCCTCCTCTCTTATTTCTTTTTATTTTATTGAAAGAAACTGTTTTTTTGTATGTTTTTCTTGGACATGAAGAAAAATGATGCTTGGGATGTGATGCAGGCGTGGAAATGATCGCAAGGAGGTTTGAAGATTGTAGGAGGGACTATAAGTCCTTCATGAAGCTTCTTTGTCCCTCAAACTACCTTTTGTAGCCACTTCTGGCTCTCTATAATTCCTATAGGAGAATCTTGTAGAACACAAAGAGAATCCTGTAGAACACACAATTTTTTGAAAAGGGGTACAGTGGGGTGAAAGAAATGCCAAATATGATGGATGAAGGTGTGCACAAGGTCAGATGAATGCTAGTGTGAATGTGAGGGTCCCCTTGGCACCTTCTTCTACTCCCTATAGTCCTTCTGCAAACCTAAAATTCAACAAAACTTCATTTATTTTCTCCCTTTTTTTTCGAAAAGAAACTAGGGCACCTCAGAGAGGTTTTCACCCTAATTGCATGCTCTCGGTGCCTCCAAGGGAGGTTTGGACCCTCATTGCCTACCCTGGGTGCCTCCAAGGGAGGTTTTAACCCAAGGATCTTATTCTTTTTTCTCTTTTCTTTTTTACATCACTCGGTCACCTAAGAAGAGGCTTTCAACCCAATGATGGGACTCAAGTGCCTCATGGAGGTTTTCACTAGAGTCCTTTTTTTTTTAGTGAGTGGGTAAAGTGAAAGCTAAGATGTGCTCCACTACCATCACTATTTTATTAATACCTTCAACAAACACTTGCTTGGAGAGAGTTTTCATGTATACTTTCAACCTATGTCCATTTACAAGAATGGGGATGGCTTCATCATCAATGGTTCTGATCAGATTTGAACCATTGTCATTACATTTCTCCACAATGTAGGGTCCCAACCATCTTTTCCTCAGCTTTCCTTTGAAATCTTTGTATCTTGAATCATAGATTAGTGCCCAATCTCCCTCTTAGAATTGCTTCTCCTTGATATTTTTGTCATGCCATATCTTTCTCTGAAGCTGAACTACCTCTGTATGGAGAAGGGCTTGCAATCAATATTCATCCAATCCAAGGAGCTAAAGTAATCTCTCCTTCTATCCATGGCTGAGGTCTAGGTCCAACTGAGATTTTATCCTTAGTGTATTGAACTCCAATTCTATTGACAACAAAGCCTTCTTCCCATAGACCAATTCATAGGGTGTGAACCCTGTGGTGGTCTTCCATGTTGTGTTCTAGGCCCAAGTGGCCTCAACTAATATATTTTCCCAGTCTTTTTTGATGTTGCTCACTACCTTGGTTAGGATCACTTCAAATGCTCTATTAGTGACCTCCACCTGCCCATTGGCTTGTGGATGGTAAAGGGTGGAAGTCTTGTGCCCAATTTTATGATGTGTGAGTAGGTCTCCAATCAAACTGGAAGTGAACTGACTGCCTTGATCTGTGACCAACTCTCTTGGATACTCGAACTTGTAGAATATGTTTTCTCTAAAAAAATCAGCTATTTTTTCCTCTGTGGATGTTCTGATTGCTTTTGTTTCTGCCCACTTTTTCAGGTAATCGTTAGACACAACGATGTATTGTTTCTAATTTGAAGGAAGGCTGATAGGGCCCACAAAGTCCATGCCCCACTTCTTAAATGGCTCAAAGGTCACTTGAGGTTGCATAGGCATCTCATACTTTGGAGTAGGTTTCCCCATCCCCTGACATTGATCACACTGGATGGTATATCATCACATCTTGATGAAGAGTGGGCCAGTAATAGCCTGCTTGCAATATCTTCAAGGCAATTCTTTTTGCTACAAAATGACCTCCACAAGGCCCATCATTATAGGTCACGAGGATTTCAAAGACCTCCTCCTCCCTGACACATATTCTCAAGATCTGATCTCGGCTAAGTTTGAAGAGATTTCCCCTGAATCCACCTAAAATGGGTGCTTTTACTTACTATCTTGCTCTTCTCCTTTGAGGACAGTTGTGGTGGGAGCTATGCTGAAACCAAATAGTTTGTTATATCATAAAACCATGGAGAGAGTACTGAGATAGAAAATAGATGTTCATATAGAATTTGGTCACCACCATTCCTTCTTCACCTACACGAAAATTTATTCTAGACAAAAATTGAACAACAACATTTTATTTACTAGGCTTATCAATAATGGTCAAATAAAACTGTTGCAGCAAAATCAACCATCTAATAATGCGAGCATTTATATCTGGTTTGTTCATTAAATATCTAATTGTAGCATGATTAGTGTGCACAAAAGGTTTGATAGCCTTTGATATAATGCCTCAATTTGTTTAAGGAATGCATGACAGCTAGGAGTTCCTTCTCGATCATTGTATAGTTTAACTCTACCTTTGACAAGTTCTTTCTTATAAAGCATATGGCATAAGGTAACTTTTCACGAATTTGTCCTAAGGATGGTCCTATCGCTTTGTTTCAGGCATATATATGAATGTTAAATTGCAGGGCCCAATTTGGACCTCTGAGAATTAGGGCAGTCACTAGCTTCCTCTTCAAGGTATCTAGGGCTTCTTGACAATTTTCTAACCATATGAACTCAACATCTTTGCCTAAGAGGCCAAACAAAGGAGAGGCTAGCTTGCTGAAATATTTAATGAATCTCCTGTAATACCTAGCTAAGCCTAGGAAACTTCTGACATCTCTCACCTTTTGAGGAGGTGGAACCCTTTGGATGATGGAAATATTGTTGGGGTCCACCTACAGTCCTTGTTGAGATATTGCATGACCTAACACTGTCCCTTCAGTCATAAGAAAATCACTATTTTTGGACTGAGGGATAGGTTCATCTCAAAACACTTGTCTAGAAATTTTCCTAGGTTAGATAAAGCTTCCTGAAATTCAGAATCATAAGGAGTAAAGTCATCCATGTATATCTCTACTGCATCATGATCTAATTTAGAAAATATAATCAATACTGCTCTTTGGAAAGTGGTTGGAGTGTTGCACAAACCTAAAGGAAGGACTCAATATGAAATGCTACCCCAAGGAGAAGTGAACGTGGTTCTATCTTAGTCTTCTGGGCTGATTGGAATCTGATTGTACCTACTAAACCCATTTAGGAAAGAGAAAAACTTTTTCCTTGCTAGACTGTCTAACACCTGATCTATGAAAGGTAAAGGAAAATAGTCCTTTTTAGTTTCTTTGTTCAATTCTCGACAGTTGACATAGATTCTCCATTTACCATTTTTCTTTGACACTAGCACGAAAGGAGAGACCCATTCACTGTTAGAGATGGGATAGATGAATCCTACATCAAGCAATTTATACAATTGTTCCTTAAAAATATCTTTTAGTGCTAGATTCATCCTCCTTTGAGGCAACTTGATTGGTTTTCAATCTTTCTTGATGTATATATGATGAGTACATACTGAAGGGTGTACTCCATTCATCTCCTTATAACTACAGGTGAAGGCATTTAGATGTTTTCTTAGTAGGTTTCATAGTTCCTTCTCCTAGGAAGTGAATAGGGATGGATTGATTTTCAAAGTTCTTTCTAGGCTGAACTCTATATTATTAACACGGAGAGAAGTAGGATTGGCCACATAGATATCAGTTGAGAGGTTTTTTTTGGTTTCTCTTACTATGTCTTCTAATGGTGATACACTGGGAGGTCGATTTTGAATCAAATTTTCAATCATATCATCCTCATATTGTTGTTTCCCCCCATGATGATTTATAATGCACAAAGCGATGTAGAATAAAATTCATCCTAATCTTCCTCCTTCAAAGAGAGAGGTAGATCATGTTCTGGCAAGGGATGGGCAGGAGATATAGGATTAACAGGTTGGACATGTGCTTGTTCTTTACGGTAATTTTCCCATCTCAACAGCTGATGTAGACATCGATTGTAGCCAACCAGGGACTTCCCAAAATGAGAGGATACCCAGTGAGATTTGCCTTTGGCTAGAGAACTATGAAATCAACAGGGTACTCCCAAGAATAAATGGAGACCAACACATCTTACACAATCCCTCAGGGGTCATGGTGGAGTATTCTGCTAGTTGTAGTGTGGTCATGGTCTTTATCAAGGATCCCTGGAGGTTAAGTTTGAGCATTGTGCCCTTTGTCATTTCATTCATGGAAGCTCCCAAATCAATAAAGGTATGTGGGATCATGATGCCATTGATGTGGACATCAACTACTGGGCTTCTAGGGTCAAGATATTTTGGACAGATTACCTACCCCAACATCAGGTTAGACAATTGTCTTATGACATTGATGATTGGGGCATCTCTCTTGCGCCTTCCTGGATGCATAGAGAACTTCTCTTTGATCAACCTATTGTAGATAGGGACATCCTTTATGGCTTGGAGAAGTGGTATCTTTACACATAAATTTTTCAATTCTCCCAGGAGTTCAGTCTCTTCTAGGGTAGGCTAGACTGTCACGGATAGTCTCTTAGGAAAGGGTGGATTTTCTTTAGGTTCACTTTCCACTTTATCTTCCTCAACCTCCCTGGGTGGAGGTTATATATTTGGGAGAACTTTCCCAAATCACAAGTTAATTTCTTAAATCTCCACAACATAAGTTGGGCATGATGGTTCCCCACTCTACAATTGTTGAGCCTGTTTGTTGTTCAACTTTGGATTTGGCTGGGTGGGCATTTGGGGTTGCCTTGGTGGAGAAAAAGGTAACGATTGTGGTTGGGTAGGTGGTGGAAGAAAAAGAGTGGGAAGACAATTGTAATGGGGCCTCCACCCCTGATGAGATGCATTCCACTGAGGTTGTGGCTGAGCATAGGATTGAAATGAATGGGTGGCTAATTGGGCATGATATTGAGATGTGAAGGACCAAGGAGGTGGTGTGGACTAGGAATGATGAGCAGGGGGGCCCCAAGAAGTTGTGGAGGGCACTTGGTTGGGGTATGCCTAAGATGTCCCTTGCGTCCCCTACTAGTATGGTCTAGGTCCATGTAGCCTTCTTTGGTTTATGTAATAGAGATGTTTAGTGACTCCCTCAGCCCCTTGACATACAACCTTAAGTTAGGGCAAGGAAGGGAACTTATTTGTAGATTGATTCTCTTCATAGACTAAAGAAACCTCTATATATTTCAATGGTTATTCATTCCTAAGATGCCTCCTAGTGCATCTAGGGCAAAAAATGGCCAAAGCCCTCTATGCTTCCTCTTGCTTCCTTTTGATATGTAAGTTATCCATTTGCATGACAAGAGTCTGTAGCATCCCACTCTTGAAGTATTCCAACATGTTTCCAATTTCTCCTTCAATGGATGAGTTAGTGGAAGAGGTATTGGCTATGGGTTGACTCCCCCTACCTTTCTTTTTGGCTGCTCTAGAATGGTTTCTAAAAACAGTCTTTTTTGCTTTATAGGATAATTGGTAGATGTCTTCCCTAGCCAGTAGATGGAGGGTGTCTAAAATATCATCCCAAATTCCCCTGAGCAGGACCAACTTTAGAGAGTCAAGGTCAAGTGTACACCTAACCCTTTTGTAATTGAGTTGGAACCTCTCTTCACAGCCTTCCAGGGACTCATCACTTCATATGGTGATTCAGAAAATTTATTATTTAGTATATTTTAATCTACAATAATCTTGATACTTTCTCTTAAAGGCCTTCTACATCTGAGCCCAAGTTATGATGTTATTTCCAGGTAATCCCATGAACTAGCACAGTCCTGCATCCTTGAGAGTAGAAGGGAACAATTTCAAATTTTGCTCACCTTCTACATAGTCATAAGTTCGACAGATGACAACAATCTCAAACAATAAGGTGTCAATTCCTTTTGTAGTTAGACCACGGAAATGAGGTAGGGCAGAAGGGCTTATATTCTTCATTTTGGTGTCCTCATTGGTCTCCCAAATGGGAAAGGTACCCTCTATTATTTCTCCCTTCCCCCTAGCATTTTAGTTTTCAGCCATTGGCTCCAAAGGAACATTTTCTTCTTATATTCCCCTATAGGTTCTTCAAATATGTCTGGCTCCTCACCTAAGGGTTCTTCTTGATCATAACCATTGAGGAAGAGAGAAGGTTGGTTGTGTGAAGCAGTGGAAATGTTGGGCAAAATTTTTCCTGAATTATATATATTCCTACGTGGCATGAAAGGAAATCTTTTTGGTTAGTTTTTGTTTATTTTTACCCCACACTGATAGTACTTGCAAAAATGAAATTGATTGAAGAAAACAAATTGCAACTAACTGAAATGAACTTGCTGAAATGGAAATTTGCAGAATTGAAAAGGAAAGCAAGGAAATGCAGAACTTGAAAGGAAAATAAATAACTAGTATACATTTGATGAAATCAACTATTAATAGAATGTTGCAATATAAAATAGAAGAAAGCAATAATCACAAAATACTCGGACACTTCTCTAGCAATGGTGCCAAAAAGTGGTGAGCACTAGTATTGCAGCAATAATGTTGCAACTCCTCAACTACCTACTTTACAATTATCAACCCTATAGTTTGTAACAAACTTGGAAGCATCTTTGCTATATGGACAAGTACTAGTCCTCACTGTAGGTTGTCACTCAGTTAGATGGCACAAGATCATTAGGAGCTCGAGCCAACTTCTATGCATTCCACAAGAAGCTCTATATGTGATGAAAGAAAAGAAAGATAGATGTTATTCTAACTCCAGAAAGGAGAAATACTAAAATGTAAAGCAAACCTAGTGAACCCTAATTAACCAACTAATTCTACTTTTGTAGGAAGTGCTATGAAAACCATGGAAGGAATGCCATTACCTATTCAAGGAAGTAAAAAACATCTAGCTATGCTCTTTCTAGAAGTAAATAAGCAAAATACATATTTTTGGATTTTTATGTATTTTTATGTGAAA
Source organism: Pinus taeda (assembly GCA_000404065.3). Taxonomy (NCBI): domain Eukaryota; kingdom Viridiplantae; phylum Streptophyta; class Pinopsida; order Pinales; family Pinaceae; genus Pinus; species Pinus taeda. The sequence continues at coordinate 49,744 of APFE031144923.1, forward strand.
TTAGCGTGCATGTAATTTATTGTGTGCGAAAGTGGCAGCAAATAGGTGGTGTTGAAGGGCAGTTTTGGAACTTAATAGGATGTAGGATAGTGTTGATGGGTCATAGGAGGTCTCAAGTGGCCTTCTAGAGGCTTTTCCCACAGTCGGCCTTCAAAATAAAGTCTACAGGAAAATCTACAGGATGACACAACAAATCTGCAGGAGAAAAATAGGGAATCTACAGAGGTTTACAGGAGGAGGCCGTGAGGAGTTACCACTATTTTGAGGGTGTAAGAGTGGGTGAAAAAGGTGGATGAAGGTTTGAATGAGGTGTTAAGGCACCTAAGGTCTACCATGAATCATGAAGAGAGAAAAGGATGATTTGGTTTGCTTAAGGAGAGAGGAATAATTTCTATGGAAAAATGCAAGACACTAGGGAAGAATTGAAGTGAGATTTGGGAGACCTATAGGGCATGGATCATATGGAAGGTGTGGTTGCCAATAAGTTGGCATACTTCTAGAAGAGATCTACTCCAAGGAAATGGACAGTTAACCAAGAAAATCAATTAGGAAGTGAAATGAATACATTTAGGAAAAACATAGTTTTGCATAAAGATCGTCTAAACTATGGTCTACGAAAGGTAACGCTGAGAAATTTGGTAGGAGAAGAAAGTATGAAAGAAAACTACCGAAAATCAAGAAGTGAGGATGATGAAGAAAATGTAAATCAAAGCAAAGCTAGACTATTAACCTACTAAAAAGCTACAAACCCTAGAAGTCCTATGAAGGGGAAAAATTGTGTTTTTGGGGCAGCAATAAGGTCTTTGCCTCAAATCATGGTCCCAAAGGGAGGAAGAGAGGCCAAGGCACTATTGCTAGCCTTTGAGTTTTTGTTGATCACTATTTAACCTGCTATAGAAAGCATAAATGGAAGCAAACTACTGAATCATCAAAAACAACATATTCTTAATCATAAAAGAAATACATCTAACAACAACCTAATCTACAAACTAAAATAAAACATACAAATACAAGTAAAGAGGAGGTTGGATCCCTAGATTGGGACCTAACCCAAGAGTTACAACACTCTGAGGTAACGCAATGCTAGCTCAAAAAGGATTCCATCTTTATTATCAAAACAATAACAAGATTACATGAAACCGTCACAAAATAATAACCTTGAAGTTGGATTAGAGTTTACATAAACAAAAATACAATAAAAATCTAACCCTAATGAGGCCATAGGCCCCTCTACTTATACAAATGAAGCTACCAGTAGCTTCCTTAAAATCAGGGAGGCTTGTCTCCCAAAACTTGAGATAATCATCAGTCATCCTCCACTTGCTCGGTTGCCTTCTAGTGCATGATTCGGTTGCTTGTACTCTAAGCTAAATGAATGGGAATTTGAGGTGAGGAGTAATAAATGAGGGCGATTCCCTCCTAAAATTTCTCTCTTTTGTCCACTTCGAGTTATTTCTTCCATTTGTCCATTGGATCCTTGACTTTGACCTCGAAACTCATCAATAATCTGCATTAAATACATGTTAGACAACATGACACAATAACTAACTCAAATCACTCTATAAGAATAAATATAATTAGAAAATCATACAATAAAGTAAGAGAATGGTTGATTTGACTAAGTTAGGTGGTAAAATGAGCCCATATAATTATGCATTTATGAGGCTCATCACATTCACAAGTCGAAGATTATCCAAATAGGAGAAGAATTGTTCCACCACTAAGTGCAAAGGGCTACCTATGATATATGCGCTCCAGAAGTATAGGCACTACATGCTAAGAGGCCATTTCAAGATGCATACAGATGAATCTACACTACAGTACCTAGCTAATAAGCCTGTGTTGGGGGGGAGAATCTGTAGATGGCTCTTATTGCTTTGGGAGTATGATTTTGAGGTGGTTGTGAAGCCTGGATGCTTGAACGCGGTACTAGACCATCTGTCGCGCATTGAAATAGGGAAAGAACATACTAACATGGAAGAAGGATTTCCTAATGCATAGCTACTTGTAATGCGTGTCAGGGATGGCCATTTCGAGGACATAATACAATTCCTAACAACAGGAACTGCACCGGAAGGATACACTGTCCAACAAAAGAAGGAATTAGTGGTGCACATAGTAGATTTCGCTGTCATTGCTGGATATTTGTACAAGATGGAGACTGATGAGATATTGCAATGGTATGTACCTAAGTTTAAAATAAGTAGCAACCTTGCAGACGCTCATGGGGGCACTATAGGAGGCCATTATGCAGGGAGAGACACTACATAGAAGATTCTACACACCGAGTTGTGGTTGTCAACACTTCATCAGGTTTCAAAAGCATACTGCAAGGCATACAATTGGTGTCAGAGGAATGGTGGGAAATCATGGAACGATGAGATGCCTTTGAATCTCCAAATGATGCTGCAACCCCTTCAAAAGTGGGAAAGAGATTTTGTTGGAGCTATTCAGCCACAAGAAAAGATGTGAGCAAGCTATATTATCACCGTGATGGAGTATTTGACTCGTTGGGCTAAGTTACAGCCTATGAGGGACTGCACAGGCATGACCATTGCAAAGTTCCTCTTTGAGCATGTTTTGATGCGATTTGGAGGTCCAAAAATCTTGATGAGTGATCGTGGTACACACTTCTTGAATGAGATGATCAGCATGCTCACGGAGGAATTTCAGGTATACCACCATAAGAGTATGCCTTATCACCCACAGGCTAATGGGACGGTGGAAGCATTCAACAAAGTGCTCAAAAACATGATGACCAAGGTTTGTAATGCTCAGTGAAATGATTGGGACCTACACATACCTACAGTGCTATCGGATTATCGAAGGACATGCAAGAAGTTGATTGGAAAAACCCCTTTTTGGCATGTCTATGGTGTTGAAGTGGTAATGCCTATGGAATACATCATGCCTAGTCAAAACATAGCAGTGCTCACAAGTATAACAGTCCATGGAGCAATGGATGAGAAACTTGCATAGCTAGATGAACTGGAGGAAGAAATACTTTTGGTTGGATTTCACCAACAAGTCCAAAAGTAGGCAAAATGGCATGATCAACACATCAAGCTACATATATTTAAGGTAAATGCCCTGGTTTTGGTATATCATATTATGTTTGATAAATTTATAGGGAAGTTCAAGATGCATTGGTTAGGGCCTTATGTTATTAAGGAGGATATCGACTCCAGACAGGAACAACTGGCCAAATTGAATGGCAAACCCTTCCCAGTAAAGGTGAATGGAAGTTGCTTGAAGCCATACACTGGAGGTTTGGCCATGTGAGTAAATTAAGGTAGCATAGTCTTAGCACTCTAGGAAGCTGAAAGGACATGAGGGACTATAAACTACATTTCCTGGGTTGGGGAGCTGCGTGAATGGAAGATGGTGTGAAGAAAGGACATTTCACTAGGTCTGTGGCGGCACGGAAAGGAGTTGTGCTACATAAGGAGAAATTGCACAAGTCAACTGGAAAGTTACCATTAAAGTCACTATTCATGAAAAGATGGCAGAAGTGAGGCCAAATGGAGTGGGCAGCTAAAATTTCAGATGAAATTTATGGCTTATATCCTTGAAAATCTGGTGCCAATTTGACATTAATGACCTGATTTTGGGGTGAACAACCAGATTTGAATTCAAAATACCCTATAAATTACAAGTGGCTATCCAGCGAAAAACACTTGGCATTTTGAGAATTGGGTTGTTTCAATGTTTGGTGTACATGACTATGAATTATTTCAAGATCTAGTAGTGAGTCTAATGTTTGAGCAATTATCAAACGAGACACAGGAACTAGTAAATCGCATCACGTCTACACGCGTAGAAGCTATGAATACTGAAGAAGTGGCAGCTAAGGCGAATGTGTAGGAAATTGATATGGAGGCTGAATTCGTTGCTCCAAAAGTAGTTGCTCTGGAAGTGGCTGAAGTATTGGCGAAGGGCCCTAAATCATCGAGAACACCGAGACCGAAGCCAACCCCAACTAAAGAGATCATGAAGGACAAGAAGGGAAAGTAGCCTACCATATCGGTGTGTGCGGTGCTAAGGAGAAATCCACCAGAGCCCATTGCATAGGGGAAGGGCAAGGCCATAGACCTAGAGGCAAAGGAGGAGGACATAAAAGACATCTCGATGAATGATGAGGATGTCAACATTGAAGTAAAGGAGGTTAAAATCTAGGGTGTGGACCCTATTACATGGTTTCCAGAGTATGTCCCTCCACACAAGACTAAGTCCAAAGTCCTTAAAGACATGGATGAGAGTAAGAATCTCCTACAAACCCATTTGCTACCAGATGATATTTCATTTGATGGTCCACACTTGGCCCAACTATAGATATTGAACCTTAAGGACTTGGATATGGTGGACCATGAGAAGTTCCTGCACCTAGCAACCAAGCATCTAATGCACTGCATCATAGACACAAATATGGGAATGACCGTGCTAGAGCCACGGAGGTGGCTCAAGGGGGTAGCAAAGGTAGGATCGTTGAACTTGCTCTGGTTGTGGCACTATAGCCACACCCTGGTGACAAATGTATTCATTAAGAAACTGTTGTGCTTGGTGCGTGATGGGTGTCTATGGTCAGAGGACCAGATACTCGTCACAGATACATTAATCCATCAAATAATGCGCCTGTCATATACAGGAAAAAATCCAGCTATGATCTTTGGTAGCAAGGGCAACGAGCAGGCGCTCGCAGAATCAATGAAGGAGAAATTCAAGCTGGTGAAGAAATCATGCAGGTACGCTATCTCCAGCATCTGCAACCCCACTGTGAAGGTAGCGATGTAGATCCTTATAGGGAAGGTGATGTAGAAGTGTTGCATCGACGATGCTAGCACCTATCGTCACACTCGCACAATAGTGTGTGGAAGGAGTCTAGTTTAATTATTCATACTACCTTTGCAGAGAGTTCGTAGTGAATTTCCATGAAGTTCAAGAGAAAAGAAATACCTTCCACTATGTGTGGCACTTGTTGTTGATTTTTATAATAGCGTAGGAGCTACCAAAGGAGAGATAGTTCCCTTTGGTTGTGCTAGATCTTCCTGAAGTAGTGAAGTATGTTTTTCTATGGGCGATCAAGGACGTGGAGCGAATTTGGGACAATAAGATCTTCTCAATCCTGATGGTAATGAATATTATAATGGCCATAGATTGTAAGGTGTGATTGTTGACCATGTTATATGCTAACCTGAAGAACTATGTCTATTTTAAAATTGATTTCCATCGTGTAACTAATAGGGCATAGAAGTACCCTATGCATAAGTGGTACGACTCGCCGTACCTAGCCATAGGCGATGCCATCGATGCGGTGCTTGATAAATGGCCAAAAGAATGGCGGACTACCATTGACCTGGCGATGGGTGGAAGAAATTCCACTGCACAAAAGAAGAAGGAGGAGAACAAACTAAAGATGTCACAACTGGTCAAAAAGAGGAAAAATGAGGTCACTAAGAAGGCGCAGGCAACATAGAAAAGAAAGCAGACAGGAAAACAGATAGGTGGCACAGTGTGGGGCTCTGAGAAAGGCACGCGATCGCCTTCAACTGAGAGTGAGGAGGAGGACATAGAATAGCACATCGTAGACCCTCAAGAGACATTCGCCCACATTAAGTTCCCGAGAGAGCTGGAAAATAGAGGGTTGACAAAGAAATCCCGAGCGACCAAGACCTTGTTAGACCCTATCACATTGACACAGGGCGACTTATATGACATCAGTGACACAGTCCCAAATGTCATTGAGGAGGCCCTTTAGAAATTTGAAAAGTAGAAACAGATCATACTACAGGCTATCTAGACTAGGTTGTAAGAGTTGCAGACCCACACATCCCATGTTGGTATTGTGTCTATCATCTTGGCTATCAGCACATCAGAGGCTGGTAGTATGCTACACACAAAGGCTTCCAGTGGGATAGTGCTACCAAATGGGGCACTGACCCTGAAAATGAGTTTAACAAGCCCACTTTCAGCATCTTGAAGGGAGTTGGATTGAACTTAGTAGCGCTTCCACACGAAGCACTACACCTCTTGTAGGATGGAGTAATTGTAGAGCTGAGGGCCCGTAAGCATCATGCCCTCTAGGTGATTAGTGAACAGAGGATGAACAACAAACATATGGAACTACATAAAAAAGGTTCCATCGCCACTAATGCTGAGGTGACCAACCAAAGCAATAAGATCATGTAGGTCATGGAGGGGGCATGCAAAATGGTACTAGAGTTGGCCATTTTGGAGGAGGATCTAGTTGACGTCCGTATCTACAAATTAGCCACAGGGCTCCATGATGCTCAACCAAAGATGGTGTAGGTTTAGTTGGAGCTGAACCTATGGATTATAGAGCTCCAATTGAGGGTGCAACCTTCAACACCTCCAAAGGTAAAAGAATAGTGGACGGTTGTTATCACAGAAGTAGTCATGATAGTCGAGAGTGTAGTAGGAGACTACACAAAGTTGTTCAAGCAATCATTTGAGGTTCTCACCAGCTTGTAGGAGGACCCAAACATCCATAGGATAGACACAAAAGTGTGCAAACTCCAATAGTGTTATGATGAAGCAAAGGGCTTAGAACGAACAAATGTGTTGACACAGAGGTTAGCCAATCTGCAAGAAGCCAAGAAACTGAAGGAACATGTGGACGCAGCGCTGCACAATGAAGCGGTGCTGAAGGTGTGACTAAAGCCCTAGATGGAGGAAGCTTACTTAGTCACAGGAAACATTGAAGGCAAGGTTGTGACTCTACAAGTGACATAACAAAAGTTTCAGGATAACAACATAGGAGGAGTATCTTAGAAGATAGTTGAATATGCAAAGCAGGGAGCAGCTCAGTGCATGTTCAACATTGCGGTCATCTAGGTCTAGCTTGATGTGCTTCACACAAATATCTATGTGCCTATTGAGTGACTTGAGGGTGAGTCACAATGTTTTTTTGGGGGCATGTTGGGAGAGAGATCCCCCAAGGGTAGTTTTGGGGCTAAAAGCCCATGTTTAAGTCAATTTTTGTAATATAACTGTAAAGACTGCATTTTGTGATTGCGGAGTCTGAAGGTGTTATGTTTCAAAAATGGTAGCCTTCCCTTAGCTTTTTAAAGTAAATTCAGATGTAGGAGACCTTTCCATGGTCTGTGGATCATGGAATTGTATAAAAGGAGCTAAGCTCTAAGTAGTTAGAGATATAATAGAGACAATGGTGAATTATGTAATAGAGTGATAGCTTTGAAGAAGAAGTATAAGTCATGGGTTGAAGCGTAGGTAGGGGCTCTATACTGAGTGCACAAAGGCCTAGGGTAGAAGTCTGTAGCTGAGTGTGTGGATCCCTGCAGCTATGTGCGTAGGGCGCACAAAAGTTGTAACATTGGGAATATATTAATTAAAGGAGATATTCTAGAATTTTCATGTCTTTTTTTTGTTGATGTGTTTGGATATTTTATGCATGAATTTCCTTTATTATTCTTATATGATGCGTGAGTGAATGAAATTACATCGAATAACTGCACATAATTATGCGTATGTGCTTACACTGTGTTAACTTTAAGTATTTGATGAGATAAGCGAATCCCTTAGACTAATTGGGGAATCTGCACGACATGTTGCCATAACAGCGTGAAAGTACTTGAATAGCTAGTTAGGGCTCCGTGAAGGTCGATCATACGTATTTCCAGTGGTATGGAAGGAAAAAATAGAGGGCTAGTTTTCCAAGCCCTAGAGCGAAGTGAGTTGCACAAAGGTAGGGATAGAAGGAATAAAACGACATCACAACCATCTTAGGGTGTGGAAACTTGGTTCCAGCATCCCCGCATACTACATCAAGTGGGACTTCAGTCTGTGCTCCACAGGATGATACCAAAAGGGCCAGTAGTGTAGGGATTTGTTTGGCTAATTAACATTGAACCTGGGTTAGGCACCCTCAAGCCAACAAATTGTTTAGTTGTCGCAACCAAAATCTGCATAAAGGATTTGTCATGTCATATCACTAAAATACAACTAAGAAGGAGATCGACGACTGGTTGGATAGGAAGATCCATGAATTCGTGGTGTAGCAAAACATGAACTTGCGACTTATAAAGGAATAGTGGTTGGACATATACCTGTATACAGAGATCCACGAGATATTTTTTTCTCTTTCCCTATCAAGCTATATGAGTGGATCAGAAAGCTAACAGATGAACAAGGAAGGTGGAAACTTGATGGTCCTATTGTGTGGATCCCAAAGCTAGTGCGAAGGTTGGAAGCATCGGAGGATAAGACCACCTGCACTATTGATCATTGGCTCAATCACACCATAGGAGGATTTGTGACTCAATTTTTGGTCGACACTTTAGTCAGCTATAGTGAGGTGGAGTGGTGATTTTTCAAAGGACTACGAGGCAAGTACGTAAAATATTTGAATACCTAGATTAGAATAGTATGGTGCGAAAAATGTGTTATGCAACTACCTTGATGTTTGGGACTACTCTAAGTGGAAAAACGTATAGGAACGAAGGAAAAAAGGGTCTGGAGTATATTCCCTTGATTTCACCTCCATGAGGTGATGAAGAAGGGATAGTGAGGGTTTCTCCACGAAGTGAAATTCAATTAACAAGACGAGGGTTCTCGCAAATAACACCCACCCACACCACCTCCAACCTCATCTCTATCACCTCCAACTTCACACGTACCACCTCCACCTGCACCATAGTTCAGTATGACAAATACGGTAAAACTACCTTTGTTGAAAGGCTTGGGAGATGAGGACCCAGACCAATTTTGGTTCGTTCTAAAGGTTGTATGGGAAGCCCACGGTGTTACAGATGATCATATAAGGAAGGCGGCACTGGTTATTGCTCTACAAGATCACGCGCTAACCTGCTATATTAAGTACTCTAATGATAACTTGAATGGTGGAGTGGCAAATATCTAGGAAACATTGAACATAGAATTTAGTATGCCTAAATTTGAGGCACAGTCAATTGTGGGATTCAAATAAATCGTGATGGAACTAGGTGAGACGCCTTGGTAACTACATCTAAGGTTGAAGTGTACAATTTGCAAAGCCAACATGAATTTAATACATGGAAAAAAATGCGAGTGGTTTGTAGCTTCGCTACTACTGTTCAACACCAGTGTTTCAGCAATAATGTTGTAACTCCTGGGTTTCCTTCTTTGCTTTTATCAACCTGGTAGTTCATAAAAAACTTATAAGCGATGGTGTTGTATGCACAAGTACTAGCTCTTACTACATGTTGTCACTTAATCAGCTGGCACAAGATCACTAGGATCTCAAGCCAACATCTATGGATTCCAGAAGAAGCTCTCTATGTGATGAAAGAAAGGAAAGCTTACTCTACAGAGGCTACTCTGCTTGGAGAAAGGAAAAGAAGACTGAAATGTAAGGTAAACCTAGAAAACCTTACTTAACCAACTAATCCTACTTTGCAGAAAGAGAGATGAAAAAACATGAAATTAATGCCATTACCTTCTCAAGAATTAAACATCATCTACTCAAACTATTTCTAGAAGTAAATGAGCAAAAAACATCTTTTTGGATTTTTATGTATTTTTATGTGAAATTGTCATGCATGTAGTTTGTTTGATTGTAAATGTGCCAGCGATATGGTGGCGATGGAGGGTGGTTTTGAGACTTAAGAAGATGTAGGATGGTGTGGATGGGTCCTAGAAGGTCTCAGGTGGCCTTCTAGATACTTCTCCCATAATCGGATTTCAAAAAGAAGCCTACAGGAAAATCTACATGAGGTCTACAAGAGGATACTGAGAGCTGTTTTGGAGGTTTTGAAGGTGGGAAAGTGGGTGGAAAGGGTAGTTGAAGGCTAGGATGATGTGTTAAGGTGTCTAGGGTTCAGAAAGAATGATTAGGAGAGAGAAATATGGTCAAATTTGTTCAAGGAAAGAGAGGAAAGTTTATGGGAAAAGTGCAGAAACTAAGGTAGATTTGTGAGGAACTTTGGGCAACCTATGGAACGTAGATCAAAGAGAGATGGTGATGGATTATTGGCTGAGTTGTTATGAGAAGTTTTTTTCTACAAGAGAACTGAAAATCAAACAATGAGATGAAGCAAGCAAAGAAACTATATACATCGAAAAACATAATTTTTCATCAAGCTAGTCTAAACTCTGATCTAGGAAAGTAAATGCTGAGAAATGTTAGGTGGAAAGAAACCATGGAAGTAAATTTATTGCAAATCCAAAAATGAGCATGGTCAAATAGATCTTAAAGCAAAGCATTAACCTTCTATCAAACTGCAACACTAGAAATCCTATGGAGAAGTAAAATCTGTGTTTTTTTTCCAACAAGAGGGTTTTGGCCTCAGTTCATGGTTCCAAGGGGATGAAAGGAATCCAAGGCTCTATTTATGGCGTTTTTGTATCTTATTTCTATCACTTTTCAACCTGCTATAGAAAACTGAAATGAAAACAACCTTCTATATCGTCAAAGTGACTTATTCCTAACCAAGAAAGGACTTTATCTAACTGTAACTAATTCATAAGCTGAAACAAAGCATATAAATACAAACAAGAGGAGCTTGGCAGCTTGGATTGGGCCTAATCTAAGAGCTTCAACTCTCTGAGGTAATTGAGTGCTATCTCAAAAAAGATCTCATCTTCATTATCAAAATAATAATAGGATTACATAAAATTGTCAACATAAGTAAGCTCGAATTTGAGCAGAGCAAAGCTGCAACAACAATTGAAAAATTTGACTAACTTCCTAATGAGGCCCTAGGCCTCTCTACTTATACAACTGAAGCTTACAACAACTTCCTTAAAATAAGGGAGGCTTGGCTCCCAAAACTTGAGATAAACAGAAGTTATCCTCCACTTGCTCAAGTGCCTCCTAGTGCATTGATTTGGCTATTTGTGCTCCGAGCTTCCTCAAGGAGAATTCGAAATAGGGATTCAGAAATGAGGGGGAAGCCCTACTAAAAGTCCTCCCCCTTGTCTTCTTCAAATATTTGCTGCCAATTTTCCATCAAATCATTGACTTTATCTCCAAAATTGAACAAAGATTTGCATTAAACACATATTAGACTCCATGGCATAATAACGAACCCATCTCACTCTTGAAGCATAAATATAATAAGAAAACATGCAATAAGCTAAGAGAATGGTTTATTAAACTAATATAAAAAGAAAAATGAGCCCATATAATTATCCATTTCTCGGGCTCATCATCAACCCCCTACTAAAGGTGTTGCTCATCCTCTGAGCAACTAGTCCATCTCCTCATCCTTGATGGCCCTGATGGCCTGCCTGACATATCATGTTTCCGATGCGATGTCCTCTTATTTTTCATGGAATCTTTCCTTTCTATCCACCTCTTCTCATTTTGATTGCTCTTCTTGCATTTTTCTGCACTCTAGTAGTCCTAGTAGTAGTGGGGGACTTAGTTTGAGGCCAATCCAATTGACCTTGAAACTTTGCATAGAGTGTTTGTACAGTGGCACTCTCCTTAATGCTTCTTTCATCCTTGTTAGGGAGTGATACTCCCTCATCTACAAGCTATGTGTTAGTGTGTTGCACCTCCTCATACAAGCATGAACGCAGTGATCCCCAAGTAATCTTTCCATATCCTCAAAATGTGCAATAGCGTGAGCATGATCATTGATATAATTAGTAGATATTTGAGGATTATTTGCAAGAATCTGGTGTGTGATGATGAGATCCATCGGGTCTGATGGCTCGGCTTTGATCATTAGGGGTTCATTTTTCTCTTTTTCCATCAAATTTTTTAGTGCTATTGCCCTTATCTCCTCATGATTCATCCATGAGGCCATAGCCATTAGTTGTAGGTCCCCTAGTGTAGCATTGCGGTCTGACACATTCTTTTTTTTTAGGGCCATGTTATGCAAATAGAACTGTGCTATTTTTGCCTTGTCTTTTGAAGAGCTTTGGTCACATAGGTCCATGAACTATATGTAATCGTTAAAAGGAATTGTGCCTCTCTGTGCTAAAGCCTTGATATGAAACTGTAGCCGTTAGTCTTTGAGGTATAATCCATATGCGTTTGCTGGTATTTTAAATTGCAGTGCCTCCATAGACCAGCTGGCCATGCATGCCAATTGTGTCTCCTTTTCCTGCAGCTGTCTTCTTAGCAACTCATTTTCTGTTTCCAAGTGTTTTGTTGTGATTGCCTCTCTATGTCTTACAACACTTAACATCGTGCCCATTTCTCTATGTTTTTTCTCCATGTGGCCAATATCCTCTAGCCCCTTGGATTTGGCAATTTGCATCCATATATGGCTCCTTATCCTTTCTTTCTCCAACTCAAAGAAAAGTAGGACTATAAATTTCTGTGGAATTATTTCGCCCCACCCTCAAGAAGATTTTAGTAGGAACCCAAACTAGGTTGTCGGTCTCCTGTAGCTTTGTCAGGGTCTCCTATAGAACAGTTTGTGCCTCTTGTAGAGCTATTTTTGAGTCATGTAGTTCCACTATTTCCTTCTATATGGAATATCTGGGACTTCCTCTTTCAAATGTGATGGGGGTTTTAGAGAGAGATTATTTCCCTTCGACAGTGGGTGAATCTTCAATTATAATAGGCACTGTTGAAGATGGTTATGATTTTATTGTTTTTATCCTTGCGCTTTTCTGAGCCCTAAAATACATTGATGTCTTCCTCTTCCTCTTTTTTTCTAGTTTAATTGGGGTAATGAGGGTAGTGAGGGAAGTTCTTGCCTCTCTTTCTAGGGTCTCAGGAGACACTTCCATATTTTCTGCCCCCTTTTCCTCTCCCTTTGTCTTTTTCACCGTATTTGCTGGTTTTGTTTCCTTTTATTCTATTTTGGTTTCTTCCTCCTTTATTTTGGTTTTCTCCTTTCCCCTTCTTGTTCCTTATTTTCCTCCCCTTCTCCCCCTTGCTGCTCTTCCTCCTCACTATGAGGAGGATTGAGATCATATGTGAGCGCCTTTATATCATCTTCTTCTGTCATGTTTCTAAAGATTTCCCATGCTATGGGGATGGTGAGTGTTTGGAGGGCTTCTTCTACTAAAAGTTTAATCAACCCATGGTGTGCCAACTGATCTGGACCTCCTACCTTCAACTTAATGTGGAGTCTATGAGGGACTGCACAATAAAATACGGGATGTTAAGTTTTTGGGGTGCTAGAGTGTCCATGCCATATCTCAGCTCATGGAGGAGTCTAAAATGATAGCCATAAACTATGCCATACCTCCCTTCATAAGAAATATATTAGATAATTTGGTAACTGAAATCATCCCAAGGGTAAGGTATGATTGTTCTTCTAATCCCATTTTTTTCTTATGTAGGATGTTCATTTGGTTGGAAGAAGTTCTTCTTGGCAGATAATCCAATTGGCTTTTCATCTTTGCTCCAAGGTAACCCAAGTGGAAGGGTGGTAACCCTACTGATAAATTCTGGGGTTATTTCCACATCGAGACCTCTAAAATAAATAGTGTCATGGGTCCTTGAGTGGGGGACTAAAGAAAGGGCAAACTACTGAGCCACTTCTTCACCAAAACCTCGGAGTTTTTCAAAAAATGGCATCCAATTAACTCTAGTGAAAATGGCTACTACTTCCGGATGTTCATGGAGCCCCACTAAATTTGTGGGTTCCTTCCTCATGAATCCCCCAATAATTGTGGTTATACCCCTTTGGAACACCCAAGGTAGAGATGGAGACAAGAATTTTGAAGAAATAGGAAAACAAAGAAAAACTGTGTTTTTTTAAAGAAAATAGGCAGAATTTTTTTAAGGAATTCCTTTGCTTCTGCAGACTCAATTCCTCCTTAAAATGTCATAATTCCTTTCACATATTGATAATTAATGTGGGTATGCACAAAACCTACCCCTTCAAGCCAGAATTCGAACAAAAACCTCATGTTTTCTCCTTAAAAGCTGTTTACTTCCCCTGCTGTAAAACTGGTTGTAGGTGCTCCTGCAGAACCTATTACTGCTCCTGTACGATGTCGATAGTAGGAGGATGGATGAAAGTGATGGAGAATGATGGTTTCAAGGCTATGGTTGTGACAGAGAGCTTGTTGTAGTGAAGTGGAAAAGGGTGAAATGAAAGAAAAGGTGGTGAAGCAATTTCGAGAAGCAATATTTATTTCTTCTTTTAAATATTTCCGGTGATGGGGTGAGCTAAAAAAAATGTACATTTCCATATTTTGACCATTGGTCCCCACTTCCTTACCATCATGGCTCTTTCCCTTAACCACTTCCCATCATTGCATCAGAGTTTGCGTACCCTCCACTACCTGTCCTTTGGATTTTTCTGTGAGTTGACTAGGCACATGTGTGGTGGCATATCCAGATGAGTGTAGTCAACTGGATGAGGGTGGCTAGTCAATTGACCATGTTTTCTCATTCAAACCTAACCTTCTCATTCGCTTATGCATACTTTTGAATTACAAAGATGAAACAGAGGAGAGGGTTAGTCACTTACGTGGGAGTTGAATGTATGTGTCGTGAGGCATTTTTGTTCCTTTTGTTGTTGCATTCTTGTATTTCCATTGTTGCATGCCTATATATCCTTTGGCTGGATCCAGCTTTAGATATCCTCTTCAATCCCCTGGTTTCACTTCTTTTTCTATTGTGGCTAGATTTTAAGGGGATGAACTGGTACAAGAAATCCTACAGGAGCTCCTGTAGCTGCTTCTCCCTTAAAAAGTTTTAGTTAATTTTTGTACTAGGAGTTGTGAGGATGATACCAGAGATGTTGATGGAGATGGAGAGGTATTTGGTAAGATGCAAGTGAGATTTTTAGGTTCTTCTCCCTTTACTTTTTGGTATTTTCTTAAAAATCTTGTTTTTGTCTTTTTCGACAAGGAGGAAAAGAAATGAGGATGATAAGGTGGTGAAAGTGTGGGATAGATGGACAGGAGGATGGATAGTTGTAGGAGGGTCTACATGCTCTTCATGAATCTTCCCAACCCCTCAAATTTCTTTTTGGAACCATTTCTGGCTCTCTGTGATTTCTACAAGAGCCTCCTGTAGAATACACAGGGATTCCTGTAGAACATAGAGTCTTTGGAAAAAAACATAGTGAGGTGGAAGAAAGGTAAAAAATGATGGAGAAGAGTGTAGAGGAGATGAAATAGGCTTTATGGCATCTTCTCTTGCTCCTTATGGTCCACCGGTAATGTGAAATGCACATTCAGAGTCAATTTTCTCTTCCTTCTTTTCTTTGTTTTTTCTCTTTTTTTTTTTGAAAGACAACTAGGGTACCTCAAGGAGGTTTTCACCCTAATTGCCTACCTTGGGCACCTCCAAGGGAGGTTTTAACCTAGGGATCTTATTCTCTCTCTTTTTTTATTTTTTCATCACTCGGTCGTCTCAAAAGAGGTTTTCAACCCAGTGGTGGGATTGAAGCACCTCATGGACGTTTTCACTTGAGTTCTTATTCTTATTCTTTTTTTCTTCTTCAGTGAGTGGGTGGAGTGGAGGATAAGACTTGCTCCACTACCAACACTGTCTTATTCATATCTTCAATGAACTCTCAGTTGCATAGGGGCTTCTTGTAAATTTTCGTCTTATGTCCATTGACAAGCATGGGAATGGCTTCCTCTTTAATGGTTCTGATCAAAACTGAACCATTGTCATTGCATTTTTTCACAGTGTAGGGTCCGAGCCATCTTGTCCTCAACTTTCCTTTGAAGTCTTTATACCTTGATTCATAGAGCAGTGCCCAATATCCCTCTTGGAATTGATTCTCCTTGATGCTTTTGTCATGCCATACCTTCCTCTAAAGATGAACTACCTCTATGTGGAAAAGGGATTGCAATATTTGTTCATGCAATCCATTGAGATGGAGTAGTCTTTCCCTTTATGCATGGGTGAGGTCTAGGTCTAGCTGAGATACCATCCTTATTGTATTGTATTCAAATTCTATTGACAACAAAGCCTTCTTCCCATAGACCAGTTCATAGGGTGTGAACCCTCTAGTGGTCTTGCATGTTGTGTTGTAGGCCCAAGTGGCCTCAACTAGTCTATTTGCCCAGTATTTTCTACTGCTGCTCACTACCTTGGTCAAAATTCCTTCCAAAGTTCTATTACTGACTTCCAGCTACCCATTGGCTTGTGGATGGTAAGGGGTGGAAGTCATGTGCTTGATTTTATGATGTGTGAGCAAGTCTTCAATCAAATTAGAAGTGAACTAACTGCCTTGATTTGTGACCACTTCTCTTGGATACTTGAACTTATAGAATATGTTTTCTCTTAAAAACTCAACTACTTTTTCTTTTTTTTGCTACCTTGATGGCCTTGGTATCTACCCATTTTGTCAGATAATTATTGCACACAATGATGTATTGCTTCTATTTTGAAGGAGGGTTGATAGGACCCACAAAGTCCATGCCCCACTTCTCAAATGGCTCAAAGGTCACTTGACGTTGCATGTGCATATCATCCTTTGGAGTAGGTTTCCCCATCCTTTGACACTGATCACATTGGCTGGTATATCTCCTCACACCTTGATGAAGAGTGGGTCAATAGTAGCCTGCCTGCAATATTTTGAAGGCAGTTCTCTTTGCTGTAAAATGACCTCCACAAGGCCCATCATGGCAGGTTAGGAGAATGTCAAAAATTTCCTCCTACCTGAGCCATCTTCTCAAGATCTGATCTGGGCCATCTTTGAAGAGATTTCCCCCAATCTAGGTGAAGGGGGCGCTTTTTCTTATGATCTTGCTCTTCTCTTTTGAGGACAGCTTTGGTGAGAACTGTGCTGAAATCAAGTAATGTGCTATATCAACAAACCATGGAGAGAGTACGGAGATAGAAAATAGTTGTTCATCTGGCATTTGATCATCCACCATTCCTTCTTCACCTACAGCAAAATTTACTCAAGACAAAAATTCAACAACAACATTTTCTTTTCCAAGCTTATGAACAATGGTTAAATCAAACTGCTGCAGTAAAAGCAACCATCTAATAATGAGAGAATTTACATCTGGTTTGTTCATTAAATACCTAATTGTAGCATGATCAGTGTGTACAAAGTTTTGATATCCACTGATGCAATGTCTGAATTTGTTTAAGGAATGCACTATAGCTAGGAGTCCCTTCTCAGTTACTATGTAGTTTAACTCTACTTTTGACAAATTTTTACTTATAAAGTATATGGCATCAGGTAACTTTTCATCAATTTGTCCCGAAGATGCTCCTATTACTTTGTTCAAGGCATCTATGTGAATGTGGAATGGTATGGCCCAGTTTGGGCCTCTCAAAATTGCGGTAGTCACAAGTTTTGTTTTCAAGGTATCTAGGGCTTCTTGACAATTTTTAGTCCATATGAGCTCAACATATTTTCCTAAAATACCAAACAACGAAGATGCTAACTTATTGAAATATTTAATGAATCTTCTGTAATATCCAGCGAAGCCTAGGAAACTTTAAAGATCTCTAACCTTTTGAGGAGGTGGGAACCTTTGGATGATGGCAACTTTCTTGGGGTCCACCTGCAATCCTTGTTGAGATATTGCATGATGTAGCATGGTACCTTCAGTCATAAAAAAATCAAATTTTTCTAGATTGAGGGACAAGTTCATTTGAATACACTTGTCCAAAACCTTTCCTAGGTTAGATAAAGCTTCATGAAAGTTAGAACCATAAGGAGTAAAATCATCCATATATATCTCCACTGCATCATGAACCAATTCAGAAAATATACTCAATATTGCTCTCTAGAAAGTGGCTATACATTGCACAACCCAAAAGGAAGGACTTGATATGTGAAGGTACCCCAATGACAAGTGAAAGTGGTCTTAACTTGGTCTTTTGGGCTGATTTGACTTTGATTGTACTCGCTAAACCCATCTAGGAAGGAGAAAAACTTTTTCCTTGGCAGACCATCTAACACTTGATCTATGAAAGGCAAAGGAAAATGGTCCTTTTTAGTGCATTTTTTCAGTTCCCGATAATTGAAACAGATTCTCCACTTACCATTTTTCTTTGTTGCTACCACCAAAGTAGAGACCCATTCATTGTCAGAGATGGGGTAGATTAATCCTGCATCAAGTAATTTTTGCAATTCTTCCTTAAACATGTCTTTAAGGGCTAGATTCATTCTCCTTTGAGGCTACATGACTAGTTTTCAATCTTCCTTAATGTTGATATGATGAATACATACTAAATGGTGCACTCCCTTCATCTCCTTATAACCCTAGGCAAAGGCATCTAAATGTTTTCTAAAAAAGATACACAATTCCTTCTCATGGGAAATGGATTGGGATGAGTTGATTTTCAAGGTTCTTTTTGGGCCGAACTCTATATTCTTAACATGAAGAGATGTTGATTCGGCCACACAGAGGTCAGCTAAGGGTTTTTCTTGGGTTTCTTTCACTAGATCTTCTAATGGAAAAATACTAGGGGGTGGATTATGAATTAAATTTTCAATGATATCATCCTCATTTTATGGTTCCCCCCCTATGACAGTTTCTACTACACATAGTGGTGCAAAATGGACTTCATCCTCATCCTCCTCCTCCAACTAGAGAGGTAGATCATGTTCTAGAAAGGGTTGGGCAAGAGGGTATAGGATTAGCTGCTTGGACATACACCCATTCTTGATTGTCATGTTCCCAGCCTGACAACTGATGTAAGCATCGACAATGGCCAACCAGGGTCTTCCTAAGATGAGAGTATACCCAGTGAGATTTGCCTTTGACTGGAGAACTAAGAAATCAATAGGGTAATCCCAAGAATCAATGGACGCCATCACATCCTCCACAATTCCTTCAAGGGTCATGGTGGAGCGGTCCGCTAGTTGCAGTATTGTCGTGGTCTTCCTCAAGGATCCCTGGAGGTTATGTTTGAGCATGATGTCCTTTGTCATCAAATTAATGGAAGCTCCCAAATAAACCATGGTGTGTGGGATCATGGTGCCATTGATGTGGACATCAACTACTCAACTTCTAGGGTACAGATATTTCAGACAGATTACCTGCCCTAACATCATATTAGACAGTTGCCCTATGACATTGATGGTTGGGGCACCTCTCTTGCATTTGCGTGGATACCTAAAGAACTTCCCTTTAATCATTCTATTGTATATAGGCACATCCTTTATTACTTTGAGAAGTGGTATCTTTATAGATAATTGTTTCAACTCTCCCAGAAGTTCAGTTTCTTCTGGGGTGGGTTGTGTTATCCCAGATAGTCTCTCAGGAAAGGGTGGAATTGCCTTAGGTTCACTTTCCTCTTTATCTTACTCAACTTCCTTAGGGCGAGGCTGGCTATCTAGGAGAACCTTCCGAGATTGCAGGTTAATCTCCTGAATCTCCACAGCATAGGTTGGGCATGATGGCTCCCCACTATATACTTATTGGGTCTATCCATTATTCAGATTCAGGTTCGGTTAGGTAGGCATTCAGGGTTGCATTGGTGGAGCAGGAGGAAATGGTTGTGCTTGAGGAGGTGGTGGATGAAAAAGAGAGGGAGAAGAGTTGTACTAGGGCCTCCACCCCTGATGGGATGCATTCCGTTGAGGTTGTGGTTGAGCGTAGGATTGAAATGAATGAGCAGCTAGTTGGGCATGATATTGAGATGGATATGACCAAAGAAGAGGTGTGGACTAGGAAGGATGAGTAGGAGGGCCTGAAGAAGGTATGGAAGTGGCTTGGTTGGGGTTTTAGTATGCCTGAGATGTCCCTTGCATCCCTTGCTGGTATGGTCTATGTCCATGCAGTCTTCTTTGGTTCATGAAATAGAGTGGTTTAGTGGGTCCTTCAGCACCTTGGTATACAACTTTATGTCTAGGCAAGGAAGGGTACTTATCTATAGAATGATCTTCTTCACCGAATAAAAAATCCTCTATAGAGTTCAATGGACATTCGTTCCTAGGATGTCTTATGGTGCACCTATGATAGAAAATGGCCAAAACCCTCTATGATTTCTCTTGTTTCCTTTTGATATGCAAGGTATCCATTTGAAGGGAAAGAGTCTGCAACATCTCACTCTTGAAGTCTTCCAGCATGTGTCCAAGTTCACCTTTGATGGATGAACTAGATGAGGAGGTATTGGCTATGGGTTGACTCCCCCTACCTCTATTTCTGGCTGCCCTAGAGTGGTTTCTAAAAATAGTCTTGATGTCCTCATAAGGTAGTAGGTAGATGTCTCCCTAGCCAGTAGGTGGAGGGTGTCTAGAAGGTCTTCCAAAATTCCCTTGAGCAGGAACAACTTCAGAGATTCAGGGTCAAGTGTGCACCTGGCCCTTTTATAACTGAGCTGGAACCTCTCTTCATAATCTTCCAAAGATTCATCACTTCCCATGGTCATTCAGAAGATTTCTTCCTTGGTATATTTTAACCTATAGCAGTCTTGATATTTGTTATTAAAGGCCTGCTGCATTTGAGCCCATGTTGTGATGCTAATGTCAGGTAACCCCAGGAACGAGTGCAATGTTGCATCCTTGAGGGTAGAAGGAAATAGTTTCAACTTTTTCTCATCTTCTGCATACTCAGAGGCTTTACAGATAATAGTAAACTTAAACAAAAAGGTGTTGGGATCTTCTGTATTCAATCCATGGAAGTGAGGTAGGGCTGAAGGGCTTATATTCTTCATTTTGGTGTCCCCATGAGTCTCTCGTATGGGAAAGGTACCTTCTACTCTTTCTCCGTTCCCCCTAGCATTTCTGTTTTCAGCCACTATCTTAGAAGGGATGTTTCCTTCTTCTTCTTCCCCTATAGGTTCTTCAAATATCTTTGGTTGTTCACCTAAAGGTTCTTCCTGGTAACTCCCACTGAAGAAGAGAGAAGGGTGGTTATGTGATGTGGTGGTCATGTTGGGCAAGAATTTTCTTGAATTATCTCTGTTCCTATGAGGCATGAAAAGAAAATTTTGGTTTATTTTTGTTTTTTTCTGCTTGTACCTACAAAACTGAAATTGATTGAACAAACAAATTGAATCTAACTGAAATAAACTTGCTTAAATGAAATTGTAGAGTTGAAAAGGAAAGCAAATGAAATGCATAATTGAAAGAAAGGAAATGACTAATCTATTCTTTCTAAAACGGAAATTGTAGAATTGAAAGGAAAGCAAGGAAATGACTAATCTACTTTTGCTGAAATGGAAATTGCAGAATTGAAAGGAAAGCAAAGAAATGACTAATATACTTTTGCTAAAATAAACTACTTAGCAGAATGTTGCAGTAGAAAATAGAAGAAAGTAGTAATCACAAAATACTTTGAAGCTTCCCCAGAAATGGTGCCAAAAATGTGGTGAGCACCAGTATTGCAACAATAATGCTACAACTCTTAGGTTTCCTACTTTACCTTTATCAATTTGGTAGTTCGTAACAAACTTGGAAGTGACTGTGCTGTATGGACAACTACTAGATCTTACCACAGGCTGTCACTTGGTCAACTAGCGCAATATCACTAGGACCTCAAGCCAACTTCTATGGATTCCAAAAGAAGATCTATATGTGATGAAACAAGGGAAAACTTACTCTCCAAAGGATACTCTACTAGCAGAAAGAAAAAGAAGTCTGAAATGTAAAGTAAACCTAGCAAACACTACTTAACGAACTAATCCTACTTTTGCATAAAGAGAGATGAAAAACCATGGAATGAATGCCATTACCTACTCAGGAAGTAAACAACATCTCCTCAAGCTATTTCTAGAAGTAAATGAGCAAAAAACATCTTTTTGGATTCTTATGTATTTTTAGGTGAAATTGTCACGCATGTAATTTATTTGATTTTGAATGTGGCAGTGATTTGGTGGTGGTGGAGGGCGGTTTTGGGACTTGAGAAGATATAGGATGGTGTGGATGACTACTAGGAGGTCTCAAGTGGCATTCTGGAGGCTTTTCCCACAATCAAACTTCAAAAAGAAGCTTATAAGAAAATCTATAGGAGGCTGCAGGGGATCTACCAGAGATCTACAGGAGGTCTACAGGAGGATGCTGAGAGCTGTTTTATGGTTTCTGAAGGTGGGAAAGTGGGTGGAAGGGGTAGCTGAAGGCTATGATGATGTGTTAAGGTGTCTACCGTTCATCAAGAATGACTAGGAGAGAGAAAGATGGTC
Organism: Pinus taeda; assembly: GCA_000404065.3. Classification (NCBI taxonomy): domain Eukaryota; kingdom Viridiplantae; phylum Streptophyta; class Pinopsida; order Pinales; family Pinaceae; genus Pinus; species Pinus taeda. The sequence goes on from APFE031144923.1 coordinate 71,723, forward strand.
AGATTTGTTCAAGGAAAGAGAGGAAAGTTTATGAGAAAAGTGCAGAAAAATCAGGTAGATTTGTGAGGAAATTTGGGCAACTAATTGGATAACTTGTAGTGAGAAGAGGTTTTATAAAAGAGAACTGAAAATCAAGCAATGATATTAAGCAAGCAAAGAAGCTATGTACATAGAAAAACAGAATTTTGCATCAAGCTAGTCTAAACTCAAATCTAGGAAAGTAAATGTTGTGAAGTGCTACATGGAAAGAAAGCATGGAAGGAACTTTATTGCAAAGATATAAATGTGCATGGTGAAATAGACCTTAAAGCAAACCATTAACCTTCTAACAAAATGCAACACTAGAAATCTTATGGAGAATGGAAATCTGTGTTTTTGTGGCAACAAGGGGGTCTTGACCTCAGTTCATGGTCCGAAGGGGATGAAAGGAATCCAAGGCTCTGTTGATGGTCCTTTTGTATCTTCTTCCTATCACTGTTCAACCTACTATAGAAAACTAATATGGAAACAACCTTCTAAATCACCGAAAGCGACCTTTTCTTAACCAAGAAAGAAATTGATCTAACTGCAACTAATTCATAAACTGAAACAAAGAATATAAATTCAAACAAGAGGAGCTTGGCTACTTGGATTGGGCCCTAATCCAAGAGCTTATGCCCTCTGAGGTAACTCAGTGCTAGCTCAAAAATGATCTCATCTTTATTATCAAAATAATAATAGGATTACATAAAACTATCAACAAAAGTGAGCTCGAAGTTGAGCAGAGAAAAGATGCAACAACAATTCAAAAATTTGACCAACTTCCTAATCAGGGCCTAGGCCTCTCTACTTATAAAACTAAAGCTTCCAATAGCTTGCTTAAAATCTGGGAGGCATGGCTCCACAAACTTGATATAAACATAAGTTATCCTCCACTTGCTCAGTTGCCTCCTAGTGCATTGATTTGGTTGTTTGTTCTCCGAGCTTCCTGAAGGAGAATTCAAAGTGGGGAGTCATAAATGAGGGCATATAAATCCTCTCCCTCATCTTCTTCAAATATTTGTTGCCAATTGTCCATTAAATCTTTGACTTTATATCCAAAATTGAACAAAAGATGCATTAAACACATATTATACTCCATGGCATAATAACCAACCCATCTCACTCTAGAAGCATAAATATAATAAAAAAACATGCAATAAGCTAAGAGAATGGTGGATTAAACTATGTTAGGAGGCAAAATGAGTCCATATAATTACCCATTTTTGGGGCTCATCAACTACCACACTTAAGGAGTGCGTCGTTGCTGTAGAAGATAACAACTCAAGCAGAGGCCTTGGAGATTTCCATGAGGCTACATGAAATCCTGATGCAAGATCCAAACCTAGGAGTTCAACAGATCCATGTGCAACTAAAGAATCTATGCTTTGAGATGCAAATTCTAAAGCAGGACAGGACAATTCGACCAGAAGTGCGCAAGGAGGTATGGTTTTTGAAATGCAAGACCCAGGGTCATGACAAAGACCATTGCCCGGTCTTTTCAAAATACATTACAAGAGGAGGACTAATGACTTTAAGGCCAGAAGCTCAAGAAGGACCTAGCATGGGGCCTACATTATGGTGCACTATCTGTCGGGTAATCGTAAAACATCCCACGAATACTTATCACTTGCTATAGAAGTTTGTACAAGCACTGTAACAATTGTTCTACAAACTTTGTAGGTCAGTAGGACATGATGAGTGTACTTGCAGGATATATGAATTGATGATGGATAGAACTCCTGCTTATAGGGCTTAGGCTGAAACATGGCCCCTTGACCAGAGTATAGGGATGCCATGGATAGGATTTCATGGGTGCGAACAAGGTTGGGGTGGAGGAGGGTCTGGCAAAGGTCAAGGATAGTTGATTTTCTATAATTGTGTAGCACTAGGACACTATGTACGCGATTTCACTAACCCAACATGTTCGTCATGCAAGCATTGGACGTCGCTTGTTCATGAAACAAAATATTGTCCTACACTGATAGCTAGGATACGTAACTAAGGAGCACTACCACCTCCACCGACTCAGAACCTGCAGATGATGAGGTCTCAGCTGCGTGAGGAAGATTATATAGTGCTTAGAAGTGGAATTGCGGTAGGAGATGACAAGGAGAAATAACTATAATATAGTACATGGGTTTGTAAAGGTTTGATGAAGGAGGCTGAGTTCAATTTGGAGCGCGCATGTGAAACCTTCATGGAAGCTAAGAAGAGGTTCATCGAGGCCTCCACCTCACGTAGGAAGGATAAGCTTGAGCAAGAGATGGAACCCTCTATGCTCAGAACATTCTTGGAGACCTATATGAAGTCATTGCATGATAGTAAGGCTATGAAAGGGTTACAAGAGCTCATCAATAGATGCACTAGAACTACACCAGGTGAGCCACACATAGTACAAAAGATTGGCAAGGATAAAACAAGGACAAGATGGGAGATGAGATTGACCGCATAGATAGGAAAGTATGAAATGGATCAGGTTATTTTGGACATGGGGTCAGATGAAAACGTCCTACCGAAGCAGACTTGTGAATGAATTATGAGACCTATGTTGCAATGTTCTCCAATTTAGCTAGGGATGGTGAATTAGTAGAAGATCATCCCCATGGGGCTGCTATATGGGGTGATCGTGGATATTGAGGGAGTGAGTCCACTAGATAAATTTGAAGTAATAGAGATAGTGGAAGATAGAAATCCCTATCTTGTGCTCCTGGGAATTGACTAGGCTGCTAATATGAATGGATTAATTGATCTGAAGAAGAAAAATATGATCTTTGAGAAGAAATCACTACACGTAATAGTGCCCCTCGATCCCGGTGTAAGATCATGCTATATTGAACCAGTCCACAATTATGAAAGTGATGATGACCTAGACTGTATCATAAGATAATTGTGCTAGACCAAGATTGGGTGAATCCCATTGCGGATGGATGGATTACACGGCATCTTGAGAGTTCCTATAGTTCAGACTTTGATGAAGAGATAGAATACTAACAGAGCCGATTACATGAAGTAACTACGCTGAATTGCAACATGATGACCCGATCACGACACTGTGTGTCGTTAGAGGTAAGAAATATACCTACTTATGATGGTTTGAATGAGGTAGATATATTTTTGGATGAATTTGAAAGGGAGGTACCAGAAAAGTAGCGCTTCTAGGCATTGGAATGGGCACTAGACACTATGCCCGCAAGATGGTGAGGTACACATAAAGGAAGCTTTGATGATTTGTACACATGTAGGAGGATGATGAGAACATGATTTGGGAAGCCTAAGATGCAACTGGTAAACAAGTATGATGGGTAGGATGATTTGCACACGCATTTGGCCAAATGGACCTGGGCTTATGGAGAAAATCAACCTGAGTGGGTGCACTTGTTCTGTCATACCCTAGATGTAGTCCCAATGAATTGGTATGTAGAAACAAATCTTCTCCATGGGACAGGTGAATGCTATATCCTGCACGAAGGATTCATGATGACATGCAGTTTTGAGGATGGGTTTGATAGTATTGATGAAGTGCTACAAGAGGTGAAAGAAGCAATCTTTAGGATATTGTAGGATCCTTTAGACCCAATTCAACCTGAATGGGCTACTCAACTGTGTTCCACGCTAGAATGTCATAATTGGAATGTTGAAGAAGAGAACAAGGATCCATGGAAGATTAACATTCCAAAAATAGAGGTTCACCGCGAAGTTCAAGGACTGTAGATCGAGAACCCTCATATAACCGTGCCGTTTAAAATGAAACAAGTAAACATTGGTACTGAGGTAAACTCAAATTTGCGAAGACTAGAGATTACTAGCATGACAAAATGGTGGATAAGATAATTTAATTTCTCTACAAATACCGGATTTATTCCCTACCATGTTTATAGACCTGAAAGGGATAATCAGGGACCTCAGTATGATCAAGATTACATTGAAACCTAACACGAAAGCGGTTAAGGAAAGGCCTTACCATCTCAATCCAAAATATAAGGAAAAGGTCCACTTAGAGCTAGACAAGATGCCTGCGGCTGGCATCATTGAGCCTATGGAAGAATTTGACTAGGTAAGTCCAATGGTGGTAGAGGAAAAGTAACAGAATGATGAAATAAGGATATATCTGGATCTTAGGAAGCTGAATGACACTTGTGTACATCATCCTTTCCCGACTCCATTCACTGATGAAGTGTTGGAAAATGTAGGTGGCCAGGAAGCATATTACTTCACTGATGGGTTCTCTAGGTACCACCAAATCAAAATCGCACCATAGGATAAGAGCAAGACAACCTTTGCGACTGAGTGGGGTTGCTTTTTATACACTATAATGCAGTTTTGATTGAAGAATGTGGCTGTGATCTTCTCCTGTGTAGTTGTTTCTATGTTCAAGGAATTTATTCATAAGTTCCTAGAGGTATATTTTGATGACTGGACTGTATTTTGGCTAGTTGAATGCCATGTAAAGAGCTTGCGTCTAATACTAGACATTTGCCAGAGATACCAGATCGCACTCAATATCAAGAAGTGTCTGTTTTGTGTTCCTTTTGGGAACTTGTTGGGGCATGTGGTTTGCAGACAAGGACTAATGGTAGATCCCATGAAGATCACGATGATACTAAACTTGGAAGTACCGAGCAGTGTGAAACAGTTGCGCGCTACTCTGGGACATACGAGATATTACCGAAAGTTTATCAAAGGCTATGCCTAGATCACTGTGCCTATGGAGAAACTATTGAAGAAGGATTTAACATTTTGGTTGAATGATGAATGCAAGAAGAACTTGGACATATTGAAAGAAAAGATGTTCATCACGTCGATTCTAGTCTTCCTAGACTAGAAGAAAGAGTTTCATGTGCCTATCAACACACCATAAATAACGTTGGGAGAAGTACTAACACAGGCTTGCAGAGAAGAGTTGGACCATCCTAGCAAGTCTAAGATTATCCAAAGCACAGAAGAATTATTCCACCACTGAGCACGAAGGGCTAGCTATGATGTAAGCAATTCATAAGTATAGGCACTCTTTCTCAGAGGCCATTTCATGATGTATATGGATCACTCCATGCTAATGTACTTGGTAAATAAGCCTGTGTTGGGGGGATAATCTACAGATGGCTCTTATTCTTCCAGGAGTATGATTTTGAAGTGGTTGTGAAGCTTGGATGCTTGAACACAGGATCAGACTATCTGTCAGGCATTGAAATAGGGGAAGAACATACTAACATGGAAGAAGGATTTCTTGTTGTGAAGCTATTTGTAGTGCATGTCACAGATGGTCATTTCAAGGACATAATACACTTCCTAACAACATTAACTACACTAGAAGGATACATTGTCCAACAAAATAAGGAATTAGTGGTGTGTGCAGCAGATTTCTCTGACATTGTTGGGGATCTCTATAAGATGGGGACTGATGAGATATTGTGACGATATGTACCTAAGTTCGAAAGAAGCAAGGTCCTCACGGACACTCATGGGGGCATCCGAGAGGCCATAATGCAGGGAGAGCAACTTCGCAAAAGATTCTATGCGTCGGGTTGTGGTGGCCAACCCTTCATTAGGACTCAAACACATAGTGCAAAGTGTGTGATGTGTGTCAAAGGACTAGTAGGCCATTGTGGAGGAATGAGATGCCTTTGAATTACTAGATGACATTGCAACCCCTTGAGAAGTGGGTGATAGATTTTGTCGAACCTATTCAGCCACAAGGAAGGACAAGAGGAAGGTATATTATCATCGCGATGGAGTTTTTGACTCATTAGGCAGAGGCACAACTTGTAAGTGATTACACAAGCACAACCACTACAAAGTTCCTCTTTGAGAATGTTCTAATGCGATTTGGCTGTCCAAAGATCTTCATGAATGATTGGGGTATGCACTTCTTGAATGAGATGATTAGTGCGCTTCGGGGGAGCTACCTCCGAAAGCCCCACCGGGTGACCATTGGCCCCCAAACCCCCCAGATGGGGGGATCAACCCCCCCAAACTCCCGCGGGGGAGAAAAGTCCCTCTCGCACTCCCCCTGCATGGAGGGGTGTACAAACTTCCTGCAGTATACATCTGGCTGAAATAAAGATCTTTGAACAATCATGCTCCACACCCAACAATCTCCCACTTGGAGAATGATTGTAGCAACTCCATCACTGCTTTATTTGCTGGACAATGACTCCTCTTTGGACCTGGTTGTTTCTCATCTTCATCGTCATCCTTGAAGACCAACTGAAACTAAGCATATTCTCAGTTTCTCCCTGGTTACAACTTTTGTTAGCATATTTGTAGGATTCTGGCTAGTGTGTATCTTTTGTAGCTTCAACTCTCCATCTTCCAACACTAATCGTATGAAATGGTACTTGAGCTATATGTGTTTAGTCCTAGAATAAAATGCCAATCTCTTTGCAAGATGAATGGTACTTTGGCTATCACTACATAACATGCCCATATCATGCTTCTTACCCAATTCACCCATAAACCTTTGTAACCAAATCATTTCTTTACTAGCCTCTATAGTAGCAACATACTCTACTTCTGTTGTTGAAAGTGCAACAACACTTTGGATTTTTGAAACCTAACTAACATCTATTCCACCTACAGTAAATACATATCCTGTAGTGCTCCTCCTATTATCTCTGTCACCTGCCATATCTACATCAGCATATCCCTGTAGAGAAATGCTTGAACCACCAAAGCATAATGCTTGATGTGTGGTACCTTTCAAATATCTAAGAATACATTTCTCTTCCATCCACTGTTTCTTTCTTATATTTCTCATGTACCTACTTACAAGTCCCACTGCATGTCCAATATTAGGCCTTGTGTAGACCATTGCATACATTAAGCTTCCAACTGCTAATTCATATGGAACTTTAGACATATAATCCATGTCTTCTTGGGTGTTTGGGCACATTTCCTTACTATGTCTGAAATGGCTAGCAAAATATGTACTAACTAGTTTTGCATTGTGCATATTAAATCTTTTCAAAACCTTTTGTATGTAATCATTCTAAGACAATGTTAATTTGCATTTTTTAATGTCTATAGATATTCGCATACCAAGGATTTGTTTTGTAGCTCCCAAATCCTTCATTGCAAATGAATTTGCCAATTTTATTTTGAGCACATTTATTTCCTACATGTTAGAGCCTACAACAAGCATGTCATCTACATACAATAACAATATAATATAGTTGCCATCATTTTATTTTTTTAGATAAACACAATGATCAAAGTGACATCTAGTATAACCTTGTTCAGACATAAACTTATCAAATTTTAGATACCACTGCCTTGGAGCTTGTTTCAAGCCATACAAGCTCTTCTTCAACCTGGACACTAGTTTCTCCTTCCCTTTTACCTCATATCCTTGTGGCTGCTGCATATATATCTCTTCCTCCAAATCCCCATGGAGAAAGGTTGTCTTTACATCTAACTACTCAATATGCAAATCTCCAATTGCTACTAGACTTAAAATAGTTCTGATTGAAGTCATTTTAACAACAGGAGAAAATATTTCATCAAAATCAATACCTTTCTTTTGTGCAAACCCTTTCACCACAAGTCTA
>APFE031144923.1:79486-110519 GCA_000404065.3 Pinus taeda
CTCTTCTTCCATGGCTACCTCCCACTTCTTCCTACTTTCAACCTGCATTGCTTCTTCATAACATTCGGGTTCACCAGAATCAGTCAACAATAAATAATACAATGAAGGAGAGTATCATCCAGGGGGTATACTTATCTTGGTAGATCTTCTAACACCACTTTCAGGTGTTTGGGGTGCCTCTTGCTGTTGTGGTGGTTGTTGTTGTTGTGGTTGTTGATTATTATTATTTTCAGGCACCTTTAATTTTTTAATGATTTCATCAAGAACTGTGTATTCCTTGTTTTCTTTTTCCTATTTCTTTTCCTTCAATTGAATATTATACAAGACCTTTTCATTGAATATTACATCTCTGCTCCTAATTATTTTGTGATTTTCATAATCATATAAGGAATAACCAAAATCAGTAACACCATATCCAATAAAGGTACATTTCTTTGACTTTGCCTCAAGCTTTGTTCTATTTTCTTTATTAATATGGACAAAAGCCTCGCAATCAAAAGGCTTTAAAAATGAGTAGTTTACCTTTTTACTTATCCATGCTTCCTCTGGAACACCACCATCCAAGGAAATTGAAGGCCCTCTGTTAATTAGATGAAAAACAGTATCTACAGCATCTACCCAAAATTGTAAAGGCAATCCTTCATGCAATCTCTTGCACCTTGCACACTCCATGATTTTTTTGTTCATCCTTTCTGACACACCATTTTCTTGTGGTGTTCTTGGAACTGTCTTCTCTCTGTGAATTCCATGCTCTAAATAGTACCTATCAAACTCTTTACTGCAATATTCACCTCTATTGTCTGATCTAAGGCACTTCAATTTCTTTCCTCTCTCAATCTCAACCAAAGCTTTCCATTTCTTAAAAGTATAAAATACATCAGATTTATTGTTAATACATTAAATCCAAGTTTTTCTAGTTGCTTCATCAATAAAAGTAACATAATAAGGAGAGCCACCAAGAGATGATACCTGAGCAGGTTCCCATACATATGTTTGCACAAGCTCTAATTTGTTGCTCTTCTTTTCTTTCCCAACTATAAGAAATTTGACTCTCTTGTACTTTCCATAAATGCAATTCTCACAGAAGTCCAAATCAACATTCTTCAATATCGGCAACAAATTCCTTGAGTGAAGAATCTTCATCCCCTTTTCACTCATGTGTCGAAGCCTATGATGCCATAATGCTACATCTGCTCCTTTGGAAGTTAAAGCATAACAAAGTTAGAAATACCATTGCATAAATACAATGTACCAACCTTTCTGCCTTTTTCTATTACTAGGGCTCCTTTGGCGACCTTCCAAGCTTTATCTGTGAAGGTTGTCACACAACCTTCACTTCCTAACTGCCCTATTGAAATCAGATTTTTCTTCAGATCTAGAACATGCCTTACCTTCTTTCGTAGCCATTTGTTTCCATTCTGCTGTTTTACAACAACCTTAACCATTCCAACAACTTTACAGGGTTTATCATTACCCAAATGGACTTGTCCGAAATGTCCTTGAACATAGTCATGAAAATATTTCTTATCGGGTGTGGCATGGAATGAGGCCCCTGAATCTACCACCTAGGAATCAGCAATATTTTCGAAAGAAAGAATTAAAGCATCTTGTAAAACCTCACCTATCACATTTGCTTCATGATTTTTTTCTTGTTGTGCATCTCCTTCTTTTCCATTCCGAGATCTACAAACTTTCTTTAGGTGTCCTTTCTTTCCGCATTTCCAGCACACTATCCCTGATCTAGACTTGGATCTACCTTTCCTCGATTTACTGCGATATCCTTAGCTTTTTCCTTTTTCCATTTTTCTACCCCTAGACTCTGCACTCAAAGCATTACCCGATGTCTCACCAGAGCTTTTCTGTTGCATTTCCTCACTAAGGATAGCACCAACAACATCATCAAACTTGAAAGTACTAGATCTAGAAACTGAGTTATAATGGCCATTACTAAACCATTTCAACTTTCTAGCAATGAACACATTAATACCAGAGCCCTAACTTCATCATCAATGTTTAACACTACATAACACAAGTTGTTTGAGGCTGGGCATTTTTCATATGGTTTCTCCAACACCTTAATCAAACAATTTGTCATTGTTTCCTTCGAAATGTTGAAGGTGACCGATGTTGCGAGCACAACTGTACTATTTTGAGTGCCTTTCTATTGAGAAGGTTCCATTCTTCATCTGTCATATGCATGGGAATATTTGTTTTTCCACCCAATGGTAGCTACAGATCTTTCTGATACAGATAATCTTCCATCTGCATCTTCCACAGCACAAAGTTTTGGTCATTAAATTTCTCCACGCTAAACTTATCATCTTCCACCATTGCTCCCACTTGAATGAGGAACCCTTCTTTCCTATGAGTTTATGAGCCAAATAGACCTTCGGCTCTGATACCTGTTGTTAGAAAATTATATATTACAGAGGAATGGAACACATAGAAAATTGCAGAAATATAAACACAGAAAACGGATAAAACCAGAGAGACACAGATATACATGGTTCACCCAGTTTGGGCTATGCCCACCTCGAACACCCAGTCCTTCCTTTCTAGTATCCAGCAAAATGAAGAGACACAACCTACAACAGAGGTTTTGTAATATCCTATGTTTTCTCTCACAGTCTCATTTCTCTATTTCTCACTCAGAGAATACACATCTATTACACAGCCTTAAATACAATGCCCTCATACAAAGAGAGGGGTTGCCTTCTAGGGAAAATAACACTAAAATAAACATAAGTTCTACCATCAGATCATCAACCTATGAACAACCCAAACTGACTTGAAATTACTATACTTTTACAAGGCAATTTTACATCTGTTTTTAGCTTTGGGGGCGCTGCCCCCAAAACCCCCACTGGGGGACTGCTGGCCCCCTGACCCCCCAACCACGGGGGATCAGCCCCCCCGAACCCCCATGGGGGGGACAAGTCTCCCTCACACCCCCCGCATGGAAGGGTGTACAAACTTCCTGGGGTATACATTTGGCTGAAACAAAGACCTCTGAAGAATCATGCCCCACACCCAAAAGAAATTACTTTTGATGGTCCGTGCTTGGCCCGAGTGACAATGAGAAGTTTCCACACCTAACAACTCAGTAGAAAATGTGCTCCGTTATAAACAAAAATATAGGAATGACCACGCTGGAGCCACAAAAGGTTGCTCAAGGGGGTAGAGAAGGCAGGATAGCTATACCTGCTCTAGGTGTTGCACTATAACCACACCCCAGTGATAAATTTGGTCATTAAGCAACTATTGTGCTTGGTGCATAATGGGTGTGTGTGGCTAGAGGAGCCGAATCCCATCACAGATATGTTAATCCACTGAATAAGGTGCATGCCATATATAGGGAAAATTCAAGCTATGATGTTTGGTAGCAAGGGTGGCGGCACTTGCAATATCAATGAAGGAGAAATTCAAGCCGATGAAGAAGCCATGTAGGTATGCTATCTCCAACATCTACGACCCCACTGTGAAGGTAGCAACACAGATCCTTGTAGGGAAGGTGATGTAGGAGTTTCGTGCTGACAAGGTGTCGGTGGCTGTCGTCACACTCACATAGCTGTGCGTGGAAGGAGTCTTGTTTAACTGGTTAGACAACCTTCATGAAGAATTCTTCACGAACTACTGTGAAGCAAAAGAGCAAAGCAAGACCTTCCACTATGTGTGACTCTTGTTGTCAATTATTCTAGTAGCATGGGAGCAACAAGAGGAGAGCTGGTTTCGTTCAGTCACGCCAAACCTTCCTGAGGCAGCATAGTATGATTCGTTTTGGGCGACCAAGAACATAGAGTGAGTTTGGGAGAGCAAGATGTTCTAGATCTTGATGGAAATGAACATCATAACAGCCATCAATCACAGGTTGTGACTATTTCCCACGGTATATGCTAGCCTGCAGAGCTATGCTAAGTTTAAAGTTGATTTCCATTAGGTATCTATCAGGGCATGGAAGGACCCTGCGTGGAAGTGGTATGACTTGCCTTACCTAGCCACAAATGATGCCATTGATGCGATGCTTGATAAATGGCCGGTGGAGTGGCACACTCGCACGGAGTTGGCGATGGGTGGAAGCAAGTCTGTTGCATAGAAGAAGAAGGAGGAGGCCAAGCTGAAGATGGTGCACCTCATCAAAAAGAGGTAAAAGGAGGCTGCTTAGAAGGCCTAAGCATCATAGACGGGAAAGGAGGCAGGAAAACAGATAGGTGGCACACAGTGGGGCTATTAAAAAGGTGCGCAGATGCCTTCACCGAAGACGAAAGAGGACATGGAGAAGCACAACGTGGACCCTGAGGAGACATGTGCCCATATTAAATGCTCTAGAGAGCTAGAGAAGGGATGTTCCAGAAAGAAATCCAATGTGACCAAGACCTCGCTGGACCCTATAACAATTTGAAATGCAATAGATCATAGAAGGGGTTATCCAAACTAGGTTGCAAGACTTGCATATGCGTGCATTGCAAGATGGTGCAGTGTCTACCAGCTTGGCTATTGACATCTCAAAGGCTTATGATATGATGTGCACGAAGGCTTCCGATGCGAAAGTGCTGCCAGATGGGGCACAGACCATGGAAAATGAGGCTGACAGGCCCACTGTTTTCAATTGCAATGTAACTGGACTGAACCTAGTAGTAATTCCATGTGAAGCACTTCACCTATTACAGGATGGAGTAAATATAGAGCTCAGGGCCCATGAGCACCATGCCCTCTAGGTCATCAGAGAACAAAGGATAAACAATAAACAGATGGCACTACAAAGAAATGTTTCCATCATCATTGAGGCTAAAGTGATGAAGAAAAGAAAGAAGATCATGCAGGTCATGGAGGAGGCATGCTGCATGATCCCATAGTTGCCCATTTCATATGAGGCGCCAGTTGAGGTCTGCATATGCAAATTGGCCATAGGGGTGCGTGACACTCAGACGGAGATGACCTGTGTTCACTTGAAGCTAAACCTTCAACACCACCAGAGGTAAAGGAACAATAGACAGTCGCTGTCAAAGAAGGAGTTGTAGTGGTGGAGAGTGTAGTAGCCGACTACACACAGTTGTTCAAGCAATCGTTTAAGGTCCTCACCAGCTTGTAGGAGGACCCAAACATCTAGAGGTTAGAGACAAAAGCACAGAAACTCCAATAGTGTTATGACGAAGTTAAGGGCACAACACGAACAGTGGCGGTAACACATAGGTTTGCCAAGGTGCAGGAAGCCAAGAAACTAAAGGAATAGGTGGATGTAGTGCTGCACAAGGAAGAAGTGCTCAAGGCATGACAAAAGTCCTAGTTGGATGAAGATTACATAGTCATAGGAAACATTGAAGGCAAGCTTACGACTCTGCAAATGATGCAAAAAATGCTTCAAGCTAACAATGCAGGAGGAGTAACTGAGAAGATAGTTGAAGATGCGAAGCAGAGAGCAGCTCAGTGCATCGCCAAAGTTGCCGTCATCCAGGTTGAGATAGACGGGCTTCATGAAAAGATCTCCATGCCTACCAAGTGACTCGAGGGTGAGTCACGATGTTTGCGTTGGGGGCTTGTTGGTAGCGAGAACCCCCAAGGGTAGTTTTGGGGCTAAAAGCCCATGTTTAAGTCAATTTTTGTAATATAATTGTAAATATTCCACATTTTGTGGTCATGGAGTGCAAAGGTGTTATGCGTCAAAAAGGGTAGTCCACCCATAGTTTTGTAAAGTAAATTTGGCTGTAAGAGACCTACCCATTGTCTGCGGACCCATGGGATTGTATAAAAAGGGTTAAGATCTAAGTAGTTAAAGATATAATAGAGACAATGGCAAATTATGTAATAGAGTGATAGCTCTGAAAAAGAAGTCTATGTCTTGGGCCATAGCGTAGGTAGAGACTCTGCAGCTGAGTGTGCAAAGGTCTAGGGTAGAAGTCCACAACTCAGTGTGCGGACCCCTATAGCTATGTGCGCATGATGAACATAAGTTGTAACACTAGGAAGATATTAATAGCAGGAGGTATTCACAATTTCTGTGTCTTTGTTCTGTTGATGCATTTGGATATTTTATGTATGAATTTCCTTTATTGTTCTTATATGATGTGCGAATGAATGAAATTACATCAAATACTTGAACATAATTATGAATATCCACTTATGCAGTGCTAAATTTAAATATTTGATGAAATAAGCAAATCTCTTAGACTAATTAGGGGATCCACATAGGATGCTACCATAGCAGTGCAAAAGTACTTTAGTAGCCAGCTAGGGTTGCGGAAATGTTGATCGTACCCTTTCATAGTGGTACAAAAGGACAGAATAGAGGGCTAGTCTTGCAAGCCCTAGAGCAAAGTGACCTGTGCAAAGGCAAGGATGGAAGGAATCAAATGACATCACAACCATCTGAGGGTGCAGAAACTTGGTTCTAGCATCCCCCCATACTGCTTCGACTCAGACTTCAGCCCACGCTCCATAGGCTAATGCTGAAAGGGCCAATAGTGTAGGGATTTGTTTGGCTATTTAACGCTGAACCTAGGTCAGGCCCCCTCAAGCAAACAAAGTGTGATGATTTTGAAGAGAGAATTTGACTGATGACACAAGGTTCAGGAATGGCAGTCATGAAAATGAAGGTTTATGAGTATTGCAATGGATGAATTTACTGAGTGACTTCTCTTGAACATGTGAACGACACTAAATGAATTGGTAGCATTGACCCAAAAACAAAGTAATGGATGGAGTGAAAGACCATAGGTACAATAACCATCAAGCAGATAACCCAACCCAAAGAGTCTCAAAGATGAAGTGAAAGTGTTATGTTCATGAGAGACTTTCTACCATAAAGTGATTCATCCCTTTTCCCATTTTGCTAAGTCATTGTTGACCAATACCTCTTATTTTTTAACAATCTTGAGGAGGATAACATATTCCTGTAGTATAATTCCACCCTTCAGGTGAATCCATCGCGACGTGATGTTTTAACAAGTCTAGAGAAGGTGAAACTCGGTCTCATCATGATGGACACGTTTGTCACTATTTGATGCTTTAATGAGTTTAACGACAATGATAACTCAATCCTTTTCATTTTTAGAGAGTTTGAAAAGGGAAAATAGAAAACTCCATAAGTCATTTTTCATAAATTTCTCTCTTATGTCTAAAAAAGTGTAAAACAATACAAGAGAGAACCTATTGACTGTGTTTGATCAATGTATTCCTTTTTCATAAAAAATCTATCTCAGTCTAGAAAAGGGTTAAAATTATACTGAGCAGATGTCATTTCCAATTTGTTAACGAGCAGAAAAGGACAAGTGATTGGCAATCTTTCATATTTCGAGAGTCTGAAAAGAGCTTAAAGAGGACTCCATGGGGTTTCCTTTTTAGATGTTTAAGATAGCTTGAAAAATAGATAAAAGTATGCTTAGTGGTCAAAAGTGCAATTCATGCTCGTGCATGTCAAATTCATTGTATCAACTGTAAACCTACTCAAAGAGCCACCAAATGGATTAAAAATGTGTGTTTCATCGGTAAAAATAGGTAAAAATTATAGTGTATTCATTAAATGAACATGAAATAACCATAAAACAAGAATCTACAAAGTCATTTTCACCATTTGATATTTACGATTCAGTTTTGTGCTCTAAACTAGTTTTTACCTTGAACTTCAGTAGTTGATTGTGAGAGATTATGTGGATCATTTTATGTGCCATCAGGACCAGGTAGGAGATCTACCTTTCCTCGTCCATTTAAGTTCATTCTTTTCAAATTTCAGGCACGTTTTTTAGGGTTTTGGGGTCCCTACGACAAATATACCTTGCCAAACACATAACACATCAAAATTGGCAATGCAGTGCACCCAAACAGAAGGGTACCTTCTCTACAACACACTTTCTCAAGGCATGGGCTGCGCTGGGCACAATTGAGAAATTTGTTCCTTCTATTTTACCTAAAAGCACTTCCATGTTTTGCATGAAATGGATCCTAACTAAGCTTATGGTTTGATTTCAGGGTTTGATCATATGAGAATGACTATTACTTGGCATGAAAGAGAATATTAAGAAGAGGATATGGTTGCCCTAAATGATGCAAGTACTACTGAGGCCCTCAGAGACTGTGGGTTACTCAAATACTTCAAGTTGTATGGGATGAACAAAAAACTATAATTATTGCAGTTCTTAGTTCATTCATGGGATCCAACGGGTCAGGCTTTTCACCTAGGGGGCAAGGTGCTCCCTATATCGATCGATGATTTTTACTTCCTCATAATACATTCAAGATGTGTACCCCCATATCTCTTTCAAGTTTTCCCCATGGGGTTGAGTTAGTGAGAGACTACATTCAGTAGTTATGGCGGCGAGGGACAACCTAGAAAATATGCGAAGTTCAACATTAGGGAGGTTAATGATTTTCCCTCGTGAACCATCATTTTCACTATTGCAAAGTTGGTGGGTAGTGCAACACTTCACCTAGCGAACAGATCATACATGAAGTTTGGGCTTGAGTGCCTTGAGCCAACTATATTCAACTGGTGTGAGGCAGTTCTATCTTCGATGAAAGAGAAGCTGACCAAAGTAAAGAGCGGTAAGACAAATAATTTTAGCTATGGTTCTATCTTGATCCCCTTTACCTTAGAGAGAATTCCATTGATGCAACCTAAGGATGTGTCACTGAGTTTGACTAGTCCTAGAGATCCACAGATGCAAATATGTGTTGAATTGATGGCTCGACATGCTGGTGAATCATTAATCTCATTTCCTACTGCATTCTTCGATTCGCTCAGTCGACAATAGATTCTCATCGAGGAGCATCCATATTCGGGGATGGACTTCTGTGGAGATCCAAATTTGAGGTTACCAGTGGATGCTCAATGGGGTGCTATAGGTAAATTGTTTTGACTAAGTGTTTTTAATTTTTTAAGTTTCTACATGTTTTTTTTGTTTTTGATGTTTCCAAGACTAAAATAAAAATGTTCTCATGCATATAGACATTGGCATTGCTTGATTAATGGGTCATCGATAGGAGGTGGGTGAACCAACATGGAGAAATGTCAGAGGAGTAGCTCTCTAGGATTTGGATTTGACCGAGACACTCATAGAGTTACAAGATCATATAGAGGGGTTAAACCTTAGTATTATGGATGTCCAAATTGAGGAGTTACTGATGAGGCTGCAATACCATACTATTGGTGTACCTAGCCATTGGATGAGGCTATTTCACATGGTATCTTAGGCTGTGATGTATTATCGTTGGCCTCATTAGGTCTACTTAGAATATTTTTCTATATTCATTTTGAGTTTTGAGGTCCAATGACCAACATGTCTTGGACACAAATTTTGTAAAAACTTTTAAAAAAATTTCTATTTTACTTTTAGTTTTTTTATATGGTTATGTGCAATCATATTCAAATATTGATGTGAATTGAAAATTTACTTTTACATGTCATAAATATTTGTTTAATGCATAGTTTGCTAATGAATTAGTTAATGTGTTAAAGTTCTTGGAAATGTGTTGATATTGAATGTAATCAAAGTGTATTTCCAAGAGACGAACTCTAAGGAACATACGCTAAATTGTTGGATTTCGAGCAATATAAACATTTGTTAGTTGTAGTACGACAAGTTGTGATTCCATCTTAGTGATGATTTGGTGAATGCCAAGCAAAATAGCATCAAAGAGGAGTTTTATCAATGCACTATACTGAAAGATATTGTTTGTAGAACAACTGATACAAATCCCTTGAAAACTCACTAACTCACCACTTGGAGCGAATATGGCCCATGCTACAGAGGATAGGTTCTATGTACTATGACTAGCACCATCGACATAATCAACAAATGGTTCCAAAGATTCCGACATCTAAAACAAAGGCAAAGAGGATTACTTAACCACATAAAAACACTAAAAGTCACACTGTGACACACATACACACAATCAAAGAATATATATAGTGTTTATTACTACACAAAATCAGGCATAGTAACATTTCAAATACAACCTATTTTGGGGCTGCGACAATGGAATTCCATCATAATCAACTAACTCATAAGTTCCTTTTTCCAAAACATGCTTGAAAATATAGGGACCCATGCATAAAGGTTCAAATTTCCCTACTCCTATTTTATGATCTTCCTGATCATAAAGCAAGACGAGGTCTCCTTCTGAGAAAATGCGAGGCTTGACATTTTGGTCATATTTTGCCTTCATTCTTTTCTTATGTGCTTCGTTAGACAATCTGGCTTCACGACATGTTTTATCTAGATGGATGAGTTCTAAGAAACTTTCTTCTTCATCATAAGTGCCACGGAATAAGTCAATCGCGAGTTTTAGTGACAAAATTTCACATTGTAAAGGCAAGATTGCCTCTGGACCATACACTAATTGAAAATGTGTGAGTTGTGTTACATTTCTCACTGAGATTTGATAAACCCACAAAGCCGAGTAGAGGATTAAATTTCAGTTTCGTTTATGAACTCCTATCATTCATTGAAGAATTCACTTAAGGATTTTTTTTAGTATCCTCAATTTTTCCATTAACTTGCAGATAATGAGTAGAACTATCATGTAAAAATCCTCGCTTGGCAATCAATTCAATCGTCATCTAGTTGCGGAAATGTGAACCATGATATGTAACTATAGCTTCTTCTACACCAAATCATGCAACCACATGGTTGAAGAAAAAAAGAGTAGCTGTCTCACCACTGTTGTTTAATGTAGGCATGGCCTCAACCCATTTTGTAAAATATTCCACGACGACAATAATATACCCATGACCCCTATTGAGGTAGGGTTACATGTCATGAAATGAATGACCCATTTTTCAAATGGTCCAAGAACGATGATATGATGCAGTGGTGCAGGATGGTAATCGAGTTTTTCGGTCAAAACTTGGCCATGCATGACAACTTCTGACAACAATAACAAAATCATTTTCCATAGGTGGGTATCCACACCTAGAACAACATAAAGAATGTAGTTTAACATTCTCCTATAGTAGATATATGATATGAAGGAACTTACATGTTGTCTTTCGCTTCCTTTATCCCCTTTGAATTGCTCCCATCACTCCCACTTGAACTAAATATGCTCAATTGGTACGTGTATCAACAAAAACAGAAACAACAAACGAACAAACCATACATGATCTATCTACTATAAACCAATGGAATCAAAGACATTGAGACATGTAATCATCATAGATATGAACAATAATATGAGAAAAGGAAAAAAATCTTTATTAATGTAGAAGGAAGAGCTTCACCCAATAGAGTTCGATCCTATGCCACTCCTCCAACTTCAGTCCAACCCTTACCACATCAAAAGCACACCAATCCAGCAACATAACATTGCTTGACATGAACTCAATTCTCAAACCAATAGAATTTTCTTACAAACTTCAGATTCTATCCCCCTTGATCACTATGATGAGTTCTCAATTTATATGAAATGGAGGTGGTTTTGTCATAAATGAGGGCATTGAATGGCCTTCCAAACATGGAGTTAGTTTCCATGGAGTAAGGGATCAGAAGATAGGAGGTTAATGGATCCTTAGCCTATCCAGTTTAGAACTCATAAGAGGAGATAAGAGCTGGGATCTGTCTAGAATAATCTAGAAGCAAGGAATAATCCCAGAACCCTATGTAATTTTCGCTCAATCTCATCCAACGTAGGTCAAAGAGGGATTAAGTGCACTTTAGTGTAGGCCTAAATGGGCATGCCTGCTCTATACCATAGTTACCCATTACTAAGGCTACGCTGGTGTCCCAAGGAGGCGTTTCAACAAGGCTTCAGGCCAAGAAACTTTGATGGAAGGAAGCATTCAATGTGATGACTTGTCTAGGGCATGTAACAACTTAATTAGGGTTTTATGAGCCCTAATTGTATTGATATGAATGTTGGGAGTGATGTGCCCAAATAAGCCTATAACAACACTTTCGATAATGAACTACATCGGAGAACCCTACAGCCAGATTTGTTGGTGGAATATGTCTTTCCCCTATTCTAGATATTTAGGCTTAAACTTCTTGATATTGGTGGTGGCCATAGTGGAACTAGGCTCTGCATCAATGATATGCTTCATCTTTTCATTCCCCATGTCGGGTTTTAACTCTGAGTCAGAACATGCATCTCACTCAAAAGCGTTCCTCTCAGCCACCAATGACTACCTGGCCCAACACTCACTTGTGTTTTGAGTGGAGATCTTATGGAACTCACACCACTTTCCCATGTCCTTCTTTGTCTTAGTGGTGTTTCTCTTTCTTGTGACTTTGATGGATTATCCTATGTTTCCCCACCTTGGATTTTCCCTTGATTTGGATTTCCAAATCCAAACTCTCACTTTCTTTGTTTAAACTTCTGCTCAATCTTGAGAACATACGATACATCGTACCGAGTGATGAGATGTCAAGGAATTCCATCTAATCCTGGATGTACATGTGTAGGCAACTACGGTAGTTGAGTACGAAATATTTCTCAAAATCCTTGATACCTAAAATCATGTGAAGGGTATGAAAAACATTGGTAAAATGTGTCATATCTTGTTCCCTTCCCTCCCGCAATGTGATCCACTTTATGTATTTATCCTCATAGCTCCTGAAAGGGTAGTAATACTCATTGATGGCATCTAGGAATGAATCCCAAGTGGGTGTGACCAAAAATAGTGCGGGTGTATTTTCATCCTTCTTCCCACAGTAGCCTTCACTTGTCCTTACATTGGGAGAAACTTTGAGAATTCCAAAAGAAATCTTTTCCCAATAAGAAAAATAATGAACCAAAAAATATATTTCTAGTATATCTAACCATTTATCTATGGTGTCCACATCTATCTGACCCTCAAGTATGTGAATGTCAAAGTTAACTTGTACCTTAAAGAGTTTGGCACTTCTAGAGTAGTTGTTGCAAGGAGATGCATCGCCCTTGGGTAGTCACTGAAGCGTTTGGGAAAAGTTATCCATGATCATGTTCCTTTATCACTCGAGGGCTTCTTCGAACAATATTTTGAAAGGATACCATACCACCTCGTCTTTCTTCTCTTCTGCTATGGGAGGTCTTCTGGATTTGCAAGGATGCTATTGCATAGGTTCGACTAGCTCGAGCCCTACCTCCTTATATCTCGACCTCGTTGTGGAGATGCAAAGAAAAATAGAGAAAGAGTAGACTACTCTAATACCATTGATCCAAACTTAAACAAGAATGCAAACAATTATAGATATAACCATAAATATAGAGACGCAACATGAATAGCACTTCATTTCATTAATATCAAATACTAAAATATGCATACAAACATAATGGAAATAAAGATAGCTCAGGCGACGATATCTTATCTTTGAGCAGAGAAGTGGTGGCTACATGCCTATGAATTGTGTTATAATGAGGCTCAAAGGCCTATTTATTATTGAGGAATAATGGAAAACTCTAAACATCCAAAAACCTAACCCTACAAGGTAAAGCACCAAAACTATAGGCCATGTTTGGGTAAATTGGTACATCAAATTTCCGGGGTTGTAAGTTTGGAATATGATCTTTGTTTGATTCGCGCAATACGTTGCTAGAAATATATATCTGAGGATTACAACTTTCATGTCCCTAGCACTAGTGAAATCTCAATGTTGTCCCTAGGATTCCCAAAAAACATTGTTTAGGGCCTCAAAACAACACTGAAAGTTGAGGACCCAAAAAACTATCAAAAATAGTAATTATGCTACAATTAAGGAAAATAAAAAACTAAAAGAGACAGTGGTTAGGGTTCAAGTGGAATAGGTGGGTGGCCACCAACATCCACATGGATCATCAGAGATCCTCGCTTTCTCACAAAAAATGCCTTAAGGACCTCTATCAATAGGTCAGGATTCTCATAGTCAGCAAAAGGGGTTTGTTGCAAGTATAAGTGGGGGTTTTTGGTACAAATTTTCCCATTTTCTCTCTAATTCTTCTAGGAATAAAATAAATACTTTTTTATTTTTGTAATATTCCAAAATAAAAATGCCACTGCAAATTTTTTTTAGTGTAATTTATCTTTTTGCAGAAACTGAAATCAGACAAAGAACAAGTTAGCAAGGGAAGAAGACAATACATACGTTGAGACCTCCCTCATAATGATGACCCTCCATATTGTAGCAACAATGTTGTAACTCCCAAGGGTATCAACTTTAATTGTCATCCTATGGTTTGTACAAAAGGTTCAACTCTATATGTGTAGTAAGAACCATTATTTATTTTGTTGACTCTTATATGAGTCGAAGTATTGAGTTGGGCTATTGATTCATAGATACCATTCTAATTGTTTTATGTTATAGGGAAAAATTGATTGTATGGAATGAAAGAAAACCAACAAATCGATGCTAGTTGCAATAAAGAAACGAAAACCATCTCAATTGTAGTGAAATTAAAGTATATCTATCAAAATGTGAAAAGAAACAAGACACACAATTCAAGTCAAGGCTTATAAATAGAATACCTTAATTCTATAGGAAAAAGGAAATTTCAATGACAAAATAGGTTAAAGAACCCACTTGGTATACATACTTTCAAATTCCATCTTCATGGTTCTAGGGATAATGTAGCACATCAAGGAAGATGAATCAAGAGTTAAATACATATTTGGACAAGTATCAGATGAAAAATGAAAATTGTTACATGAGTCTTTGTTTTGCTATGATATACATTCCAACAACTAATAAAATGTGCTAAAGGAAAGGTTTGAAATCAAAAGGTGTTAAGGAAAGGCTAAGAAATGACGAGGCACTCATGTCCACATCATTACATCTGTAGTAGAAGGATTTATTCAGTGAAATTTGAGGTTGCATAGTCTCCTATAAATAAAATGAAAAACTAATGATTGAAAACAAATAAACAAATGTACATTAAGTGAACTGAAATTCATAGCAAAGAATTCTACTTGAACAATATAACCACTACCAATGCTACCATCTAATTTTCAAAAAAATTGTAAGTAAATAATGTTTATAGATCATCTATCTTAACCATGCATAGAAATAATATTCAGAAATAAGCTGTGGGAATGAAAAAATGCATAAATAATATTGGTATGTAATGGTCCTTCAACACCTGTGGTGCACCCTAACCTAAGGAAGCTTAGATTTTTGAAGGAGAGGAAGACTACAAAGTAGAACCAAATATGAGTTCATTAATTGGAAGATTGCTTCTACATATTAAAATGTTGCATAACTTGAAAAAAAAGTTCCTAATGGCCCCTACTTCTATTCTCATGCTTCCACTTGCTTCTAGTGGGATACTTGAGGCCTCTATTTATAAAAATTGAATCAGGTTCATCATCCTTGAAAGGACTACATTTTCTACAAAAATCCTAGAAAACTAAGTCATGTTCCTTGAGTGACCACGATGCTATAGGGAGGAGAATTTGTTATCCTAAGCTAACCATGCTTGAAGATTTTGTAGTAGGGTATAGGTCCCATAAATATCTCTCACTGAATATCTTCATATTCTATGAAAATCCTTTTAGCATCATGCATAATAATCATATTAGGCACATAAAGCATGAAAAATATGTTTAATCATTATAGGATCTTATTTAATATAAGAAAATGTTATTAGGTGCAAAAAGGAATGTGTAATACAACATTTATGTTCCTATTAAAGCTTAGATGGGCATCTATTTTACAAAATTGAGAATATTATAGGTCACTTTGTCACATGCGTGCATAAGGCCTAAAAACTACATCTATCAACATCCTTGAACACATTTTCATAATTTCTTTGCAAATCCCTAAGAACTATTTCTAAAAAAAGTATGAGTTTTTGGGTCAACCGACTCAAAAACTATGTTTTTATCCCCGATGCACTTTGCATTCTTGTCCACATACATTGGATGTAAGTTGCATAACTGATTATCAATGTTGATCGAAGAATTTTTCTCTACTTTGCAGTTGCATTGGCTCTAGTATTTCAGGAAAATTAACAAATATTTTCAAGTATTCTTCCTCCAAAAGATCGTAAGGTGTTTTGAACCATTTAACAATGATAGAGATCTAGAATTCCTACCTGTTCCTAATATAATGGTCTTATATATTATACCTTGAGCTTATCATTCCCAATATGTGGATCTCAAGCCTATATTAGTAAATCCTAAACTACCACTTTCACACTATAAATTTATTCCCTCCCATAATGTTTGGGTTCGATTTTGGAGATTACAAGTTCTCTCATGTTGTTAGATTGAGCTAAAGAAATACATTCATTTACGCATTAGGGTTGAGTGTGAAGGTTATCTTTGTGCAAAGGAAGGACAAGCAAAATAGAGAGACATCTACAAAGTTATGTTCTATATATGGTTCTAACTCTTTCCTTTATTTATTAATACAAAAATAACTTTTTTTCCTATACTTATGTAATGTTGATGCTTATGTATTTTAATGTGATCCCCAGTCAATGATCAGAGATATTGAATTACATTATTTGGATATTGTAGTTCCCTTTTTTATTTTAGGCTTTGTTGCAGGTTCCATTTATAACATGATGAGCTAGAGTTGGAGCTTACAAGAGTTGAGAAGAGAAGGACGTACTAGAGATTCCAGGAAGGTCTCTTTTCATATTTCAATCTCTCTAAGGAAAACCCAATTATATTTGTCATTTGTTCTTCTAGATCAAACCAATAGATCTATGGAGTTAATTTCTTTTTGTAGAAGATAATTTTCCATATAAAATATTGGCGACCATAATCGGGGTCGAGATTTCCATTACTGTTTTCCTTCTACTTAGCCTCTTTTCACCTTTCAAAGTGACCTCAATTAACTTATTTTGACATTGATTGACCTTAAGAAAATAGATTTTTAAGCTTGGTAGAGTTTCTTGTTTCAAATTTAGACCAATTATCCCTACTGCACTCTTTTCCCTATGACAAAGCATTCCAGTGTAGCATATCTTCTTTGGAAGTGCTATGATGTACTTTAGCGCCCATACTACACCTACACAGATCTTGTAGAATGCAAATAAAATCTGTTTCTTTGCCTTAATGTTTGTTTTGATTTGGTCCAAAGGGCTTTCTTAATTCTTTAAATATGTCTAGGTCTCTATAAAATCATCATCATATTTACATTTGATTCCTTTTAGCCTTTAATGATATTTTCTTTGATTTTTTCTTTCTTCTTATTAGTAAAGTTTTTTTTGTAGACAATTTTCTTAGTTCCTAAATACTAAATAAATTTTAATTACAACTTCATTCTATGAGATTTCTTTTTCCAATGATCTATTTGTGTTTTAGTTTTCATTGTATCTCAAAATTCAAGGAAAAGAAATGGAAACCTTCATTATTTTCATTGCATTTAGGGTTTTGAATTTGAATTGGAACAATTGCACTTCAATATATATTTAGGAAGATTTATTTATTGCATAATTTACTTTTGCATTATTCTTTATCTACTCCCTCTTGTATATATATATTTGATTTTAAATAAAAGAGTTCTTGTTATCATTAGTTGCATTAGAGGGAATTCACGTGAACTCATGCCGTGAGCCTTGAAACTAAAATATAATTGAAGATCAACTTCTAAAATTTAACCAATCAATCTAAGGAGCATTTGGAACATTAATGATGCACATAAAGGTCTAGGCTAGAGTTGTTATCCAACATCTTTAAACATAGAATCTATCATTATATTCTTGTGTTACATTTTTGGTGTAGTCGGTATTCCATGGACGTAAGTATACGAGATCGTTCTCCACGTACCCCTGTGTATATGATATGGTGCTTGGCATATGAATACTATATCGAAATATTTCCTATCATACAAGATACATTAGACAACACTACCATGGACTTCGCTTCCATGTACCTTTGGGTATATTTTCGATTTCCCCTATAGGTTTCTATCCTTCCTTATGTAACTCAGTCGGTTACCTCTTTATTTGTGATACACCAAACACAAAATTTAGGGAGATTGCCTACACATATTGGAAATGGTATTTTGAAATTCAAAGTGACTTGGTAATCATTATCTACCTAGTTACCCCTTTGTTTTATTTTGTGTATTTAATTTCTAAAATCAATTAATTAAAAATATAAGAACATGCTCACTATGGAACAACTCCTTTGTTGATCTTACGTTGAGACTAACGGTGATAGTTTCCGCATCTACCCATCAAGGAAGCCCCTCTAATGGAATCCTAGTACTTTTCCTTCTAGAAATACTGGTGCTCCTTATATGGAAACGTTGTCCCTTCCTGAATTTACCATTGGTTTACCAATTTGGCTAGTTTCAACCTCGTTTTTTCCAAATGTCCAAACTACTTATCAACCAAATAGTCCTCCACCTGAATGACATCAACCTAAAGTTTCTCCTAAAGTTGGCCCTTTTCCTTATTCCCATACTATTCCTTCATCCCCTTCCTCTTGCTCACCCGGTGAAAGTATTTATTTTAGTAATGAGAAAGATAAGAAGAAAAATAAAAGGATGATGAAGAAGAAGCAAAATAAACATGGGGAAAACCAAGAAAATATTGTAATGAATGAACCTAATGTCGAGAAACCTTCCAACAATATTTGTAAAGTCAAATTCCATTGCATTCTTTTTTATGGGTGACCACCTTCTTATAGATTTTCCTAGTATTCCACAGGTATTAGAAGTGTGTTCCACAGGCTCACATCAACCCTTGTCATCATCCTCTGGAGATCATGTTGGTGATAAACCATCAACTACTAATAGTAAGGTCCATGGGGAAAAGGGTAAAGTTATGTTTCCCTATAGGTTATGTGTAGGGAATCTTCATATTTACATTTTTCCTTATATGGATGAAGCAGCAAAATTTTTGGAAAATCTTAGAGCTTCCTAGCCATAACTTCTAGTAGCTTATTGAAATTTTTCTCCCAATCCCGTGTGACTAGTCGAAGAAGTGATTGATCCAAATCCATATTCAATCAATCCCATTCTATATGAGCATGAGTCCCATGAGTCCATTCTCAACCAACCATTGGTTGATAAAATGGTTACTCAATTCCATATTCAATTGATCATAATTTTCCCATAAAGAGTGAGTTTCATACCACTCAGGTTCTTCATATTTCTTCAGATCATGTCTAAGAAGGGGGAATTTCTCCCATTTTCATGGAAGCCACTATAAGTAATGACTCACATGGTTAGACTATTCAATAGGTACAAGCAAGTTAACCCATTTATATCATGTCACAAGTGCCAACCAGCCAACCCCTTCTAGGATTGACACAAATTCCATCTACGCAACCATAAGAAGGAATACCCCAAGATCATGTTAGGCAGATAACAACCATGTAAAAAACTTGTTCAGGATACAATTTCAAATCTCAAACTTTTCAAATATCAAGGCTTTCTTAGGACTGGACAACTTGGTATTAGTTATCCTAATTATCAAAACAATATGTATCAAGGTGGGATGAAAATGTTAGTAGCCCAACCCATCATCTCCTATGATGGATATCCCCCACCAATAGTTAACCATCCCTCAAAAGGTTATTGAGCTATGTAAGGGCCATAGTAGAGTTATCTCTCCTATGTCAAGCTCCTTAAAAAAAGAAACAAGGTTCCTACATTAGAGTTCCTTGTCTTGTGTCAAGCTCACTAAAAAATGAAATAAGGTCCTCAAACAGACTTCATTTTCTTGATTCGAGCTCCTTAAAAAATAAAACGAGGTGCTATGAGCATATTTATTTTATTGTGTCAAGATCGTTAAAAAATAAAATGTATCTCCCTTCAATTTGAGTATTTTTCTAGATCTTGTAAATTTTAAGTTGAGTCTTTCATTTGATCTCGTAGATGAACCTTCACTCCATCAGCCTAATAGTAACCAATGGTCTACATAGGCGAATGAAGTGAGGCTTGGGGGGCATGTCCTTAGAATTTCATTATTATACTAGGGGCATAGAAACTAATCTCAGGCATAATTTTCCTTTGTTTCAAGCTTGTGTAAAAATGAAAATATTCTCAAGCATAGTTTTTCCTCATTTCAATCTCATGTAAAAATGAAACAACTTTCAAGAACTCTTAAGCACAATTTTTCCTTCTTCCAAGCTTGTTTAAAAATGAAACCAATTTCAAGAATAATTTCTCATGTTTCAAGCTTATCTAAAATTAGAATCATTATCATTTTATCCTGCATGATTTCCATTTATATCAGTCTATTTTTCCAGATGAGCCTTGATTTTCTCATTCCATTGTCACTGTATGTTTGGCTAATTATTCATTTTCATTTGGCGTTTTACACTTTTTTTTGGAACCACTACGATGGGTGGCCTTATTAGCCAACCTCTTGACTTATTTGTGTTTTGAGAAGTTCCATCATGACTAGAACCAGTTGTTACCCTTTATACCACTCGTTGCTCCAGGAGTAGTCATCTTTGATCTCTTTTCAGAATCCCAAAACATGAAAATATTTTCGAGCACTTGTATTTTTGAACTCGTTAAAGTAATTGAAACTATATCTTCCTAGTATAAGTTTAACACTCTTTCACACTAGGATATATAGACTATTTATGAAAAATGAATACTTTATTCAAACATGACTAAAAGGTTCTCTTGAGTATTATTTTATGCCTTTTTGGACTTAAGAGACTAAAATTACAAAAATGAAACTTTGGAGTTTTCTTTTTTGGCTCTTTTTTAAACTATCTGATAATGAAAAAGAAGTCCAATTATAGTTTTGATGGACTCATAAAATCATCAAACAACATTGTATTCATAAAAAACGGTGACACAAAACCACTCCTTATCATGGTTATTTAAAAATACTTAGAAAGATTCATATGAAGGATGCACTTAGAGAGCAAGAATATGTTAAAGGGGATCCCTTCTATTGACATCTACTACAATACCATTAATCCTTCATTCATCTTTGTCATTCATAAACCACCTCTATGTCAACATCATTATATTTCAAATATTAATACTCTTTTTGTGTCATTGATGAGCCATACATTAAGGCCCTCCTAGGATGGGTCACTTCCTATAGAAATTAGCTCATTGTCAAGGAATTTGATTTAGAAACTCCTTACGTACCTTGGAGCTTACACATCTCAATGGAAAGATTCTTCACTCTTTGTGACAAGTCCTTATTATTGTCCTTTGAGGGGAAGATTTTGTATGATGTTTGAATTAAACTCTTTTATTCACACTAAATGTTGGAAATAATACTGAGAGGGTGGTGAATTAGTATTAGAAATTCAAAAATTTCTTCATATGCATAAACAAATTGATATACACTACTTCTGTTAATTCAACCTACATATATATGCAACTATGTTTAGAGAAAACTACGTATATCTTGCAGACTTTTAATTTAGTTAGCTGATCTTAATGTGTGTATCAAAACCATAAGACAGTAATCAGATGCAGTAAATAGTATAGGAAATCATGGACACAAGATATAAGCTGGAAACCCAATGTGGCTGAAAACCACCTCCTACAATTTGTCTCTATCTTGTTTTAATAAGAAACTTATTTTTACAATATTTGTCTACTGGCGCAGTCTTATGTCAGTACGTAGGATTCTACCTGCAGAAGGCTACAACCTTCTCTCATTCTCCAGCTTCTCTAGGAAGGGAGCTACAACCCCCTTAGCTCTTGTACTAGCTAATGTACTAGTACATAGGTGTTGACCTACAGAAGGCTACAACCTTCTCTTTTCTTCCAGGGACCACGTTTCATAAATTTTCAGACTAGATCCATTAATAACATCAATCAAACATCAAATATATCAGCATCAACTTGTCTCCTTTGCACGAAACAAAAACTGAATCAAACAATCACTTCTCTGAATGCTTTAGCCAGACTACAGTAACAATAACCAAAAACCAATCCTGAACCAAGAACACTGCAACAATAAATAGAAGTAGCTAAAACATATTTTATGAGATGTACACTACTTCAATATGTAGAACCTACACGCATATGCTGCTATATTAAGGAAAACATGTGTATACGTTGTTTTGAATTATCAAACCAATGTGTATATGTGACTTTGCTATGTTGAACCTGCGTGCAGATCTGTAAAAGCTAATTTACCCTTTTCAACTATTTAGACATCAATTATACATAGATCATAAGATTTACAGATCAAGTCATGAACCAAATATAAAATATCAAAATCACACAAAGATACTTCTCTTCAAGCCTTAAAATCTTAACCCATCAAGAGAACTTATCCTTCTTCTAGTGTTCAGGTTCCTCCTTGATTCAAATCCAGCTATGTACCATAAGCTAATGATGAGTATTCTAGATCTTGTTCTTCATAAGGTATTCAATCGTTGAGTGCCCTTGCCTAATGATCTCCTTCCCCTTTTATAGTATTAGGCCTTACTCAATACTCCGGTCCAAAGCCACTTAGAACCAATACCTAGGTCCAAATATCTAGGTTGAACTCTTCAAATGAGATACCATGGTCCAAAACCATATGTCCAATACCAAGGACCAGAAACCAAGTTTTCCAAACTATATGCGCTTTTCTATGCATGAAAGTGTGTGTGTGTATGCATATGCTCCTTTTGGTCTGAGAATCTGCATGTATACATGGCTTGGTCAATGGGAACCTGCGTATACCTCTTTTTCCTTTATTCTGAGATCTTGTGAAACTGAATTGTCATCTAAGTGATTTTCAGAGTGAGTTTCCATCAAGGACAATACCTGTGCCATAGTGCCAATCCTGTGTCATAATGCCAACAACCTCCCCCTTTGGACATGATGGAAACCCCAAGTCACTCAAAGTCATTATCCCCTTTTGTCATCAAGGGTAAAGGGTTATGTTCCCCCTGAGTACATGTTGAAATCTCTGCTCTACTGTGTTGTCCATGCTCCCGCTCACTGTAGGCAAGGTCTGCCAAAAGATATTATACAAGAAAGAACATGATTGTATACATCATAAATGACCTTCCTATCCCCAAAGACTCATACATACATCCATCTCCCAACCAAGTGGGGATATACCAAAATTGACTCATCCACCTAACCACATGGGGATATACTAAAAATAATTTATACATGATAAAGTAAGAATATTACATCATCCATCCCAGGCATAATGGGGAAACAAAATAGGTCATTACATGACCTTGATAAAGAAATACATGACATGGAGACCAAGACTATGATAGTCATGAACAACTATCATCAAAAGCATCTGTCAATAACCATCCAGACCAGCAACCATGATCTCCCTCTGCACCTGTTCCACCTAAATAAAACAAAACTGTGAAATTGTATCAAGATCTTCTAAGGTAATGTTGACAGTGCATTATTAGAAGTATATGCTCCTCCTGAACCTGTGCCAAATGATCAGACCCACATCAGACTCTTTTCATACTAAGTCTAGCCCATTGATATTCTTCAAACTAAAATATATGATACCGTATCCACAGAAACAACCATATGTACGTGGATACGCTTCATGAAACTTGCATACAACCATATGTTTGAGGTATTCAAATGTCCCTTAGGTAGTGGTTTGGTGAATATATCAGCAACCTATTCCTTGGAGGGAATATACTCCAATTTGACCATTTGTTCAAGCACTTGTTCCTCGAGAAAATGATATTTGATAGGTATGTGCTTGGTCTTTGAATGCATGACTGGATTCTTTGAAATGCTGATTTCACTTGTATTATCACATAAAATGGAGATAGGTGGAGTACAAGTGATTTGAATGTCTTGTAATGTTTGCATCATCCAAAGGAGTTGTGTGCGTCAAGATGAAATAGCCACATATTCTGCTTCATCTGTAGATAATGCAATTGAACTTTGTTTCTTGCTGAACCAAGATACTAATCTAGAACCCATAAAGAATGAACCACCACTAGTGATTTTTCTGTCATCCATGCTTCCTGCCAAATCTACATCTATATATGCATGAAGTGTGAGATCTGTATCTCTAGGATATGATAAGCCATAGTTTTGTGTTCCTTGAAGATATTTGAAAATCCTTTTAACTGCCTGAAAGTGTGTTTCTTTTGGATTTGCCTTGAATCCTCCAACTATTTCCACTGCATGCATGATGTCTGGTTGGGTACCTGTTGGATAGAGTAGACTACCAATCATGGATCTATAGGTTCGTTGATGTACTTCTGCTAATTCATCATTTGCATTGAGGCTGCATCCTATTACCATAGGGGTACATATTGGTTTCGAATCTTCCATGCCATATTTCATCAAGATCTGCTTGAGGTACTTGGCTTGTGATAGAAATATTTCGTCTTTGTTTTGTTGGACTTGTAAACCAAGAAAGTATGTGAGCTCACCAAGCAGGGACATTTCAAATTCTTTTTGAATCACCAAAGCAAATTTTTGACTCATGGCTTCTTCATTGCTACCAAAGATGATATCATCAACATACACAACAAGTATTAGCAATTTATCATTCTAAATTTTTATATATATATTGCTATCTGCTGATCATTTTGAAAAACCTTGTTGATGGAGGTATTTGTCTAGATGATAATACCAAGCCCTTGGAGCGTATTTAAGACCATAGAGAGCCTTTCTGATTCTGCATGCATGTTTTGGATCATTTCCAAGGATAAATCCATCTGGCTTCTCAATATACACTTCTTCTACTAAGTCTCCATTTAGAAACACAGATTTCACATCCATTTGATATACTTTGAAGTTCTGAAAGCTAGAAAGAGCAAGGAACATTCTTATGGCTTCAAGTCTGGCAACTGGTGCAAAAGTTTCTTAAAAGTATATACCTTCTTGTTGAGCATACCCTTTACAAACAGGTCTAGCCTTGTTTCCAATAACATCTCCATTTTCATTCAGCTTGTTTTGAATATCCATTTGGCCCCTGTGACATTCTTATTATTAGGTCTAGGAACCAATTCCAAAGTATTATTATTTTCATTCTGCTCAAGTTCTTCATTCATGGCCTTGACCCAGCATTCATATTTGCGTTCTTCACTTATATTTCATGGCTCGATGGAGGAGAGTAGTGCTAGATAGCTTAAAGCTTCTGTAATAGTTCTTCTTATTTGTACACCTGCCTATTTATGCCCCAAAATTTGAGTCTCTAGATGGTTCTTCTAGAAGTCCCTAGATGGACTCTTTTCTTCTACCCTTATATGTTCTTTTGGTGCCTCATAAGTTTCTTCTTTAGCATTATTTGATTTAATTTTGAATGATAGTCCTCATCAGCTCCAAAATCCTCAGTTTTTATCTGCTTTGGATTGTTACTTGCTTCATCAACCACCACATCAATACTTTCAACAATTTTTCCAAGTCTTTTATTGTAACACTTATATCCTTTACTTTGGGAAGAGTAACTAAGGAGAATGACTTCATCAACTCTAGGTTCAAACTTGCCAAGCTTTTCATCAGTCCTTTTGATGTAACATTTGCTTCCAAAAACTTTGAAGTATTTTATAGTAGGAGTCTTACCATACCAAAGTTCATGAGGAGTTTGAGTGTTGTTTACTTGGACATTTGTTTTGTTGAGAATAGTAATGACAAAAAATGCAACTTCACCCCAGAAGGTTGCAGGAGTTCTAGACTCATCAAGCATAGCACGAGGCATTTGTTGAATCGTTTTATTCATCCTTTCTGCCACTCCATTTTGCTAAGGAGTCCTTGCAGTAGAGAATTCCCTTCTTATTCCATGTTCTTCGTAAAAGTAGAAAACTTCATTTGAGGTAAATTTCCCTCCTCGATTAAACCTAAGGCATTTGATTTTGCGATCTGGTTCATTTTCAACCAAGGCTTTGAATGCTTTGAACTTTTCGAAAGTTTTGTCTTTATGCTTCAAAAGTCCTATCCAACACATCCTGGAAAAGTTGTCAATGAACAATATAAAGTATTCTTCTCCACGACGTGAATTTTTCCTTGATGGACCACATAAATCAGTATGGAGAAGTTCAAGTGGCTTACTATCTAATCCTTCCTTCTCAGGGAAATGTGTTCTGATTTGCTTACCAAACTTACATGATTTTCATATTGTATTGTCTGGAATTCTGATGTCATGAAGATTGTGAACAACCTGACATTTGCATGCTTTCCTTATTTGAGGGAAGCTTAGATGCCCCAATCTTATGTGCCATAGCCAACGTTCATCATTTTTGCTTAAATAGCATTGTTGCTATCCTCCCTTGAGTATGTATAAATTATTTGGATTTCTTATGCCTTTGATCATTATTTCTCCTGTATCAATCTCACGAACAATACATCCATTTGATTGAAATACTACCTCATTTCTTTGATCACACATTTGACTAACACTCAATAGATTATGCTTTAAGCCATCAAAATACATAACATTTCCAGCTTTGACCTTTTCTTTTAAAAGAATAGATCCTTTACCTTCTATGAGTGCAGGGGTGTGATTTCCAAATGAGACCTTCCTTTCCTTTTCTAAGGCACTGTATGACTAAAGTTTTTCTTTATCACCTGTCATATGTTTCGAGCACCCACTATCGATGTACCATTGATTTTCCTATCCTTCTTCACATAAGGATATAACACATCTTTCTATTTGCGGTTCTTTCTTTCTTCATGTTTTGGGACCAAATGAAGCTTGCTCCTTTTGTCGAAACTTACTCCTGCATTCAGAATCTTCATGATCAAAGTTCTTACAAATAGAGAATTCTATTTCATTTTCAAGAGCACAAATGTTATTGTAGGTCATCTTCATGATCCCAGCCACAGTCATTCAATTTTGTGCTTCTCTAGTCATGATAGTCTTGTAGGTAACACATTGAGCAGCTTTGTGTCCAAATTTATGACATGAGAAACATTGGCCATTAAAGAAATTCCTTCGATTATCAAATCTACTGACTAGGTGATTGTAGTTTCCATTGACATTCATTCTTGAGGAAAATTGAGAATGATTTACCTATGGTTGGTTGTAGTTCTATTCATCCTTGAAGTAGCTTGAACCCATTTTACCTAGTGATTCATTTTATGCCTTTTCTAACGACTGTCAACCTATTCACTTCTCCTCATTGCATCAAGATAACTTTTGGAGGTGGATGGCTTATGTGCTTAAGATGCTTCTTCAGTATATCCAAGACCTGTCTCGATTAGAGGAGAACATTTTACTTCGATAATCTCATCTAAAGTTTCAGATCCTTTAGCAAATCTAAGATTAAGAGCTTTTGTTTTCTCAATATGTTTTCTAAGTCCAAGAATTTTACATTCTAACCTTTCATTGTGTTTTTCCTTTTCAACAAGTTGGAATGTCAGAGTATCTATAATCATAGTCTTCTCTTCTAAACAGATTTTAATTTTAGAAATTTCTTCATAGGGACCATATTCATCTATAGAATCCAAGAAATCATCATCTTCAAAAGCCATCAAAGGTCTATAATCATTACGATGTTCACCTTCATCACTATTTGAAAATCTATCGCTATCTTCATGTGTATAATAGCTCTTCTTACTTACGCTCTGTTTTCTGTTCCATTTAACTGGTTCCTTATTGTTATCAAGCTTATCTTTATGAGGACATTTGGCTGCATAGTGACCGACTCTTCCACAAGGAAATCATTTGAATGGTAGCTTACCTCTGAATCTTCCTAAACCTGTTTGAAGGTTCCTGACAAAGTTTGATTCTTCCTCTCGTTTTGACGTATGTCCTGACTCATTGTATTCCCCTTTTCGTGAAGCTTTGAATGTGGCTTCTCTCTCTGATGGACCCCCCTTTTCATTTTGAAAGCAGTTAGGATTCCGTGCAGCTGTGACATAGTAGTAATTTGAAGATTTTGCTTTTCTTCTATGGCAGAAATTTTTGATTCAAACTTAGAAGATAAATATCTTAGAACCTTTTCAACTAAAGTAACTTCTTTTATCTCTTCACCCAAGTTTTTCATGTGATTAACAACCTCATCTATATGGATCAAATAATTAGCCACACTTTCATCATTATGCATTTTGAGAGTTTCATATTGAATTCTGAGAGATTGTAGTTTTGCATCTTTTATCTCATCGTCTCCTTCATAGCATAGAATGATCTTGTCCCATATTTCTTTGGCAGTTTTGAACTACATAACCTTCATGAATTCTGATTGAGATAGACTCCCCAATATAGTATTGACAACCTTTGCATTTTTTTCATACTACTTTTTACTTGCCATATATATAGGAGTTGTTGATGGAAATGTGTATTCACGATATCCAAAACTTCAGTACCAAGAGATTGAAGATAGGTTATGGTTCTTACCTTCCAATAGATGAAGTTGCTCCAAACAAAGATTGGTGGCTTGATGGATGCCTCTTTTCTGTAGTTTCTCATGATGATAGATATTCCTTTAAGCGATCAAGCTTCTTCTGATGGACCTTCTCTAATACCAATTATTGGAAATAACACTGAGAGAGGGGGTGAATCAGTATTAGCAATTTAAAAAAATTTTCATTTCCATAAACAAATTGATATATGATACTATTGTTAATTCAACCTGCATATATATGAAACTATGTTTAGTGAAAACCGTATATATCTTGCAGACTTCTAACTTAGTCAACTTATCTTAATCTGTGTATCATAAACATAAAACAGTAATCAAGTGTAGTGAACAATAGACACAATCACACACATTAAAAAAAGATATAAGGTGGAAACCCAATGTGGGTGAAAACCACCTGCTGCAATTCATCTCTATCTTCTTTTAATAAGAAACTTCTTTTTACAATATTTATGTATTGGTGTAGTCTTATACCAGTACGCAAGATTCTACCTACAGATGGCTACATCTTTCTCTCATTCTCCAGCTTCTCCTAGAAGGGTGCTACAACCCCCTTAGCTCTTGTACTAGCTGATGTACTAGTATGTAGGTGCTGACCTACAGAAGGTTACAACCTTCTCTTTTCTTCTAGGTACCATGTTTCATAAATTTTCAGACTGGATCCATCAATAACATCAATGAAACATCAAATATATCTGCATCAACCAATCTCCTTTGGACGAACCAAAAATTGAATCAAACAATCACTTCTCTAAATGTTTTAGCTAGAATACAATAACAGTAACTAGAAACCAATCCTAAACCTTGAACACTGGAGCAATAAACAAAAGTAGCTAAAACATATTTTATGAGATGTACGCTACTTCAATAAATAGAGCCTATGTGCATACGTTGCTATATTAAGGCAAACCTGAATATACGCTGTTTTGAATTACCAAACCAGCGTGTATACGCGCCTTCGCTATGCTGAACCTACGTGCACATTTGTAAAAGATAATTTACCCTTTTCAACTATTCAGGAAATAGTTATACCTAGATCATTAGATTTACAGATGAAGTCATGCACCAAATATAAAAGATCAAAATCACACAAAGATACTTCTCTTCAAGCCTTAAGATCTTGACCCATCAATGGAACTTATCCTTCTTCTAGCACTTAGGTTCCTCCTTGATTCAAATCTAGCTATGCACCATAACCCAATGACTAGTATTCTAGATCTTGCTCTTCATAAGATATTCAATCCTTGAGTTCCCTTGCCTAATGAACTCCTTCCCCTTTTATCGTCTTAGGCCTTACTTGCTTTTATGGTCCAAAACCACTTAGAACCAATACCTGTGTCCAAATACTCGGGTTCAACTCTTCTGATGAGATACCATGGTCCAAAACCATAGGTCCAAATACCAAGCACTAAAAACCAAGATTTCCAAATTGTACGCGCTTTTCTATGCTTGTAAGTGTGTGTATACACATATGCGCCTTTTGGTCTAAGAATCCGCGTGTATACACAACTTGGTCAACGGGAACCTATGTATACCTCTTTTATCTTTATTTTGAGAGCTTGTGAGCCTAAACTATCATCTGAGTGACTTTTCGAGTGAGTTGCCATCAAGGATAATACCTATGCCATAGTGCCAATCTTGTGTCATAATGACAACAACCTCCCCCTTTAGACTTGATGGCAACCCCAAGTCACTCAAATCCATTCTCCCACTTTGTCATCAAGGGCAAAGGGTTATGCTCCCCCTAAGTACATGCTGAAATCTCTACTCTGTTGTGTTGTCCATGCTCTCGCCGACTATAGGCAAGGTCTGCAAAAATATCTTCTACAAGAAAGAACATGACTCTATACATCATAAATGACCTTCCTATCATGAAGAACTCATACATACATCCATCTACCAACCAAGTGGGGATATACAAAAATTGAATCATCTGTCCAACCACATGGGGATATACCAAAAAACATTTATACATGATAAAACAAGAATATTACATCATCCATCCTAGGCATAGTGGAGAAACAAAATAGGTCATTACATGACCTTGATAAAGAAATACATGACATGGAGACCAAGACTATGATAGTCATCAGAAACTATCATCAGCAATATCTGTCACTCACCATCCAGATCGACAACCATGATCTCCCTCTGCACCTGTTCCACTTGAATCAAAAGAGTCTGTGAAATTGGACCAAGATATTCTAAGGTAATGCCAACAATGCATTATTAGAAGTATACGCTCCTCATGAACCTGTTACAGATGATCAGAGCCACATCAGACTATTTTCATCCTGAGTCTGGCCCACTGATATTCTTCAAACCAACATATACACTATGTTAACACCCAGGTTCTTCCCTATGACTCCCAAGGGAATACAACCGGGGTAACCACTAACCAATCTTTGGACTACAGCTTCTAGCCCAGCTGTAATCAGAGAGGGCTCTCTCTGTAAGATTTGTCTCTGTTCTATGGAGATTTTAGGCTAGTTATGAGGCAAAGGTTTGTTTGTTTTGTGTTTGGTTGGGAGGATGATTTCTGATAGTTTTGAAATGTTCTCTGCAGGTAAACTAATCCATTGGGCAATGGAGTCTGTGGCTGTTGGTTTCTTGAGATCATGACTTGGTGCAGCTGGAATTACAGGGCCTTTATATGTTTCATGAAACAAACTGTAGATTGTGATAATGAAGTGTGAACAACCAGTGAAAAGCAGTTAAGAATTCTTCACTAAGCTGGGATGTGAGAAAGGGATGTATTCCTCAGGAGAAAAACTTGAATTCTTGAAACAATAGATCACTGTGATGATATAGTGTGAAAGGTAGCAATTAAGAATTACACTTTCATTACCATAACTGAAGAAAACATTTATAATAGCTTAGATTGAGTTTAGGGTAATCTGTGATTAAATCCTGAGA
>APFE031144928.1:0-15401 GCA_000404065.3 Pinus taeda
TCAGCTCCTCAATGCTGCTCCAAATGGCTGCCCAAGAAGCTCCTCACTCCAGCTACAATGTTCCTCCAAGACTCCTCACTGCTGCTCCAAAACAAGCTCAAGAACTGCTCACTAACTCTCAAAGAAGACTCTCACTCAAATGCATAAGATTGCTGTGAGAGAATGAGAGCTCTTGGGTGAGTTAAATAGGTTTTGGGAGGGGGATATGGACCCCAAAGATCTATTGGCATTATTACATTACTGTTTGGAGTCCAAACCAACCCTAAAACCAATTTGAAATCCACAAAAAACAAGTAAAAATTTTCTGTTTGCGTCCGGATTTATCCGCCCAGCTACCCGGCCGTTTTTATGCGGACCCGGTCGTTTCGGCCGAGTCAGCAATGACTCGGCCGGCCGAACCGGGTTGGCCACCGTTTCAAGGCCCAGGCCAATGACCCGGACCAACTCGGCCGGGTTGGTGTTGACCCGGCCGGTTCTTAAAACATTGTTATTACCCCATTTATCATTTCTCCCGCCTGGGTCCACATTCCTCCACTAGGTCCACATAGGGTAAGCTTGCCCCTTCCACTTGCCCACACCTTGGGTCATGGCCTGGAATGAAGCCCAGAGGTTGATGTAGCTAAAAAGAAAGATAAAAGTATATTTGGCCACATTCAACAGGAAAATTACCACAAAATGCAAAAGATGGTTGGGACAAACACATTTAGCATGTGGGCAAAAGCCAATACATGAGCTCTACCCCATCATCATGGCCATCACCCTGATTCCTACAGGTTCTATGAACCTCCTTCATCATAAAGGAATCCATGATTGTCCCAACCCCTAGTGGGCAATGAACCATCCTACCTTAAAAGGGGAGTAGTCACTGCTATATCTTATACATCATGCTCTTACACCTTGAGCCCCAAGTAGTTAATCAAAGAAAATCATAAAAAGGAAGAAGTCATATAAAGAAGGGTAGAAAAATTAACGTCGGGGCACCACATGTACCACAGTTGCTTCCTTCTATACATTATCAACCCAAGTGTGGGCTTCCCTCTTGTTAGCTACCCTTATACCACAACATGTAACCCAGGGTTGCCCCTTCTCATCCCCTACTTCATTCACCTATCTGCCTCATGCCACCACCTTTTAAAAGATGTATCTTGATTATATTATCCCCTTTAGAAGTAGAAACCACCTAATAGGATTATTGGTTAACCCCATTTGGAGTTTAGGAGACATTAGCACATCTCGAAGCCCATTATGGAAGGGTCGGCCATTATGAAGTCCCCACCTGTGGTCCATGATTGGTAACCTCATTTACTTGATTTCTCTAATGACTTATTGTACTGGAAGGCTAGAGGACGCATTTGATCTTATGCAGGATTGCAGATGGTCTCCATTTTGGGTTTGGTCTCCCTACACGAAGTCCTAATCCTCCAGAGGGCTACATTGGCACATGTAGGGTGTACGTTGAGAGCCATGGGCCTCCACAACAATAGACAACACTCCATGGATCCCCATAGCCATTCAGAGATTGTTCGCGTTTAACTTTTTGGACGACGAAGATGCACCTGATCCATCATCCCCAGTTGGCCCCAGATTTGCACCATACACTTGGCAAATGATCTAGGACTTGCACAATGATGTGGCATCACCTACACCATCATCCTAGTCTTTGCAAGCAACCTACAGGCATCTTCAATTTTGTTTGGTGACCCATGAGGACACTTATGTGTCCCCACATGTCATTTGGAGCACCACAGGTTATTACAAGGGGCCAACCCCTTGCCCATTGCTTTTGAAGGTCCTACCCTTCATTGTGGCACCCATGGACCTCATTAGGCCTCTTAGAGGGCCCTACGACATGCATAGCTTATTATTTGACCTCTTGAGAGGCTTATTCTTTCATTTATGAGCTAGTCTAGTGGGCTTGTCACCAAAAGTTGAATTATTAAAGCATTATTTTATTTTTGGGGCTTATGTAAGCCAAGGAGACTAATTCGAACTCCTAATTTGTGTATAAATATAACTAAGATGAGTTCATTTGCTCATCATCACTTCGGATTGGATTTTTTCTCTCTTGAGAATCTCGCACTTTTACTAGAGGATGAATTGGAGCTTTATGGATGTATTTTGATGTGTGGATATTGGTCTATCTTCTCTTGGAGCTTCTCTTTTGTCAATTGTGGATGGTTGGATATATTATGTTACATGTAAGTACATGCTTTTAATGTTAATCTTGTTTTACTTTGTCATATACATTGGACTGGGATTTTTGCTATTTCTTGGGCTAATTGCTGCATGCATTTATTGCTTAAAGTTGTGGAATTTTGTGTCTATTATAGCACATCTCAATGTATGGGCCATGTAATGTGAACAAAATATCCTGGGGTAATTCTATCAACGAATTGACCTTGATAAGCCATCTCCTTTTCAAATCGAAGCATAAAAACTGCAAGATTGCTTCTCCTTGACCTAGAAGTCTAGCGAAGTGGTCTTGAGGCCTTCATTGGAAATCAAAGATCCTCGCTCATATTCATCATAGACTCCATTCTCCCGAGACTAAGGCACTGATCTACCAAGAGGTGGTCACCTAAAAACATATTTTTTTCAAATTTCTCTGGGTCTAGCCAAGTTGGGTCACCTAGGCATCATTTTCCCGACAAACTACCCATCCAAAAAGTTCGATCTCTTGGAGTCTCTTGCGTTGGTGTTTCCTCAAGTCCTCCTCTAAATTTGAGGCCATTTCGACGATGGAGTTGTGAGAAAAGCAAGCCCTAGCTTCGGGATCAAAAATTGCCCTAGCATCCCCAAAGGATAGTACCTTATTAGATCAATTCAAACCTTTAAGTGGATATTCTTTCTTTGATCCATTTTCATAACTTGTCCAGGTTAGGGATAATCACTGGTTACCATACTCTTCTCCCCTAACCTAGACTGGGTCCACTTGGTCCCGTGTGGTCCCGTTCCTTTGAAAAGACAATTCTTCAAGAACCATCCGGGGTAAAAATTTCAATGAGGATTTTAGGGATTGGGAAATTCCTTCATAAATCATAAGCCCATAAACTTAAACCTCAAATCCTCCCTTCCTTTCCCCAGAAGACATTGTACCTTGCTTAGAAAGCAAGCAAACTCCCATCTTTCTAACTCTTCTGGGAAGGGATTATTCTAGTCACTCCTCATCCTTTCATTGACTTATCCTTCATCGTTGGCTCCATAATATACAGTCTCCTCCCATTGATGAAAGTCTGTAAATAAAAGAGAGCCTTAGCTGAGGTGATAGTGGGCTAAGTCTCCATTTGTTGCCCTTGGCTTAGCATTTGCCTTTTAGGGATCCCCCTTAGGTCCCCTGCCAGTTTGAGCGGTAACACTTCTCTTAGGGCGTAGAAGGAAATTCGAAGGGGCTGAGAGAAGCTAGCAGACAATGGAGTTTTAGCCACAGAATTTGTAGAGAATTATCCATAAAGAGGACAATTTTTTCCTTCGGGATTTGCAGGGCTAAGAGTGCTACATTTTGGAGGACCGAAATTATCTATTTTAGGGCCTGCACAGGGGTTTACTGACAGCTTCCGTGCACTTGTAGAGATTCAGAATTTGGGGAGCATTCGTGCTAGGATC
This sequence comes from Pinus taeda, assembly GCA_000404065.3. Lineage (NCBI taxonomy): Eukaryota > Viridiplantae > Streptophyta > Pinopsida > Pinales > Pinaceae > Pinus > Pinus taeda. The sequence continues at coordinate 3,604 of APFE031144928.1, forward strand.
TACATGGTGATTGAGGGGAGAAATTCGCAAGAGTTAGGGAGAATTTCTTAGAGGGAGATTTGGGCCAAATTCAGCAGTATCTAAACTGTAGGGTGTTTTCTGGCCGAATTGAACAATTTACACTTGTCGGGGGTCACCAGGGGTCAGTGGATTCAGCCCAAACCCTTTCTGGGTTTTTGTGGGTTTGGTGAGAGGAGGCTAGTGATCTGAAAATGGGGCACTTAGGCTTCTTGTCTAACTTACAAGAACCTCTCCCACTTCCAAAGTTTGAATTTTCCCAAGTCTTATTGATTAACCAATGCGGAAATAAGAAATGCTTGAAAATATAGGTGTATGCTTGTAGTTGTTTTCAACTGATTATTTGCTTTAAAATCTGTTGTTTTTGCTGATATGTGAATGTGCTTAAACTGATATATTAATGCATATAACAGTGAATAATGCAGCAATAAAAACAAACACATAATACAACAAATTAATTAGGAGTTCACCCACAACTCTTGGGCTACATCTCCGTGAGCTCTAGTTAATTCAACTAGGCTCTCTGGGATTATGGTGTAAGTCTTTTTTACAAGTCTTTGACTCAACTCCTGTTGTTCTACACAAAAATAGTGGATTCAGGCACCATTTAATCCCTTGGCTCTTGAAGCTCTGGCTCTTGGCTCTGGCTCTTTGGCTCTTGGTTTTGGCTCTTGGCTCTGACTCTGGCTCAGGATCTTGGCTCTGACTCTAGCTCTGGCTCTCTGGCTTCTTTCTGCCTTCTGCGACCTTCAACTCTCTGGATTTTCACTTGAACTTCAAGTGACCCCAAAGGCTCCCTCAGCTGCTCTTTTGCTTCTACGTTGCCTCCTTGGCTTCTACGCTACCTCTTTGGCTTCTGCTTCAGCAGCAAAACCCCAACAGCAACCTTCAACAGCAACAACAACTCGGCCACTGTCAACAATTCAGCAGCCTTTGTTATCTGTCATTCTGTGGCTTTTAAGCCAAATCGTGCTACTTGTTGGTTTTCCCTTTCGGGCTCTCTGTCTTCCTACCACAGTCCGTTCAAATCCCATCTCTGGGCTTTAGCAATCATTACTAAACACCCTCAGGGATGAATGCCACCTATTTGGTAATGAAGGGGCAATCGGCGCTTTGAATCCTTCAAAAACGGTCACTCTATGTTTACACAGAGAATGCTGCAATACACGGAAAAATCCGCAGAAACACTATTCCCCGGACTTGAAACATTCATAACTTTGCTTTATAGCGCCATCGAGTCCACTTGGGAATTGCTATCGCATATCACAATTGGCCTGCTCCACAATTTCCCCTTTGTATTTTAAAATATGTTGAAATGGTGAAAATAACGCAAACATGGCTTTAGCGGACTTCAAATGTTATACATTTTCATTCCCGAACCCTTTCGAGTCCAGTTTACATCGAATCGTGCTTCCCCTTTGTATTTTCGTTTAATAGCGAAATATACGAAAATGCATTAGAAATGCCTTTCGAATGGATTTCAAAATATATCAAATCTAGCTTATCGCCCCATTGAGTCTGGCCATCGCATCGCAGATATGATATATAACATATCGGCCCCGCTCCAATGTAATGTGTCGACGCGATATTGCGATGCGACTTGTCGCAATCGGATATCGCATAAGCCCACGACCTCCCCATATACATGGTTCATGCCAACGCCGATTGCGATTGCCGATCCGCCTGTCACCGTCGATGCAATATGCCGATCGGATCTGGACCGTTGATCGGCCAGATCCGACGGCCCCTATGCAACCATTGTTTAGCCTCTAATAGCCTTGTTTTCATGGTTTTCTTCATGTTTTTAAGGCCCGATAGTGTTATCCGCCTTCTCCATAACTTCTCCTTTTTTGGTGGTCTTGCTCTTTTGGGAGATTTGGAAGACTTAGAGGGTTTTTAGACCCATTATTCAAGGGATTTTGCCTCTTTTTCCTATGGCAACTTCATTTTATGATAGCTTTCCCATCTGAAATCCGTTTTCGCCCATTTAAGTTGCGTTGGATTCAGAATGGAGAGATCCCTGCAATGAGACTATTTCTAAGAGTAGCGTGCGATTTTCATTTTCCTCTGATTTACAAAGGATTTGTGCCATTTGGCACCTTTCACCTCTTATATGAAGTCTTTTAGACTTAGAGGTTTATCCAGGATCCATTTCTAGGATTAATTTTACAAAATTTTATGAGCACTTCTGAGGGTAGAATTCCTAGTTCCATTCAGCAGTTAGCAGCGTAAATTGTTGGAGGAGGGCGCAATTTACCCCAGGACCATTTCCACCACTTGGGTCCGTGAGATATTTCTGGGATTTGTTCGCGCTGATGCAGAGAGCCTACATCTAATTTTACAGAATTTTTGGAGTAGATTTGAGGGCGAAAATCTCAATTCACCTACAGCAGTTGTGGCAATAATTTTATGGGCTAGCGCAGAATCATGATGGGGAGCTCATCTGACATTTGGGAAGCTTGATCATCACCTAGTTTTAGATTTTCTTGTTGTAGCAAGCCCAGGTTCCTCTTTCATACTCATTTGTACTCTATTTGCTCGGAAATAAATAAAATGGCTCAGAGTTTTGGTGCATTTCCTCTTGTGTTTTGATTTCCTATGTATGTATTGTCCTAGTTGTTGTTATAGTGCATGTTTCTGTTATTCACTTAATATTTTTGTTAGGAATATTAAGTGGTATCAAAGCCAGGTTCTTGGCTCAGCTTGGGGGAAACCCTTCATTCTATGACAAGACCAGAATAAAAATAAAAAATAATAACTAAGAAATCATAGAATCCAAAGAAACGTTAAAATCAAACAACATGGCAGTAACCTTGAATGAGGTGATTGGGATGCAACAAATGATGATTGATGTGGAGAAGTAGTTGATTCATACCACAATTGGGAATCAGGACCATTCTTAATTATACAACAAATCCATTATGCCTAAACTTATGGATAATGCATCAAGATGGCAAGACATGATTGCAACTGATCTGGAGTTATTAGCTACAAATTGGAGGGCATACCAATCATTGAGACATGGTATTCAGGCATCCCTCTCTTTTTGGGAGCTCTGTGAACTAAGAGACATGCACAAATCAGTGGGAATTCAGTGGAATTATGTAGGGATGATGAGAAGGATTAAGGCAAATGACGAAGGAGTAGTTGAAGGGGCCATGGTTGGAAAGGAGACAATTGAGCATACACCCGTTGATAAGATGCGATCCGTTGTTAAGAAATCCATTGATGAGGTATCCGGGGTTGTGACCAAGTACTCAGTTGATAGCAGCGCACCACAGGTTGATGAGGTGTCGGGAAACATCTCCACTGTCGATGAGGAGTCGATAGGTATGGAGGCATCCAAATCAATGCCAGAGTTACCGAAAGATAGTCACCTGCAGCTAATTGGTGAGCATGTCTTGCACGTTGGGTTGTCTATGGAGGAGCAATTGGAGGCTCATGTTGATTCCATGACGAAGGAGGATATGCAACCATCCTTTGGGCTAGTCATTGATGAGGGGCAACATAGAGACCACACGTTAGGATTTCAGCACAGTTCGTTTCAGAGGCACACTGACGATATCTACTGTGTTATTAGCCCACCCTTACGCATTGGATTGAGGGAGGTAGAGTTGTCTAGACATACCCGAGGGGATGGCCAAGTTAGCAGGACTGAGCGACATGAGTTGAGTATGACACCGCATCAACTTAGAGGGCTTGTTCCTTCCACATGCGATTGTACATTCAATCCCTCCTTTGGGATTGGATGGCAAGAGGTACTAAGATGGTACCTGATGGAGCAGGTGAGGTAGTTGGATACATCCATGGCCACATTTCAGTAGAGACCATGGATTACCAAAAGGACTCGAAGGCCAGACTGTTGTTGGGATCCAGGTGGGATTTCTCATCACATGATAGAGTTGGTAGGTGATGGTAGTAGCTGCGTGATGGATCTGACGTTTGGGCGCACACACATTTTCAGATCTCCATTAGAGCCTCAGACAACACTAGTGACAGGATGGTTTGACAAGGGAGCAAACAGATTTCATGAGTTGTCTTGGCATATTGACTGTGCGTGGAGTCACAGGGTGATTAGCCTACTCTAGAAGGAGCTGGTAGGAGGAGGTGGCATCGGCAGGACACCAGACAGGGCATTAAATGGAGATGGTTCTCTCTCATTGGTATATTGGACACTGGAGCTACTGAGGATAGGCACAGTAGTGTCATTCCCGTTGGCACGTGAGGAGTCAGGCCGCTCAGGTCTTTTAGGGCAGATGGGGAGATGTAGCCCACATCATGCAAGGCTTACTAGCAAAGTGGTGGATGCGTTGGCACATGCGGGATGGCATATGATACAGGGTGGTACGACAGTGGGTAGTGGTACCCAGGTGTGCAAAGAGATGCCACAAAGTCCAGTGTTATGCAAAGGGCTGTGACCTAATGCATACAGACCCTAATTTTAGACCCTAGCATCCAGTGTTGTGTAGAGGTATGCAGAGATGAGCAGTGGCCTGCAGAGGAGCATGGAGATGTGTGGTTGTTTGATGCAGCATGTTGGTTTGCATTGAGCGACTCACATCGCATCGAGTACACGTGGGGAGTGCCAAGTACAGTGACACAGGCAGGATACGACACAGTACAGGATGGTAGAGCAGTAGCACGAGGTATCCAGTGGTGTACAGGGATAGGCCACAAGGTACAGTGCCAAGTTGAGGAGTACAAGGATATGCAGTGGGATGCAGGAGCATATGGTGCTGCACAACGAGGTCTTGGAGGGTTGGCTCCAAGGAGACTTATGGACGGAGAGAATGGGCATTCCTTTGGGTGTAGTTCACCCAAGATCGATGGAGACACAAATGAGCGATACTTGATACTATCCATGGGGACTCATATGCCTATCCCTCTTATACATCACTTACAGGCACAGACGATTTCGTTGTTGTCCTTTGACACTCTGGATGCGAGCAGCTGGGGACAGGGAGCTCACCCGAGATATTGGGATGAAACTCAACGCACTAGGGGAGAGACTTCTCACTGATCGCATTGGGTCGGTGCACGAGTTGACAGCCCCAGGTTGGGGGATGAGGTGATCATCTGCAAGGGTGGCATATTTTTCATCAGTGAGCCTATGCCTAGGGAGCTAGTCACGAGGGGGACATGTGTCACTCTTTCCACAGGGCATGTCAGGACCATGCATGAGCAGAGGATACCATGTACAACTAAGGCAACTTTCCAGTATGTGTCTGGCCTCCAAACATTGTATTGGCACATTATCAAGAGGGCGGATTGCAGACTCAGTGGTGATGGTTGGCAGGAGCAGGACAGGTTCGCATACACTGAGTTTATTGTGAGTATTAGATACCCATCTATTCGCTGCCTTCAGGGGGCATTTATTTGGCACATGTGGCTTCCAACAGTCATCGGTACTACGCAGTGGCAAGCACAGGGCAGTTTAGCATGCATTAGATTAGTTCATGATATATGGGGCCTATATGTTGGTTGCATGCAGGGACTAGGGACGAGGAACAAACGGATTCCAACAGTTGTTAGAGCTATGTCACAGCAGGTCTGGCTAGGGGATCCAGGGATTCAGTTGGTTGACAAGCCACTCCATCTCATGAGGAACAAGATCATAATAGAGGGTGATCTAGCTCATTTTGGGGTTGACACATGGGGGATCACTGAGGCCTCCATTATTTTGTAAGGCAGGCTTCTTCAATTGCAGCTTAGGATCGAGACTAGTGATGGGTGGGTAGATATTGACATCATAGAGACATCTGGGCAGGATGAGCTTGGCCTTCGTCGATATTTCACCTCCAGGTTTCAATGGAGGAGGCTGCAGACTGCAGTGTGCACACGATGGGCAGCCAATTCGAGTCAGAGTGGCGCAGCGACAGCATGGTGGCGCTTTTCAGAGAGGAGCATCAGACCCGAGCATCGCAGTACTAGACAGCTCAATGACCTTTAGGGATGAGCTGACTGTTATAGGGGGAGATCACTCAGATTTTCCATTAGGCTTCAATGACTCGCTAATGGCATGGGGGACTTCATCAGCATGGCAGGTTGGTCAGCATTAGGATATAAGGAGGAGCTCATGCGGGAGAGACTTTGTCCCCACAAGGATTTGGCTGTATCTTCAAGAGTTTACTCTTGGTGTGCATGAGGTGGACTACTTGGTAGGGGAGCTTCATGAGAGTTGGACAGAGTCCTACATTATCATGATTCTCTACATATTGATAGAATGCAAAGGGCTTCTAGAGCTTATACCTGGTTGGACGGTGAGTGGAGCAAGGGGTGCTTCACATTGATTAGGATGCCTTGGGATCCTGGTATTGAGAGGTTCCTTCATGATCAAACAGTGCAGAGATCGAGGCTGAATTAGTGGCACATTTGGGACCTTGGTATTATTGGTGATGATAGTGGTGATTAGCAGGGAGAGGGGGCGCTTGTTTCAGCATTGCTTGAGGACAAGCAATTTTTTGGGGGGAGGACTGTAATATCCCAAATTTTGTGAGCATGGGAATTTTGCCTAATTTTGATGATATTAAGTAAAGGGGGCAAATATTATTTTGAAGAAAGGTGGCAAGTATTATTTTATTGGAGATTGGCGGCAAAATATTATTTTATTAAAATGGAGGCAAAAGTCACTCAGTGGAAAATGGCCCCCACCAAAAATATAATAATAAAAAAACAGAGTCTAGAAACATGGGGAGAAATTATAAAAGGAGGATGGAATCATTTGCTAATCATATTTTGACTAATACATTTCACCCTTCATCTTCTCTTGTTGTTATTTAGCACAAGAGGAAAAGTGTTGTTTAGCACCAAGAATTCCAAGCGGAATTCCACCTCTACCTTCGGTGAACTTCAAGTATCACCCTAGGGGAGTAGAAGGAGTCCATCTCAGGGCTTCTCTAGGAGCTACATTGCATACTATTTCTAGTTGGAGTGTGCTTCTCTTAGGGCGCAAAAGGAAATTCGAAGGGGCTGAGAGAAGCTAGCAGACAGTGGAGTTTTGGCCAGAAAATTATTCATAAGGAGGACGAGTTTTTCCTTGGGGATTTGTAGGGCCGAGAGCGCTGCATTTTGGAGGACCGAATTTATCTATACTAGGGCCTGCACAGGGGTTTACTGGAAGCTTTTGCGCACTTGAAGAGATTCAAAATTTGGGGAGCTTTCAAGCTGGGATCTGCTTGGTGATTGAGGGGAGAAATTTGCAAGAGTTAGGAAGGATTTATTCAAGGGAGATTTGGGCCAAATTTAGCAATATTTAAACTGTAGGGCATTTTATTGCCAAATTGAGCAATTTGCACTTGTTAGGGGTCACCGGGGGTCGATAGATTCAACCCAAACCCTTTTTGGGTTTTTGTGGGTTTGGTGAGAGGAGGCTAGGATTAATTCTATAGAATTTTTTGAGCACTTCTAAGGGCAGAATTCCTAGTTCCATTCAGCAGTGAGCAACATAAATTGTTGGAGGAGGGCACAATTTACCGCAGGACCATTTCCACCACTTGGGTCCGTAAGATATTTCTGGGTTTTGTTGGAGCTAGTGTGGAGAGCCTACATTTAATTTTGCAGAATTTTTGGAGTAGATTTGAGGGCCAAAATCTCAGTTCACCTACAGCAATAGTGGCAATAATTTCTTGGGCTAGTGCAAAATCATGGTGGGGAGCTCATCTGACATTTGGGAAGCTTGATCATCACCTGGGTTTGGATTGCTTGTTATAGCAAGCCCAGGTTCCTCTTTCATACTCATTTGTACTCTATTTGCTCGGAAATAAATAAAATGGCTCAGAGTTTTGGTGCATTTCCTCTTATGTTGTGATTTCCTTTGTATGTGTTGAATTTCCTAGTTGTTGTCATAGTGCATGTTTTTATTATTCACTTAATATTTCTGTTAGGAATATTACACTAATTCGGGTCATAGTACTTGACATAGGGATAATCTCCCTAATGTAGGTCACAGTACTTGACACAAGGAGAATGTCAATCCATGATGTTATGTCATCATCACTCTCTCTCAATGAGAGAGGCATTCTCCATGAGTCCAATCTTATCTTTGAAGTATACAACTTCACATAGGACAGAGGCTTTCTCAAGATATCTGCAATCTGCTTGTCAGTGGAAACATACTTGAGCTTCACCGCTCCTTTTTGCACCATGTCATAGATGAAATGGTACTTGTTTTCTATATGCTTCGACCTGTCATGGAACACTAGATTCTCTGTCAACTTCACATGGCTTTGATTATCACAATATATCACGGTCGGATCAAGCACATGATCAAACAGTCCTGCGAGTAACGTTTGAAGCCATATTGCTCCACAACTCGCTAAGCTAGCTGCAATGTATTCTTCCCCGACAACACTAAGTGTGATAGATAATTGTTTCCTGCTCATCAGAGCCCAAAATGAAGCAACCTTCGGATGCACTCTTCATGTCTTCAACACTCCTTGCCTAATCTGCATATGTATAGCCTTGCAACTAAATATCACTGTTTGAGACATATCTAAAACAAAAATCAACTGTACCACACAAGTATCTCAATATGTGCTTTGCTGCAATCTAATGATTGTGTCTAGTTCCAACTAGAACTAACTCAACATGTTCATGACAAAGCAAATGTCCGGCCTGGTGTTAAGTAGATACATCAGCGAGCCAATCAGCTTTTAGTACATCGAAGGTTCTATTAAATTAGACTCGAAGTCTCTTAGCTTCCTCAGATTCGTAACCATGGTAGTCTACATCAACTTACAATCCATCATACCAAACTGCTACAGGATCTTGATAATATATTTTCCTTAGCCAAGAAATATTTCATTGGGCTTTTGCCATACCTCTAACCCCAAGTAGTAGTGCATCAATCCAAGATCCTTCATGTCAAACTCAAAAGCTAGCTCCCTGATACACCGAATAGTCAAATGCTCTATACCTGTCAAAAATAGGTCAACAACATACAAAATTAGGATTACAGGTTCATTCTTCTCGACCTTGAAGTACAAGTTTGGATTAGCATCACTTTTGGAGAAACCAAGTCTTGGCAGATAATTATCAATTCGTGTATACCAGGCTCTTTGTGCTTGCTTAATTCCATACAAGGATTTCTTTAACCTACATACATGGGACTCTATACTATGGACCTCAAAACCTTGAGGTTGCTATAAGTACATTCTTCTTCAATCGAGCCATTAAGAAAAACAATCTTCACATCCATTTGATGTAGATTCCATACCATAGAAGAAGCAATAGAAATAATGGATCTAATAGTAGTGTACCTGGTGACCAGAGCAAAAGTCTCATCATGATCTTCTCCCTCTTTTTGGGAGAAACCTCTAGCCACAAATACCACCTTATATTTTTCAATGCTACCACCCACTGCATGCTTGATCTTGTATACCAATTTGGAGGACACCGCTAATTTATCTTTTGTTCTAGGCAAGATTTCCCACACATCATTTTGCATGATCGATTGGTATTCTTCCAACATTGCATCCTTCCAAACTTGTTTAACAGATTCTTGATAGGTGGAATGTTCGACATCAATAAGATTAGTCATTAATGTTGCATAACTAGAATACCTCTTTGGCCTCTTACTTTCCTTGAAGGTGCCAGATGATGCTATATGTCCTTTCGCTTCCTATAAAGTGGATCTCAACCAAGTTGGCCTTACTTTATTTCAAGAACAATTGGGTCCACTGGTTCGCTTGGCCCTTTTGGCTCTTCTTGATGATCAATAGGATATTCAAAAGGACTTGATGGACCAGATATTTCTTTCTTAGGAGCTTCACGTTCCTCATCTTCATCAGTTTCCATTTCTTTAGACTTCCTGTAAGCCACATTCTCATCAAAGGTCACATCCCTGCTCACTTCAATTTGTTTTTGTCCTAGCATATATATTTTATATGCCTTTGATGATTCACTATAAACAACGAACACTCCCTTCTTTCCTGAAGGCTCTAATTTTCTTCTCTTTGTTGATTTGGGATAGCATCAAATGTGTTCTAAGCCTCAAATTTTGCATGGGGCTTGAGCACAGGTATTCCAAAGAACCCAAAAAGCGTTTTGGGAAATTCCACCCATAAGTGATTTTATTAAAATAATTAATATTTTGAATGGGGTTCCTAAGTCTAAACTTAGGAGAATTAAAATATTAAAGGGTATTAATCTAATCAGGGGTGAAACTTCTAGAAAAATCCATGGATCAAGTCAAATCAATCTGAGCCTTTGATTATGTTTTAATCTAAGCCGTTGGTTGCCCAACATTAAGATATAAGAAGGGACTTGAGGGTCATTTGGAAAACACACATAGAGATAGAGAGAAATCAATTTTCTAAAGTGAGAAGTCCTCAGGAGGAAAAATCGATTGAAGGAATCTCTTGCAGTTGAGAGGCAGGGATAGCAGCTTCCAGAGAGAGAGATTCTCAGCCATAGATACATCAACAGAGAGAGGCAGTAAGTGATCCAGAAGCCTTGACGCAGAGCCTGACACTAGGCCAGAAGGGCCACGTAGAAGTGACGTAGAGGCAGAGAGAGAAAGTCGAAAATCGGAGCAGAGGGTCAGTGTCAGTAGCCAAAAGTCGAGGTGTGAGACCAGGAGGCTAAGAGCAGTGACTTTGGGCTTCTGATCGAATTCCTAGTTAAGTGACGCAGTGCCTAAAAGGGTTGACGTTGGGACAGCGTAGAGGCACCGCAAAGCTAGCGCATTGCCTGCCAGGGGCATCTCATCCAGCAACTGGAATAGCCGGGACTTTTCTCAGTGATTGTGACGTAACTCACAAAGCTTCTGCCAATATTTCTCTCTATAACTAAATAACCCCGTGAGGTATTCAGTGATGTATTCAGATTTCAAAACTGCTTAATAATAATAAACCCTCATAATTGTTGCACCGGTTTTCCCGCATTGGGTTTTTTCGGGGACTATTTGTCCAAAAATAACTGTGTCCTATGTGTTGCATTGTTCTTTCTTGCTCAGTATTTTGTTTCCGCAAATATATTAATTAAGTGAAGGCTGCAGATGTATTTGCTTAGAAATTTACCATAGAAGACAGTAAATAACTTGTATGATTTAATCAAGTAGGAGAAGTAACATCAGTTTGCTACAATAGGGATTCCAATGTAGGAATTTTCACTCTTATCTTTAGGAATATGAATCTAAACAGGACAACCAAAAATTCTTAAATGACCAACCTGGGGGTTTTTGTCTGGTGAACACTTCTTCAAGAGTCTTGTCTTCCAAGATTCTATGAGGAATTCTATTTTGAATATAGAAAATGCACATCGATGCTTCACTCCATAGGAACATGGGCAAGTCTTGGTCATGTACCATCGCCTTGACGGATTCTTCAATTGTTCTATTCTTTCTTTCAACAACTCCATTCTTTTGTGGATTATAGAGGACTATCAGCTCCCTCTTAATCCTAGCTTATTTGGAAAAGGCAATGAGCTCCTTGGATGTATATTCTCCTCCATTGTCATATCTCAAGATTTTGAACTTCTTTACATTCAAGTTTTCGACTCCGACTTTGAATTCGTAGAACTTGTCAAATACTTCATCTTTCATCTTCATGAAGTAGATCTACGTCTTCAGAGAGAAATCATCAATGAACATTACATAATACAAAGATCCTCCAAGAGACTTTACTGGCATGGAACCACATACATCATAATGTATTAATGTCAAAACTTCTTTGGACCTACTTGATCCAGGTGGATATTGGTGGCCACCTGCCAAGTCCACATGGACCCACACCATTGTCTTTCTCAGCATTTTCAGTTTCCTTAATTGTAGCACAACTTAC
>APFE031144953.1:0-32250 GCA_000404065.3 Pinus taeda
AATAGTCATCCATTAGCAAAACTTACTTAATCATGCTTAATAACACCTAATGTAATGATCTGGGTGGTTTTATGGTGAAAATGAGGCAAAAGATAAGGAAAGATAAGGAAAATGGTAGATAAGTAGGTGTAGAATAGAGGCTCTACACTTTACCTAATCAATTTCCCGTGTCTCTCGGTTTTCTTTTGTATCATCTGCAATTTCACCTTCATACTTGTACAAATGAGAAACTTTGAAAATTGGAGATATTCCAACATCAGGGGTAATTCAATTTCATATGCATTTGCAGAAAATTTCATCAATACACTGCATGGTCCAATTTTCTTGAACTTCAATTTGTTATACTCCCTCTTTGGAAATATTTCCTTCCTTAGGTGTGCTAAAACCAAATCTCAAACTTCAAAGTTCAGTTCTCTTCTTCTCATGTCTGCTCTATTTTTGTATTTGATGTTGTTGTCTTGTAGTTGTTGTTTCACCTGTTCATGTATTGCTTGTATTTCTGAAGCAAAATATTCTCCCTCTGCACTTCTCATCTCATCTTTTCCCAAGTTTCTTAACTTAGACACTCCTCTTGGATGCATTGCATAAACTATATGGAATGGACTTTCCCCTGTACTCCTGTTAGGTGAGTCATTATATGCATATTCAGCCTGTGCCAATAGTTGATCCCATTGCTTTGGATTTTTCCCAGTAAGAATCCTTAAAATATTACCCATTCTCCTATTCACAACTTCAGTCTATCCATCGGTCTATGGATGATAGGTAGAACTGAAACTCAGTTTAGTTCCCAGCTTCTTCCATAGTGTCCTCCAAAAATGTCCAACAAATTTGGAATCCCTATCAGAGACAATACTCTTAGGCAACCCATGCAATCTTACAATCTCTTTGAAAAACAAACTATCAATGTGAGTAGCATCATTAGTTTTATAACATGGAATAAAATGTGCCATTTTTGAAAATTTTTCCACTACAACAAAAATTGAATCATTTCCTCTTTGAGTCTTTGGTAAGACCAAAACAAAATCCATACTTAGCATATCCCAAGGCCTATCTGGAATTGGTAATGGAACATACAAACCTGTGTTTTGGCTTTTCCCCTCTGTATATTGATAGAGTTTACAGGTTGTCAGATAATTTTCCACTTCAGATCTCATTTTCGGCCAGAAATAAATTCTGTTCAACTGCTCATAAGTCTTATCTATACAAAATGTCTTACAAGTCCACCACTATGTTTCTCTTTGATTAAATTCTCCCTTATAGAACAATTTGGTATGCATAGCTGATTTCTCTTAAACAACAGTATGTCTTGTAAGAAATAATCCAACGATTTATTCCTATCCATAAAAACAGGATTCTTACAAGCTTCAAATGCCTCTTTAAAATCTAAATGTGTCTCATACAATTCTTTAAGAAAATCAAAACCCAACACTTGAATTTGACTCTCTTGAAATAATGTATTTCTCCTACTTAAAGCATCTGCAACTTTGTTTGATTGTCCATTTATATTCTTTAAGACAAAATTGAATCCCTGAAGATACTCTACCAATTTGGCATGTTTCTGGTTAAGCTTTGGCTGTTGCATAATATATTGCAATGCATGGTTATTTGAATAAAGTATGAACGCTTTTGACATTAGATAATGTCTCCACTTCTTCAATGACTGCAAAACTGCATAAAACTCTTTATCATAAGAAGAATACTTCTTCTTTGAATCATTTTGTTTTTCACTAAAATAAGCTATAGGTTTGTCTTCCTGACTAAAAACACTTCCAATAGCTTCTCCACTGGCATCACATTTCACTTGGAAAGGTTTACCAAAATCAGGTGGAATCAGATTAGGTTTTTCAATGATCTTCAACAACTAAAACTTATTTTATGCTTCAGCAGTCCATCTAAATGGTTTCTTATCCTTCTTTATAGTCTCAACAATAGGAGCATTGATCTTACTAAAATTATTTATGAATTTCCTATAAAAACTAGCAAGACCATGAAAACTTCTTACCTCAAAGATAATTTTAGGCGAAGGCCACTCCACGATTGCTTTGATCTTCTCTAGATCCATCTTCAACCCTTCAATGGAAATAACAAAACCCAAATACACTAATTCCTCTTTCATGAATGAACATTTCTTCAAATTCAACAATAATTTCTCTTGATGTAACCTTTGTAAGACATAATTCAGATGTCTCATTTGCTCCTCCTTAGACCTGTTGTAAACTAATATATCGTCCAGGTATACTATTACCAATTTACCAATAAACTCCTTAAGAACTTCATTCATGAGTCTCATAAATGTACTTGGTGCATTTGACAACCCAAAAGGCATTACTCTCCATTCATGGAATCCTTCATTTGTCTTAAAAGAAGTTTTCCAATCATCCCCTTCTCTTATCGTTATCTGATGATACCCACTCGTAAGATCTAGTTTTGTAAAATACTTTTCTCCACTCAAACAATCCATCAAATATTCAATTCTAAAGGAAATCTATATCTAATTGTGATTTTATTGATGGATCTTGAATCAATACACATTCTCCAGCCTCCATCTTTCTCTGGACTCAACATTGTTGGTACTGCAAAAGGACTTAAGCTCTCTCTCATCAGCCTTTTTTCAAGCAGTTCCTGAACTTGCTTTCTAACCTCTTCATTTTCTGTGGGAGTCATCCTATGAGCTACTTTTTTTGGTAGATTTTCTCTTGGAATCAAATCTATATTATGAATAATCCTTCTAATGGGTGGTAACTCATTAGGCAAATCATCAACAATGATATCACAGTAGTTGTCCAACATTTCTTGAATTTCAATGGGTAAATCAAGAACTTTAGTAGAAGTCGTTATTACCTTTGGATTGCAAATTACAACAAAATTTACCTCATTTTCTTCAATCTGCTGTAAGTATTCCTATCCTCCTAGTAATAGAGTTTTTGGATCAGTCTTCTTTCGTGATGCATCCTCTTCTTTCATAGGCAGCAATGTATGATTGACACCATCTTTACCAAACTTGTAGGTGTTTCTTTTCCCATCATGCATAATTACTCTGTCATATTGCCAAGGTCTCCCAAGAAATATGTGACACAAATCCATAGGCATCACATCACATAAAATTTTATCCTTATATTTTCCCAACTGCAGCTCCACTTAACACTATTCATTCACTAACAACTGATGTCCCTTTTGTAACCATGACACCTTGTAAGTTGTTGGATGTCTCATTGTCTTCAACTTCAATTTCTCTACCACTTCTATAGAGACAAAATTATTAGCGCTGTCACTATCAATGATCATCTGACAGCATTTCCCTTGAACCTTACACACTGTTCCGAACAAAGTCTTCCTTTGTGATGGCTCAACTATCTCCTTTGCTAGCTTGAGCAAACATTTATTGACTACCAAAGATTCTCCTCTCTCTGGTACATCTTCTTCCTCTGTCACTGCTGCTTCTCCTTCTTCAACTTGAGTAACAATTGCATTCCCCTGACTTGTTCCTGAATTCTCTGGGCACTCAAAAGCTCTGTGTCATAGCTTGTTACACATGTAACATCTAAATTGTCTTCCTCTTCCTTTGTCTCCTCTTACTCTAGAAAAACTCCCTCTTTCACCTACATCACCTCCTGTGGTTGCATATTGGTTTGAGCTATTGCTAGCTCCATCTCTAGGTGCTGTAGATCTTCCTCTACCACCTTGACTTCCTTTTCCTTGGAAAGTACCTCTTCCTCTGGCAGACTGCTTCCTCATGAGTTTTTCTTCAGCTTTTATTACCATCTGATAATCTTCTTCTACTGTTTTAGGAGACAGTATACTTATCTCATCTTGAATGTCCATCCTAAGACCATTCACATATCTAGCCACCTTCTCATCTGTATCCTGAGTTTGTCCAGCTCTTATATTTACCTTATAGAATTCCTTTGTATATTCTCTCACTATCATATACCCTTTTCTAAGATTATGCTTCTATATGAACAAGGTTTGCTGATAATTACTTGGTAAAAACTTACCTCTTAGCTTTGCTATCATCCTATTCCAATTTCTGATTGGTTGTTTGCCAAGACTCTTTATTTTTGCCTGCACTCCATCCCACCAAAGTGTTGCATGTCCTCTTAGCTTGGTGATAGCAAACTTTACTTTCTTCTCATCTTCTGTTTCTTCATAATCAAAGAATTTCTCCATGTCATTAATCTTGTCTATCAATTCTTCTAGATTTAATCCTCCTGCATATATTGAAACCCTAGTTTTTGGCCTAGATGTGGATCTCAACACTGATTGGAAGAATCTCATCTCAGGAGTAACTGCTATAGTTTCCTCCTCTACTTTAGTTTCAACCTAAGGCTCAATAACGTCTTGATCATCTATATTTCTCCCTACTGTTAATGCTTCTAATCTATCTTGCATCTATTGCATAACTTCCATCACCTTATCATTTGCAATTGGTCATCCTCTTCTACCACATCCTCGTCCGCTTCCAACTCTGAAAGCCATATTGGATTTCCTTCTCTTGCCTCTGAGATTCAATTGAGTGTCAACAATTGGCTCTGATACCACTAATGATGGAGGTCTGGGTACAGGCAGGAGTGTTAATATCCTAAATTGTGAGATTATGTCTTCTACCTCTTGTTGCAGGTGTAATTGTTGGTCCAATGGGCTCTCTGTCATCCACTTAAAACTTTATAGCTTCCACTAAGTTAGCAGACCCTTTCAAAAGTCATAGAGTTTTGCGAAACTTCCACTAATCTAGACTCGACGGTAACACAAAACCACCATTCAATAAAGTTTGAAATCTGCCTTTCTAAATATTCATCAACACTTCTCTGCTATTGATCTATTCGAGATCCAATGGTCACATCACTTCTCGTCTATGAAACTTGCTCCTCATCTGCTAACATTCGATCCCACTCGACCAGATCTAACGGCTCACACGCATCTTGGTCGGTTAACTTGAACACTCCAAATCCGCTGAAAGGCGATTTCCCTCTCTCGCCTCGTTGTTTATGTCACTATGTGTGTGGAATCGGAGCCAACGGGGAATTATCGTTTGCGACCTTTCCTTCACCTGAAATCCACTTGTGGGTTCCTCCAACCCGCTTCTACTCATTAACTGTCAAGTAACTTCCTCGCCCAAACACAATAGGTCTATCTCAACAGAGATCTAATGGTCCAAAATCAATCTTCACACCCCTGCGTCCTTGGTTTTCCTCCACTGATCTCGACCGTCTACTCAACACACTCAGAATTCACAAGAAATAGTTAAAACACAAAACTTGACACAGTCAACCCTATTCCATTCAATCTCACAATACACTTATAAGCTTCGAATTTCATAATAAATACATAGGTTTCGAAGGAGATTATCCTTCGGGATTTGACAGGGAATTTCTCATTCACATACACAGAGACTAATTTTCCCTATTTACTGGATTCGCTCTTGGAAGCCAAATTTCTTCAACAGTCAAAATTGTCTAACAATAGTGTGAAAATTATGTAAGTACTGGTTCATCCTAACAACTATATCCTAATTCAAAGGCTAAAATTCGTTGATCCTATCTGTCCTATGAGATATTCTCCTCGAGAATCTCTACTACAACTAACTAACTAAAATTTATTACATCATGATCAAATCCTATATTCTAGATCTATGCTTAAATAGAACCACATGGAAATTGATGGCTAAAGGATCCCACTCCTTTGCATATAATATTTTTTTGTATTTTTGGAATAATTATTCGAATTTTTCTTCAAGCCTTATGCTCCTGCATCACAAAACCAATGCCAAAGATCATGTTGGGGCACACCCTCTCAACATTCCTATCTTTCATTCACTCATAGACTCCACTTGCCTTTGATGCATGCGAGCAAATTACGTTGAGGGAGTAGGATTACAAATTGATACAAGACATCGTTATTTATACCCAACCTATCCAACTTAATAATTTATAATTGAGAAATCGTCAAATCATTTTCTTTTTTTTTGTAAGCTAATATAGGATCTTTACTATTATATTCAGCCAAGATTAAATATGTATAATCATTTGGTGACCTCAACCCGCCCCAGAGGGAAATCGGGTATGTTGGTCACCATAAGTCTGTAAATGTCATCCCGTAACATATGAACATAAACCACCGAGTCTATACCATATAACATACCTTATCAACATACTACTCTGGATTCCTATCAGCAATAACAATTCATAAACATTTCCAAAAAACTGATTCTCATCGGCCTAACAGAAAGATCAATTGAAAACATAACTAAAAGGTTCAGTCTAGCATGGTTTCCGGCTTGATTTCCTCCTCACTCTGCACAGTAGCTATCTTTTTCAACAGGATTTGAATTTCCTCTAGCCTGTTGTCCTGCATCAGAAGAGTGAGTTGGAGGTTTTTCATCTCCCTTTTTATGTTTGGGATTCCTTGAGCCATTTCAGTCAGCTCCTCAGCAACCTGTTCCATAGCTTTTGCTAATAAATGTTTCACCACCCAATAGACATGTAGAGCTTGTTTGTACAGGGATAAATGCCCCCTTGTGTTTCTTGGGTCTGGTAATAGAATGCCCCAGTCCTCCATTTCTGGGTCAGAGGCCTCCTGCAGTACATTATTTTACAACTCCTGGATAATTCTCATGATCTCCGCATTAGTCGCTTCGTGATATGCCCTTTCCGCTTCCTGAGCCATCTGCTCTGATGTTCTTCATCCTCTTTTCTGTCGGGTTGGTGATGGTGCCTCAACTTCATACCTATCTACTTGCCTAACTCTCCCACGACCCCTGCGTCTTCTACCTTTGCCTCTTCTGGAGGGTCTTCCTCTGATGGTGCCCCGACTGCCCTGTCCAACCTCGAACATCACCTTCTCCATGAACTCTTTCCTGCCAGCCTCCATTTCCTCCTCACCTCGAATTTCTTCCTCTTCCGACTGATCCTTCTCCGGCTTGTTAACCCTCACCGCTCTCCCTTTGGTTAACGAATGCTTTTTGGCCTCCTGGGGTCTTTCTCTCTCCTCAGCCCTTTGGTTATCATTCTCTCTTACGTGTTGAACTCCCTGCTTATCCTTATCGTGGCCCATCCGTCTTCCTTCCTCTTCAGAGTTTTCTCTTGCCTTCCTTCTTCTCTTCGCCATTCCCTTCTGCCCTGTTCTGAGACGGTTACTAGGATTTCTTTGCCAAGTACTCTTTGACTTCACCACCTTTCTTAACCTCGGATTGTCTGCTTCTTTGCCTTCACCATTTCTTATTGATTCATCGACACCTATCCTACTCTCCATCGACCAAACACCGTCGTCCTTTTCCCATGCCTTCTCCATTATTCTTTCTCCTCCTCACCTTGGTTTTCAAACACACCTGCATGCTAGCTCTGCATACCGACGTATGATTACCTTAGGAGGTGGTTTGTGCTTCCACGCACTGGCCTTCATCATTTCTTCACACAGAGTCCTTTCCCCACCCCGATCGGGGTGAAATTGTCAAATCATTTTCACTTTCAAAGGCGAAAAGATATGCAACCACAATGAAAGAGCTAATGGCCAAAACTATCAAATGACCTGATGGTCTCATCGCTTGGTTTGTGGAATGGGGTCGTTATCCTACTCTATTGGCTATGTGTTCTATGGTGAATGTTTGCTCGAGCGCTGTTGAGGCATGGACTGCGTATTTGATATGATTCCCTCAATAAACTCAATAAAATGCTAATATAAATATTTACCTGCCATTTTTAGAGCAATGCAGTGCCTCTTACATAACGCACCCATCCACATTCTTGATCTACACCAATTGATATCCTTTGCATACAAGATGAATCGGTTAGGGCGATCAAATTATTATATGGTGCAATGTTACTTCTATTGACTCATCAACCACCTTATTTACATAAGTAACTACTTTATTCCTACGTTCATATAAACAAGTTTAATGTCGACTGTGGATTATGATTTCTTGTTAGGACAGAGTTATTTCTATGCTATGATAGTAGTGGTTTCACTAACTCTAGTATTTTCCCCATCCCATATCCATTCGTCTCCACAGATATGAATTTATTCGAATCAATTCTAATAATTAACACAATGTTTCGTGTTAAACAACCAAATTATATGTCATGTGGAGCAAAAAGGTTATTTTTTGGCTTCATGCCTCACACACTTGACTTGTGGCGTTGTGTACTTAGATAGGATGAAAGTTTTTTCAAAGGGATGAACTTCTTTAGCTTTTAATTAATCCCTTTATGCAATTTTAAAACACAATTAGCTACATGCTTGAGAAGCAATAGATCTTTCACTTCTTACTAAAATATCAATATTTAGCCATACCAAAATCCATCATTTTACACAACCCCAATTTATCATTGATTTTAATTAATGTATATCTATATATTTGTTATTTCTTTATCATGCCCCTCTAAAAAATTATTTTAACATTTAATTACAATGATTATGAGTTTTAATGCCTTAAGACATTACTCTAAAACTCATTGGAATAGAACCTACAACCCATCATATATGATAGGGGTGGATTGGCCCATAGGCCAAAATTTTTGAACTTAATGCTTCGATACCATTTGTAACATACCCCCTGAGCCTATTTTGGGAATTTCTTACTAAGCTCTCATCCTTTAAAATTTGCCTTGGATAAAGTCAAGATTTCACTGTCATCACAAGTAACATTATTCTATCATTACATGAAAAAATATTATTCATGCAATCATACACATATTCTTAAAAATTGAACAACATGAAAGTAAGGAACCATAATACTGCAACTTCCTTCCATTCTTTACCGATCCATGATGTGGACCTTTAGATTCATTTCTAAGACTTATATATATTAGATCAACCCTTAAGCATAATTTACAATTTGGAGAAAAAAACTAATAATGGCATGCAACCCATAAAATTATTTGATTATTCCACACAAGCATTAATGTAACATATCTTAAGTCTACTGTAGCTAGCATGTTGATGCATCATGATCATAGTCCAACAGGCATAGTAAAAAATGTTTCTAACCTAACCTTTATTCAGCATGCATAAATAGCTACACTAGCCTAATTGGATGCAATTCCTATGACGCATAATGCATTTCATAGATAACCTTAACCATAGACTATACAATTTGAAGCATTATGCCATAACTATTTCACATGCATCACTGTCTCATGCATAAATATTTTCTGACTTAAGCCATAGATATCACATAAAGTTAGAGGCATACTATGTTCCTTCACTAAATTTAATGGTGATCAAATTTAGTTTCAATAGATATCTCACACATCCATTCATAAACAAAGTTAGTACGGGAAAATCCACTTATACATGTAGGTTGTACCATGAGCAACATGTGCTCGATAGGTACTTGACCCAAGTATTACCAACTAACTACTATGCTTCCATTACTAACTCTTCACTTGGAGGCAATAAGAGTCACATGCATAAGAATTCAATAATTCTCATAATAAAGATAACACAAACATCTATACCTTTGACCTGAATAATTCCACAACATAAAAAGTAAGGAGTACACAAATAGTATATCCTATTCAAGTGAATCCAACTAGATTAGAAGAGAGAATACCGCTTGGGAAATTGAGCACCACCACCCTACCTAGAACTGACACTTCCAGTTCACCCCCGAGCTGAGGCTCTTGCCATGGATCAACTACCTCCTATTGATCTCTACAATGGGTATTTAATACCCTCTTTCATGATATGATTTCCATTAGTGGTGTCCCACTTTTATGGATCTTTTTTTTTCCAATTTCTTGGGCTTTTCTCAGAAAATCTCTTCTTTTTCTCCTACGAGGCTTTTCCTCATGAAAGCTTGTCTTTCTCTCCTACAAAGCTTTTATGTTTTTCTTAATGGATATTTGTCTCCAATCCATCCAACTTATCTAGAATTGAATATAGAAGCTTTATCATGAAAGAATTATCCCTTTCCATTCACCAATGGGATTTGGCAAGAATCTTATCCCTTGGTGTCTCGATATTCCAAGTGATTAATTATTTTATTTATTTCATAAGTATTTACTTTTCTTGTTACACATCATACCTATATTTTCTCAGCTTAGGTTAGCAAATTTTTTCACCCAAGGGAGGGGTGTTACAATTAGTAAAAAATATGTCAAATGTGTTCTCATTTTTTATGTTGAAGAATGATAGATGTTTGGTTCTTAATGTTTTTATGGTATTTAAATAATTCTCTAAATATTCCCAACTTTGTAATTTTAGCATCCTTAAATTTTGTCCAAAAATTGATCCAATTGAAAATAAGCTTTTGATATTCCAATTAAAGTTACATTTTAACTTTCCTACAAACAATTTGACATATTTATTACTGTAATTCTAATTTATGTATGAAAAAATTACTTATCTAATTAATTTTTTTAATGTTTTTAATAGTTTAGTTTTCATACCCAGATGTTGGTGAAATCAAAGATCATTAATGGCAACCCAACAGACCGCGTACACTCGGACCTGCCAGACGGTGGGTAGCGTTCCTTTCCAAACTCACCTTAGACGAGTGTAGGCTAACCTGCATGCAGCATTAAATGGCCACTCAGGCCGAGATTCAAGAGCAGTTGGAAATAATATGGAGCCTCTTGACCACTCTATATATCCTCCATCCCTCAGCATTTGTCTGCCTCAGGCTAGAAATTCTTGCAATAGAACTGCCACCAGGAGCCGATTTTGGCTACTTTGTTGTATTGACCTCAGAAATGGGCACCATTACTCCCATTCCAGGCATTGCCCTTTGAATCTTTCTTCAGAGCCATCTGTTCAAAACTTTTTCTCCTTCCCGGCCTCTTGTCCAGCTGAATTGCACTTTAACCACACTGATATGGTCTTTCACTACATGAGGAGCTGCTGAGGAGGCACCTATGGTGGCAGCGCTCACCCTCAAGCAGCGTAGAGCTTTTTGCCCACCTCACCCCCTCATTCCCATGAGAGTTTGCCTCCTCCTAGTTTGCCTCACAGGCTCTATCCTCAAACGCGTAGTGGGCGAGGGCAACGGCAGGCCTCAATGGTTGTGCATAGTGATTTCCGGCTCCACACTGTTATTTCTCCTCTGCATCCCAGCTCTGTCCCTCACTCAACCCAATTCAGGTTCTAGAGTAGCCTGAACAGGACCATCATTACTACCAATGTGACCATAGTTTTCTATGAATAAAATGAATAGAACAATGCTTAGGCAAGAAATTCTGAAGATCCATTTTAGGAGGAGAGAAATGAGGGAGCGGGTCGTGGTTTTGAGAAACGGCCGAAGGATGATAGCTGGGGAGTTAGGCATGGACGTCTGCATGGTGAAGATGTTCACGCTGGTGACATTTAGAAAATTGGTGGCAGCCCAGCCAAAGCTTCAATTACGATGGAATTAGTTGGCAGTTTGAGTGGTACCGAGCATGCAAGGGAGCCTCCAGGTGGTGTAGCGAAAAGCGACGTGGCGGAGGAGGATGAAGACTAGGAATGGTACGCATGCCTCATTGTCGAGGAGACACCTGACCAGGATGATAACAAATGATGCCATGTGGCATCCGTTGCCACTCATGTGCCATTTCAGACTACTGCTGTTGATGGGTTTGGTCCAGTCACTTGTTGTTTTTGCTGTTTGTTTGAACGGTAAGTGGGTTTGTCATTGTTCAATCGCATCAGGTGATGTTGTGTCGAAAATTATTCTGATTTTTGCCTTAAAGTGTGGGTCCAGGTCTTATGTTTGGTGGTCCTTTGGCGACGGTATTGGGATATATGTTTGGTTTTTTTTTCCATGTCAAACAGGTTTCCCCAAATCTGGGGCCGTCTAGATGCTCTTGATGAACTTCAGTGACAACAGTTGAGGCAGGGCCTCTTTGTAATTATATTCTTGTTTTTTATTAATAGAATTAGCCTTACACAGAGAAAAAAAAAAGTTTAGTTTTCATATCCCTTAATATCCCAATACATAAACAAATTAATTAAAAACTTTCCAATAAAAAATAAATTTGAAATCCATATTCTTTAAGTGCACCTAATTAAATTTAAAATACATATTCCTTTAAATGTAATCATATATATATATATATATATATATATATATATATATATATATATATTATTATTGAATGAATATTCCACTAACCATGGTTTTGTTACAATTCTTTATTATCATTATTTTATATGTTAAAAGCCAAGTTCCAAATTGAGAATGCTAGATTTTGATAAAAACGTTTTTACTTATAAAGTTATTTTAAAATGTATATTATTCAAATTGGTTGAATAAGCTTACATTGATTATTATAAAAGTTTGTTGAACTTTTTTTTATCATTGAGAAAATTATATTTATAGCTACTGAAGTTATTGGAAAAAAATTATAAGAAATCTTAAACGTCAATTTATGATTTAGGAGGTTACTTTTTATAAAAATTTGAAAACATGTGTATTTGCGTATTTTTTTTCCTGTGGCGCTTAGGAACTTGGATATGGTAACCTCTATGTCTAAGGAATATTTAAGTGACGTCTGTGTCTACGGAATATTTGTGCCAGGCACATCAGTCGAAGTGATCACTTCCATCAAGCTCCACCACTGAGACTCATAGATTGTAGAGAGAAATGAACCTTGTCACCTTTCAATAACAAAGGTGTTTTGGAGGATGGCGAAGACGAGTTTTCGCTCTGGCTAGGGTTTTTGGAAAACCTGCGACGACAGTCTTCCCCTGATAGGGGTCAGCCTTGACAGACCTTGGGTGAATCTGCATCCTCACATTTCCTGCAAACGACCGGAGGAACCATGCAGCCCCCTCAGGGGGAGGGCGATGCGCCTCCCCCAATAAAAAATGGAAAAAAGCATCCAGTTGAAGCTAACGACAATGAAGAAGGGCAGAATAGGGACAATACGGACAACAGCGAGCATCGGGACATCGATCAAACTCATAAGGACAAACCCAAAGTGAGCTCATCCACATGCAGGCCAATGGCCACTCACAGGCCAAAAGTGGAATTTCCCAGCCATAAAATCAACGCCAGAATACAGTTCATGAAGGATCACATGTTAATAGGCAAGTTCATTAGACTTTGGCCGACTGAGAAAGCGCTAAGAGGCTAGATAAACTCCAAATGGAATCCAAAGGGTCACATTACTTTGCAACTAGGGCCAAAAGGATTTTTTACAGCAATATTTAACTGCTTGGAAGACCATAACAGAGTTCTGGACGGAGGTCCATACTTCTTCAACTTCGCGGGTCTATATCTCAAAGGGTGGGTTGAATGTTTCAATCCTGACAAGGAAGATCTTAGTTGTGCTCCTATCTGGATAAGGCTATATTCACTTCCAGGGGAATACTAGGAGGAAGATTCACTAAAAGAAATTGGAAATGTTCTGGCTCAATTCATCAAAGTTGCGGAGGAAACAAAACTATGCAGATACACATCATTTGCCCGAATCTGTGTCTACATGGATCTCAAGCAAGCCCTTCCAGACACGGTAAGTCTATTCCATGATGATATTGAATGGATTCAGCTGATAGATTATGAGCATGTACCATTTGGATGTAGGAAATGTCACGATTTCGACCATCTCTTCAGAGACTCTCCTCTAAACAGAATACCCCCATATCAAATGGATTCAGACAATCCTGCTCCTAACGGGTTTACCAAAGTGGTAAATCGTAGAAGAGGTCACAAGAAGATGGCAGCCAGTACCAGGACCATCCCTGCTAACTCATCAAAACCCTCAACTAGCAACAACTTTGCTGCTCTGGCCAGTAATGACAATGAAGAGCCCAAAGACCCACCTCTAAATGAGAAGGAAACTAGTGAAGACAAGCAAAAAGGGGCCTCATCATAGCCAAAGGAAAGTCAGTTCAGTAAATCGATCCCTCAGACCCAAATCAAACAACTGGCCTGGAGCGTTCAAAGAATGGAAGTAGATAATCAAGCACCCTGATTAAAGGATGTTGAGGAATCAACTGAAGATTACCAAGAGCCCCAACTCATGGAGGAAGACCAAGAGAATATAGATATTGGTGAACTGGATATCCTAGGACTCGAGCAGGCATGCAAAACAAAAAATTTTGATAAAATTCCAGATCGGCAAGTAGACAACCTGGTGGAGGTCCTCACTCGTGCACAAAAAAAATACTCTTTAGGGGTTCAGATTGGCAGTCAATGGGATGGAAAGTTCATTACCAAAGATAGCAAAAAAAGAGGGAGAAAAACCACTCTTGAAAGAACTATCAAAATAGGGGAAGTGTTAGTTGAGTCAGGCAGATATGCCAAGCTAACTAGGTATTTCAACAGAAACCCCAATCCTTCTCAATGAAGCTGATCTCTTGGAACATTAGAGGGCTCAATATCCCAAAAAAAGGCAGACTCCTAAAACATATGCTCATGCAAGAAAAACCTAATATTCTTTTTTTGCAAGAAACAAAATGTAACTCCACAGTTCTAGAAAAAATGGCAGCAAAAGCTTGGCTAGGTGGAATGGTAACGACTGTTGATGCTCAAGGGGCATCGAGAGGACTTGCTATTCTCTGGGATGCGCGAGTGATCTAGCTTACCAACATACACACAAAAAAGAACTTCATCCAAGAAATCTTTCACATTATTGGTACTAACATCCATGGTCATATGACTAATGTGTATTTCCCTCAGGAAACTACACACAAAGCTGAAATCCTAGACACCTTAACGGAGCTTAACTCAACTAGGTTGCATCTGCTATGGATCTCTGCAGATGACTTTAACATGATTGCAAGGCTAGAAGAAAAACAAGGGGGAAGAAACAGAGGCAACAGAGATGGGAACATTCTCAAAGACTTCATATAGAAGAATTGGCTAATAGACATCCCTTCAAATAATGGCATGTTCACTTGGAACAACAGAAGAGAAGGTTCACAACAAATAGCTTTGTGCCTTGACATATTTTTATTGTCTGATAATGAAATTCACTTGGGTAGAGAATTAATTGCTTCCATACTGTCGATATCGGGCTCTGATCATTGGCCAATTGAATTGCAATGGAATCGACCCGGCAACAACACTCGGCGTCCTTTCAGGTTTGAAGATTTCTAGTTGACCCATCTAGATTTCAATGAATTGGTCAGTTCAACATGGCACAACTTTATTCCCTCTAATGGCTCCAAGATGTATCAGTTCCAACAGAAGCCGAGGCACCTTAAAAGCGAAATCAAACATTGGAATCATACATCTTTTGGCAACATTTTTCAAGTTCATAACGCTCTTAATCAAGAAATGAAGAAGGTACAACAAATGATTATAATTGAAGGACGATCTGAGGATCTCACAAAACAGGAACAAACTCTTGAAGCTCAAATCTTAACTAGAGCAAATCAGGAGGAAACACTCTGGCATCAGAAATCAAGAGTAAAGTGGCTGAAGGATGGGGAAAAAATACAAAGTTCTTTCACAGAACCACAGTGCAGTGCAAAATGAATAACAACACATCTCACATAAAAAATGAGCGGGGAGCAAGAATTGAGACTCACGAAGGCATCGAAAATGAATTTCTTAGGCATTTAAAACAAGTGCACCAAGAGCCTAAAATAGACAGAACGCATGCGATTGATAGAGTTTTGCGAAACATTCCCAAGCTAATCACAGAGGAGCATAATCTTCTCCTTCTTCATCCCACAAACCTTCAAGAAGTCGAGAATGTTGTGCGTCAGTTGAAAGCAGGGAAAGCACCAGGTCCGGATGGATTCACCTCCAACTTTTTTCACAATTTTTGGGATGTAATCAAAATGGAGGTATGGCAAGTGGTGGAAGAATCATGCACTTTACGATGGATGTACCCAGGGTTAAATTCTACCTTCATTGCTTTAATCCCCAAGGAAGAGGAATCTAGTACTTCGGATAAGTACATACTGATCGTTCTATGCAATATTATTTATAAAATTGTCTCAAAAATTATAGCCACGAGATTGAAATTATTGCTCCCTCTCATTATCTCGCCGGAACAATTTGGTTATTTAGAAGGTCGGACAATCACTCATGGTATTATTCTAACTCACGAAATAATCCACTCTCTGAAGCAATCAAAGAAACCAGGTATGCTTCTAAAAATTGATTTATCCAAAGCTTTTGATAGCTTAAGCTGGGTTTACAGTCAAAAAATTTAAATGCCTTTGGTTTTGACCCTACTTGGATCAGATGGTTCTTCAGTCCGTTATCCTCCTCGTTCTTTTCTGTGCTCATTAATGGTATTCCCTCACCCACGTTTCCTCCTTCCAGGGGCATCAGGCAGGGAGATCCCCTCTCTCCATTCATTTTTTTCATTATGGCACAAAGGTTAGGAAGAAGCATCAAATCAACCTTGCACTCTCAGCGACTCAAAGGTCTATCCTTTCTCAATTCTCCCACCTACTCTCATCAGCAATTTGTAGATGATAATATGCTCTTCGGTCATCCTTCTGTTCAGGAAGCACGCCTTCTCAAAGCTCTCCTATCGGACTTCTTCGAAGCTTCAGGAGCCAATATCAATCGTATCAAGTCTCAAATTTTATTCTTCAATACTGTTGTCCCTACCCAAAACGCCATAGCCTACATTCTTGGTTTTAACATAGCCTCTCTTCCTTCTAAATACCTTGGAGCGCCCTTAATGGCCTTGGCTCTCAAGCACTCCTCTTGGAAAATCCTGTTAGAAAAGCTAGAGGTGCGTCTTCTGCTATGGACTCATAGAGCACTTAACATGGCGAGTCGTCTAGTTCTTATCAAAGCTGTTCTTCACTCAATGCCTCTTTATCTTTTTTCAATCTTAGCAGCTTCCAAATGGGTGCTCAAGGAAATCAAGAAGATCCAACGAAATTTCTTATGGGGTAAGTCTGGTCCCAATCGAAAATGGGCCCTTGTTAAATGGGATAAAGTTTGTCTATCGAAGAAAGTTGGAGGAATTGGCCTCAGGGATCCGAGGCATAACAATGCAGTCATGGGAGCCAAAATTTGGTAGAGATGGCTCTCAAACCCCATCACTCCCTGGGCCTCCCTATGGACAGCTAAATATGCAAACAACAGCCCTCTTGAAGAAAGAATTCGAATGTTAGAAGCAAGTTCAGGCTCATTGATATGGAACTTGGCCAATCAACACATGAAACTAATACAACAGCACAGCTTCTGGGAAATTAAGAATGGCACCACAACTAGGTTCTGGGAGGACACATGGGAGCAGCTTCCAAAAATCAAGGATGGAGGCAAAATATATTCTTCGGCACGGCTCTGAGAAGGCTCAAAACTCTTTATCCTATGAATTACAAAAGAGGAAAATCCTCTCTTCAGAAGAAATGGATATCCTAAGGTGCGGATATGAGGAGAAAGGTATCTTTACCACCAAGGAAGCATACAATGTAATTATCAAAGAACACATAATCAAAGATGCTCTATGGAATAAGATCTGGGACCCCTCCAATTGGCCGAAGGTATCCACCTTTCTTTGGCTACTTTGTCAAAATAAAATATTAACTTGGGATAACCTCAGAAAAAGGAATTTTTATGGCCCTTCTATATGTCTCAATTGCAAGCAAGCAAAGGAATCAGCTTTACATCTTATGCAGACTTGTCATACAGGATGAAAGCTGTGGGAGAAGGTTAGCTTCCATTGCCAAAAAGAAGGCAAAGTACATGGGGACATCAAAGCTACTGTTCATAACTGGATTCAAGCGCCATACGAAAGAAAAATCCTCAACACTCTTTGGCAACTCATTCCTGGTTTACTAATGTGGAACATCTGGAAGGAATGGAGTCGCAGGGTATTCAAGGATCAATCTATGTCTACAGAGAAGCTCTGAAATATGTTATTCCAAAACATTCAAGAATCCCTATCCATCAAGTCTTGGTCCCAGGAAGACTTTCCACTACTTTCGCAAGAACAATCCATCTGAGCCAACTCGAATATCCACTTGAATCAAAAGCCTTCTCTCAAAGGCAGTCCTACTCTACGTAATTAGATCCCGACAAGATGGATTCCACTACCCAACAATATGATTCAGCTCAATTTCGACGAAGCCTCAAAAGGCAATCCCGAAAAAGCAGGATTCGGGGGAGTCTTCAGAGATCATCACGGAAATCCTTTACTTCTCTTTCTTGGATCAAAAGGCTGGGATTCTAACAATTCTGCGGAACTAGAAGGATTATGGCACGGTCTCATCTTAGCTTAGGAAAGAGGATTCTTCCCACTCATCGTTGAAGGGGACTCGCAAATTATCATTAACATGGTCACAAAAATCATACAGGGTACTCCAACACACAAGGTTAGTAGCAGTTGGAGAATGGCTCAAAGGCTTGAGCTAATTGACAATTGGCTTTCTCATCACAGGGAAATTTCTCTCAAACACACAAGGCGAGAAGGAAACAAGCTGGCTGAGTTTCTAGCTAATATTGGAGTGGAATGTGGGTTAGAATTCTTTGCAGGGCTGCTCTCTAGCATTGCCTCAACAGATCAACTCTCCAATTACCACAACATTATGAAGAATGATATAAACCAGGAAGTCGATACACACCTGGATGCGGGTGCTCTCGAGGCACAATTAAGGCAGTTTAACTCTCCGCCAGTAGCTGGCTTCACACTTGGTGAGCTGTGCACGGCTCCCACAACCTCAACGCATTTGATATGAATGTGCTAAGGTACAGGTACAGGATAGTTATGCATTCGACAATGAATGCGCCCTGTTCGAGATCCGGCGCAGGATGTTTTATACATGGCTCAGGTTCTAGTTTGGGCTATCATTCTCATCATGTCTCTCCATTCCCGTATGCCTTTTTCTCTGCATCCCTGATTTTCTCTGATAGCTAGAAGGCTTATCTGGAGCCTTTTTTTCACCTGGTTTGCCCATACTTGGCCCTATTCTGTTTGGTCTTGTTTAATCCCCTTCTCAGGTATCCCCATCTCCTTGAAACTGGTGCGACGCCATGGTGTTTCTCGCCGTGGAGGCACCAGTGGCAAGCATGGTATCTTTCAGCCTACCCCCCAGAATATCACTCCGCTAGCCTCGGCTTCCCCGACCTCTATTCATGGCCAGCCCATTCCGCACAACTCCTTTCAAACAACCCGGTTCAAATTTCATAGTCGGCTCAATAGACCAATTATCTCAGCCAGCATTACAGTTATTTTGGCTAAGGAAGAGGATAAGCACAGCAGCTCCGTCCAAACCTCTCCGTCGAAGTCCCAGAATGACAATGTTTTTCAGCAAGACTTGGCTGGAAGGGCTTATAAAGGGGATGATATGTAGGAAGCAGGGATGGTGCCTGAGGATCCTCAATCTGCAGGTGACTCTGCTTAGCGCAATTCACCTTCGATTGAGCCGGTGCACTCCTCTGGCGGCAATCTGATTTTGGTAGCTCCTCCAGGTGGCAGCAACTTGGGAGATAGAGACAATGCTGCTAACATGTGGATAGGCTCTCCTCGCTAGATGGATAAGGATGCTCCGAACTCTCCGCATCATGTTTGATTTCTTTGGTACCGCACCTTCTGTTGGAATTTTTCCTTCTGAACTATATATCATTTTGTTATGCGTTTCTGGTTTATGTCAATCAGGTTCTGTATCGAGTCTTGGTTGGATTTCACTATCAGCCATTATAGTCCTCTGTTGTGCATCAGGTCATGGCTCAGAAAGCCATTGTTTTTGTTAAATTTTGTATCTGGGTATCATGTTATCAGGGCCATTCGTTAAGCCATAGTACTGGACTGTTTTGTAATGAGGTTCACCTCTTCGGTTCACACTATTGTCTGTAAGGGATCTGAAAAACATGTTCATGAGTTTTCTCAACCCTGGGAGTGTTCCTAGAGGGGTATATGTCTCTCAAGGTCTCAAGTTACTGGATGGCCTTAGCCTCCTCTGAGGTTTTAACCTCTCTGTAAATATTTTTCTCTTTTTTAATAGATATAGCCTTTACATAGAAAAAAAAAAAACAAAGGTGTTTTAATATCCACCAACTAAGCTAACCTTGGGGATATGTGTATTTGTGTACTTACACAAGTTTCCTTTGGAATTAAAATCTCTCACATATCCCTCTTGGTCATTTATCTACCTATCCAAATTGATTTCTAGTTATTAATATTTAATTTATTATGAGCCTAACCCCATTTATGTTTAATTATACTTTAAATATATATTCAAAAAATAAATATCCTATGTATTCACTTACATGAAATTCACCATACAACTATAATAATTTCTCCATGGCTTGTGGCCAAGGGTTGTCCAATTTTCACACATTTTACCGTAATTGATCAATCTAATCATTAATCAATACCTACATTTTTCTATTGACTAGTTTCCTTTTCAGCACCAATTTCACCCACCCCATGTTCTAAATCATGTAAAGTGACATGATAATCTTCAATAGTGGAATTATGTGGAATTATACTTAACACTAAGCATGGCCAAATTACTAATTGATATCCTAATATTTTTTAATGATCTTTTTTTGGATTCTTAGATTTGATAACAAAGGTTGTTATGAAACCAACTCACAAAATAGAAGAAAGAGATATATCAATGACTTCAAAAGTAGCCTCTTCGAGGGGGCAACCTCCTTTACATTACATAAAATGAAAAAATCTTGGATGATATAAATGACAAGACCTCCTTTCTATATATAGGAGTCTAAGGGTCACAATATAATCAGAGCCGACATAACAATAATAATGTAAGGGCACAACAATAACAATAGTGGGCTTCTATGGGGCACAATAATAACAATATGGGGACAACATGGGCACAAAAATAACAATAAGGGGTACAATGTCAATAATAATAAGGGAATACACTAGTATTGTAGGTACCTAACATGCCCCTCTCCTTCAAAAACATGTTGTCCTCAACGCTTGAGTAGTTCTGGATACGTCTGTATAAAATTCTCATCCTCCCATGTGGAATCTTCAATGGGCAAGTTCTTCCACTTGATGACATACTCTGAAATTGATCAATTTCGTAGCTGTCAAATTCTTGTTTCTGTGACTACTTCAGGTTCCAATATGATTTTTCCGTCCTCATCAAGTTCTAGCAATATTGCTTGAACTGGGATCTTGTCACCTATAACCTTTTTTAAGCATGAAACATGGAAAACTAGGTTCACTCGGGAAGATGCATGAAGTTCCAATTTGTATGTCATAGTACCAATCTTTTGTAACACCATGCACAAACGATAATACGTTGGTGATAATTTATTATCCTTATTAGCTTGCTCGAGGGGCATTTGTTTGTATGGTTATATCCATAGAAATACCCAATCACTTACATCAAAACTTCTTTCGTTGTGATGTTGATCTGATTTTTCTTTCATTATATGCTGTGCGAAAGTGAGGTTATCCTTTAAGAGTTGGAGAACCTTTTGTTGATGCTCGATGTGATCTTCCACTGCTTGAACCTTAGACTTTTCTCTTAAATATGATGTGATGGACGATGGATGATATCCATAAAGCGCCATAAATGGGGTCATTTTTTTCTGCAGTATGGAAGGAATTGTTATACCACCATTCAATGAGAGGCAACCATTTGACCGATTGTGTTTTTTTATCAAATACAAAGCAACGAAGATATCCTTCCAAACATTTGTTCACTATCCCAGTTTTCCCATTAGGTTGAGGATGTTAAATGAGCTATGAGTTAACTGAGTACCCAGATAAGAAAATAATTATGTCCAAAAATTTCCACTGAAAATAGGATCTCTGTCACTTACAATAATCTTTGGGTTTCCATGTAGCTTTTGAATTATTTCCATAAATTGAGTAGCAACTGTACTGGCTTTAAATGGATGGGATAATGCACAAAAGTGTGCATACTTGGTAATCTATCAAATACCACCATGATGATACTCTTTCCTTTAGAATTGGGTAAACTTGTAACAAAATCCATTGAAACCTCCTCCCAGCATTGACTTGGAATGGATAAAGTTTGTAATATACCTACAGTCTTAATTGTCTCAACTTTATTTTGTTGGAAAACCAAACATTCTTCCACAAAATTTTGAATATCATATTTAAGGCCATCCCAAAAAAATTCCTTCTTAACCGTGTGCTAATTTTTTAAAAATCCTGAATGCCCTCCTAAGGGAGATGTGTGCAATTCTAGGAGAATCTTTTTTTTGAGTTGGTAATTCTTACAGAGGTATAAGCAATCTTTGTACCATAACAAATCATTTTTCTAGCTAAATGTATAAGATGTACAGGGATCTCACTGCAACTTTTGAATGAGTTCCCACACTTCTTCGTCATTCTTCCATTCATCCCTTGCTTTTTTTATCCAATCTGGTTGGATAATAGAAACGGCACAAAGAAATGCTTCCATATCCACATCCTTTCTTGAGAGTGCATCTGCAACAACATTTTGCTTCCCTTTTTTGTAGATGATTTAAAAGTCATAACCCAACATTTTTGTGACCCATTTTTGCTGCTCTTCTGAAGATAATCTTCGTTATAAAAAGTATTTAAGACTATCATGATCTGTTTTTACCTTGAAGTGTCTTCCCATTAGGTAAGGTCACCATTTCTTAAGTGCATGTAGTGTTGGCAACATTTCGTTCTTATAAATAGCTTTGTGTAAATATTTTCCTTTGATTGGATGACTTTCGAAAGAAGTGGGTCTTTCTTCTTGCATTAAAACAACACCAATTCCATTTCTTGAGGCATCATATTCCACAATGAAGGTTTTTGTGAAGTCTAGCGTAGCTAAGATTGGTGCTTGGTACATTTCCTCTTTAAGATGTTCAAAAGCCTTTGTTGCTTTTGGAGTCCAAGAAAATGCATCTTTATTCAGTAATATTGTTAAAGGTGCCACTATTCTCCCATAATTCTTAACAAACTTGCGATAATACCCTGTCAACCCAGGAAATCCTCATAGATTATTTATGGATGTGGTGATTTTCCATTCATTCATGGATTTGATTTTGCTAGGGTCTACCTTATCACCTTCATGAGATACAATATGACCCAAATATTCCACCTCTTGTACTCCAAAGAAACATTTGGAGGTTTCTGCATGTAAGTATTTCTCCTCCAATAGTTTGAGAACTTTGTCAACATGTTGAACATGATCCTTCCAATACTTCTTGTAGATTAGTATATCATCAAAAAATACTAACAAAAATTTTCTAAGGAAGGGTTTGAAAATGGAATTCATCAAAACTTGAAATGTAAAAGGTGCATTGGTAAGGCTAAAAGGCATGACCAAAAATTCATAATGACCCTCATGAGTTGTAAATGATGTTTTCGGAATGTCTTCAGTATTCATTATGATTTGATGATATCTTGAACGAAGGTCTAACTTGGTGAAGTAAATTTCTCCATGCAATTCATCAAATAATTCATCAATGACAACAATGGGAAATTAATCTTTAATATTGAGCTTGTTGAGCTCCCTATAATTCAGACTCATGCACCATGATCCATCCTTCTTGTGCACCAATACTACTGGAGTAGAGAAAGAACTTTCACTAGGTTGAATTATAACATCCTCTGGCATTTCTATAACCATACATTCAATTTCACTCTCTTGGGCATAGGGATATCTGTAAGGCCTGATGTTTGGAGGAACACTTCTTGGAATCAAATGAATAGCATGATCATGATCACAAATATGTGGGAGGCCTTTGGGAGTCTCAAATACCCTAGAATGATTATCCAAGACTTTTTAGATACTTGGAGAAATAGATGATTCCAATGTGGGAACCTCTAGCGAACATAATTGTGTAATTACGCCTCGTTGTTGTTTCTTTAGAAGCTTTGTCATGTCGTTAGAGCTGATTATCTTTCCGAGTTTCCCTATGTGTTGGCTTGTTGGGGCCTGACCCAAGTTTAGATTTAATTAGCTAAAAAAATCCCAGTACTACTGGCCCTTTCAGCAACAGTCTATAGAGTGCGGACTGAGGTCTCACCCAAAGTAGTATGGGAGGGTTATAGAACTAGGTTTCCACACCTTGGAGATGTCTGATGAGTTCAAGTGGTCCACAGTTCGACCCTACACGCACGTCGCTACGCGCACTTTCCCATACCTCGCAGCCTAAGATGTTGCCTCCGCGCAACCCTATTCGGGGGCTGAATGTTGTTATTACCTCAATCCTTACTAGTAGTATAATTTTATGTGATTATTACTTTCATGATTTACGTTACATTTAACAACAGAAATCATTCATACAGGGGTGTGTAGTAAATAAACAGTAAATTTGCAATTTACATCAAACATGCATTTAACCAGGAACAAATACACAAATTTATAATCAACCTTCTCTTTATTAATTTCTTCTTCGGTTACAGACTCGATTCCGCCCTGGGCACTCAGATGAAGGGGTCCACACACTCAACTGTGAACTACTAGGCCTCTGTGCACTTAGTTGTAGAGCCTTCTCCTACTTTACAACCCAAAACTAGACTTTTCTCTCAGATCTTCTACTACCTGTCTCTATCCATTACTTCCTTCTTTATGACTTAGAGCCTCGCTCTATTCTTTCCATTACAAAACTAGGGTGGACAACCCTGTGGCTCTATCATATATTTTGCGCTCCGTTCCCACAATTCACGAAATCTTTACAATAAAATTGGGTCAAAACTTGGGGTTTAAGCCCCAAAACCTACTTTGGGGGGATTCCATGCCTAACAGGCCCCCAACACAAACATCATGACTCGCCCTTGAGTCACTTTGTCAGCACGGTGATCTTTGTGAGGAGTCCCACCAAATGTTCTTGAACACCACGGAGGTCAGCAACGCACTTAGTTGCTATTTTCTGGACCTGCTACATACGCTCTTCCAAGACCTTTAAGTCAGGGGTGATCCTCTAATTCAATGTGTACATCCCTTGTATATGTGCACGATTTCCTTCAATGGTAGCCGTGATAGTGAAAGCCTT
Organism: Pinus taeda; assembly: GCA_000404065.3. NCBI lineage: Eukaryota > Viridiplantae > Streptophyta > Pinopsida > Pinales > Pinaceae > Pinus > Pinus taeda. The sequence continues at coordinate 24,800 of APFE031144953.1, forward strand.
GTCGATCTAAGGCTGGATGCATGATTTTAGAACTACCTCCTTATGTCGAGCCGTGTCTACCTGCTCCTTTAGTTCCTTAGCCTGTTGTATCCTTGCAAGCCGCTGAGTGAGGACCACTGTCTACACAGTTCCTCGGACACTGTCATATTTTTTTTGGAGTTCCCATGTTGGATGTTGGGGTCCTCTTGTAGATTTGTGAGGACCTCAAGTGATTCTTCCAACAAGCTAGTGCAGTCTCGCACTGCACCTCCAATCTCCTCCAATCCCGCTATGATAGCACTAGCATGCTGTTCTCTGACTTTCGGTGGAGTGGATGGTTGTGCCTTTAATTGCAGCTTGACAATCTGAAGATTCAGCTCCAGCTAAACCTTGGTCGTTTCTTCCTGGCCTTGTGGACTCCTGCTATGAGCCTGTGGATCCGCACATCCTCTGGTAGATCTGTTGGGATGGCCAGCTTCGGGACATTCCGGTAAGCATCGTCGACCACCTGCACCAATTGTTGATTTTACGACACCAATTCATCACACTGTAAGTTGATTTGGTCCATATTTATCCTCTATTCACTGATGACTTGGATCGCGTAGCTCTCCCTAGCACACAGCTCTGCTGTTATCCCATCCTGCAATAGATATAGTGTCTCGCGTGGAAGGGCAGCTAGATTAACCTCGAGACCTTTCATCATGCTAACTGACATCCTATCATCCTCATTTGATGCTACTAGAGCCACTTCCAGCAACACGACTGTGTTTGTCATCCGTGCGTGCACCATCTGTTTTGTTGTCGAGGATGCTGCTGTGAGGTGGGTTGAAAGGGTACCCACCTAAGGGGGGTGCACCTGCAACTCCTGCAACTGTGCTCTGAGGGCCCCTAGCACAGTCTGGTGCTCCTACATAAAATCCTGAAGGGCCTCATTGGTGACATCACGTATCGTCTCAGCGATGTCATGCAAATCATCCTCGGTTAGGGTGATCGGGTCAATGAGCAATTTCGACGCCTTGATCTTCTTCCTTGACCCTACTTGTTCTACCATGTATGCATGTTTCAACTATGTGAGCACGGTCCCTGGGTCCGCGCTCCCTTCTGCTATTTCTACTTCTTCTGCCACTTGCCCTTGGCCCTTGTCCTCCTTCATGGTTGCTTCCTCTGCCTCCTGTGCTGCTACTGCTGCTTCTGCTGCCTTTTTCTACTCGATAGCTTCCTGTGCCACTTCCCATGCTGCATGCACTTCGACTACTGCCTTTTCCTTTTGCCTTTTCTCGGCCAATTGTGCAAGGCACAACTTGGCCTCGTCTTTCCTTATGTGCCACCAATCCTTCGATCTCTGAGGTCTGGTGTGCACCACTCTGGTGGCCATGCATCTAGGACATTAAAAATCACATCATCCATGGCTACAAAAGGTATCTTTGTCCACTGCTTTGCTGAATCCTTGCGCGCCCTGATAAAGACGTTGTGCATGTTTGCATTAATTTCTGTGAAGCTCTACAGACTACTGTATACCATGGGTGATAGGCACGACTTCTAGTTGATCCACATCTAGATGTTCATCTCCATGAGCACCTAAAAGATCTTGCTGTCACATATCCTTTTTGCATCATACTTCGCGGCCCAGAGCAAAGCGTACTTTGCGACCTCTGGTAATTCTTTCTCAATTATGGGGAATTGACTATCCTCCGGCAATTCCCCCGCTATGAGTACTATGGATAGCAACAACCATGCATAGTGGAAGGTTTTACCCTACACTTGGGCTTCACGACAATTTTCTAAACATTTTGTGTGGAGGAATTTGGACCAGTTACACTGGACCCCCTCCGCGCATTGCTCGGCTAGTGCAATTACTGGTGCAGGTACCTCGTCTGTGCGACACTTTCACATAACTTTGTTGGCCAGGATTTGGGTTGCTATATGTACCACTTTGTCCTTGATGTTGGAGATGGTGTAGACCCTCTTCTTCTTCTCCATCGTGTACTTCATCTTCATGGACTTTGCGAGGGCCAAATCACTACCCTTTCCCTCTCATATGGTCGTGGGTCCTTTCCTTTGTAGGGGAGCCAAGAAACGCAGTAAATTAGGTCTATCATGATGGGGATCATCTCCTCCAACCATAAATAGCCATAATGAAATAGGCAGAGCAGTTGCCTGATAACAAAAATGGTTATGCGGGCCCGGTGGAAATACAACACCCATAGTAGGTTCAATAGCTCGGCTTTTTCCACATCGCGCAACCACTTCCATAGCTCTAATATTTTCACCACCCCCTCGGTGATCTGCTTCATAAGGTTCCCAGTCTCAAGGTGAGGGAACTTCTCGTGTTCTGCAAGGTCCCAATCTTTAAACTTCATGGTTGGCATGTGGCCTAGGTGCATGCCTTCATTCACAATGAAGTTTGGGAGGAGTGGGGTCTAGAGTGAACTCTTGGTTTCATCCAAGTTCTTGGGCACTTTGGCCTTTCCTTTCCACGGGGGGACATATGTGGGCAATTTCGTCGCAGAGTGTGTGGCTTGAATATCCTTCTCCATGCCTTTGTCTTCTTCCTCTTCGATGATAAGGGACTACAAATATTCTTCCTCCTCATCTATTTCTATTGTGATGGCTTTCCCCTTTTCTGTCATTGATAGTTTGCTGCGTAGTGGGTTCCTTGTGGACATGCATATGGGAGCCATTGCTTGCTTATCTTTCTTGGGTCTTGGCGTACGTAGTGATATGGGGATCTCTGCCACAACCTCGACACCTTCTGGAACATCCTCCATAGTTAGGGCCTGTGTGGCCTCGCCGGTGGTTACCTCCTCTATTCCGAGACCATCCTTAGTTGTTGTCATTGTATTTGGGCTATGATCTATCACTCGCAAATTTAGGGGCTCAATTAACACTCGGATCACAATGCTCAGGGCTCTGCTCAATCGCTCAATTCTCAAATGGCTAAGTGTTGTTTGTTAGGCAGCCCTTTGTGTTTTATAGTTCCTTTTGAATTCGAATTCGACCGTTTCCCCCAATTTCGGTCCATTAATGCTTTCTTAGCAACAGATTTTCTGAAATCTTTCCCATAAATCACATAAATGCCCGCCAACCATTCCATTTGGCCTCAAGTCAAGCATCCCATCATGAATAGTGACTTCAATAGTCACTTTCTGACCAAATCACACGGCATCGTAGCCCCCCGTGCATGGTCGTAGACTATATGACTCTCTACTTCTGCGCGCATCCCAAATATCAGGCAGCTCCTAGGAAAAATAGTTTATAGTCTCGCGCTCCCTTTCAACTACCTGGAGTGCTAAGACTGTCCTTCCAGTGGCTAGTTATGTGGTTGTACCACCCATGTGGGGCTCCATCCTGTCTTCCATCATGGTGCTCGAATCCCCTCCTTCTATTGTTGTGGTCGGCATCGCGCAATTCACCACGTGCAATGCACTATATTGGTCACTAGGCTCAGTAATATGTGGTCCAAGCCAAGGTATTAGACTAATCAATTCACGGCGATATCCCTTCAATTTGTCAGTATGATCATACGCACCTTTCTGTACCATCCTGGGTTTTTCGACGAGAAACTCTTTCTTGCTCTCGTCTTCGAGCTTCTTGACCTCCGCGTCCATCAAAGTGCTTTTCTTCCTTAATAATCCTTTGTTTTTCATGTTTGCGGAGTCTAAAGTTTCCTCATCGGATTTCTTCCTCAAGTCCCATGTGTTTTGTTTCTTGCGGTTGTGTGATTCCTTCTCTCTAGGCTTTGCGAACAATCGTATATATGGATGCTGTTATGCACAAACTAGGCTTTGCGCGCTCCATAGGGAGTACTGTATCTACTTCATACTTCAGCGTCGGAAGTGCCCATGTAGTCAGGGTTTTGCACATGGCCCTATAGGCCCATAGAACCACTGGTATGTGCAGGTTCGTGTTAGTGCGTCTCACATGGTGGATCGCATTCAGCACTTCACACACCTTGTCAAAGGCTTTCACGCAGATAATCTTTTGCGCACTTAGTCTTATCATACTTCGTGGTTCGTACCCTCGTCTTGCCTGCTCTTACTTGTTGGTCTTGTTTCCTATTGTGAGGACTGTGTGTGTTCGTGCAGGTTGTGTGCCATACGTGTGTACCCATCTGGAGAGGTGGGGGCGCAGGCTGTTTCCTCCATCATACCCGGCTTGCATCCGTATCCGAGGCTTTCCAAAAAATATGATCATCATCCTTTTGCATTGCCGCCAGTCCTCAAAATTCTCCTCGTGTGTACCCCACCACCTTCCGGGTATAGCGCACAGTGCTCATTTTAGAGCATCAAAACATTGGTGTTTTGGTACTTCTTGTTCAAATTTGTTGAAAAAATCATCTACCTCACTCAACCCGTCATACATTGGCAGATTTCTTTCTTCTATTGCTATACACCATAGTGACCATATCATTATGTTGCAGTTGAGCGTGGTTACTTCGTGTAACCTGTTGTACCATCTTTCTATTTCCTCATCTGAATATAAAGTGTAGGAGATTTCATGCTCCCACAAAATCCTTCCATCCGCTGTTGGATTCACCCAATCCTATTCCCATGATGTTATCTTGTAGATACAGTATAGATAGTTGTTGCTATCGCAATTGTGCACTGGCTCTGTGTAGTGCGATCCCTCCACAGGGTCTAGAGGTACCACTACACACAATGATTTTTTCTCAAAAATCATCTTGTGCTTATTTAGATTTATCACTCTGTTCATATCAGTGGCCCAATCTATTCCTAGTAGCGTGGGATAGGGATTATTGTCATTAACAATCTCTATCACTTCAAAATCTACAAGCGCACTTGCACCTTCGATATCTACTGTTATCCCCTACAATCTTCCCATCGATAGGATCTTTTGCTGGTTTGCCATTCACAATTGAATAGGAGACCATTGCAACACGGGCCTACCCATGCGCTCCCATGTCTACTTTGGCAAGATGTTCGCGTTCGACCGTAGATCCAAAATCACTTGATCCATTTCAAATTCTCTGATTTGTGTAGTCAATCTCATCTCCCTTCCTGTTCGTGTTGTGTGCTTCTTGAGTTTTCAGACTACGCGCAATTCTCCTAGTCCAACATGTCTAGTGATGAGTTCTTACAACCCCTTCATCGCTTTGGTGTCACGCAGAAGCTTCATGCATGTCTCCAAAAAGGTAGTCAACAGTAATGGGTCCATCTCTGATTCTAGCTTGTCTTTACTACCTGAAGTGGAGGCCTCCATGAAGGTCTTCCTAGCTTCCATGAATGTCTCCTTCATACGCTCCAAATCGAACTCTCTTCAGGCTACTTACCATTGTCATCTCTTGTCGTGATACTACTTTGGAGCACGATGTTTACATTGGGGTACTCCTCCCGTGGCTTAGACCTCATCATTTGTAGGTTCTGAGTTGGGGGAGGCTGGAGTTTTCCTTTATCGCGCAACCTTGTTATCAGTGTGGGGCAGTCCTCTATCTCATGATCAAACTAGGTACAATATAAACATGATTCTCTTGTAAAATTTGTACAATTGCAGGCATAATGCCCTGGCCCTCCGTAATTGTAACAGATCAGTTGTTCATGACCCCTTCCTGGTCCCATTGCACCTCGACCTCGTTTGCGCCCCTGAAATCCAGTGCCCACCATTCCTGCATTTTGATTGAGGGCTCGTGTTTTGGTTTGAACCCTATAGGTAGTGTTGGGTGTGGAGCCTGATTATCTTCTATATTCAAAAGTATTGCCACATTGGACCCCAGTTCAAAATGGGGGCGGCAACGCCGCCCGTAAAATATTCACTGCAGGGGGGGTCCAGGGGGGGGCGGCGCCCCCGAAGCTAAAAATAGCTGTAAAATTGCCTTGTAAAAGTATAGTAATTTCTAGTCAATCTGGGCCGTTCATTAGGCGGATGATCTGACGGTAGAACTTATGTTTAGTTTAGGGTTTTTTCCCCTAGAAGGCAACCCCTCTCTTTGTATGAGGGCATTGTATTTGAGGCTGTGAGATGATGTGTATTTAGTGTGAGCGAGAAACAGAGAGGTGAGACTGTGAGAGAAGACAAAGGATATTACAGCGGATTTTCTATAGGTTGTGTCTCTTCATTTTGCTGGATAATAGAAAGGAAGGACTGGCTGTTCGGGGTGGACGTAGCCCAAACTGGGTGAACCACGTATATCTGTGTCTCTCTTGTTTTGTGCGTTTTTCTGTGTTTATATTTCTGCATTATTTCATGTGTTCCAATTGCTCCGTAATATATATAATTTCTAACAACTGGTATCAGAGCCGAAGGTCTATTTGGCTGATAAACTCGTAGGAAAGAAGGGTTCCTAGTTCGAGTGGGAGCAATGGCGGAAAATGGTAATTTTAGGGTCGAGAAATTTAACGGCCAAAACTTCTCGCTGTGGAAGATGCAGATGGAAGATTATCTGTATCAGAAAGATCTATACCTACCATTGGGCGGAAAAACAAAGAAGCCGACGGATATGGAAGATGAAGAATGGAACCTTCTCGATAGAAAGGCACTCGGAACAATACGGCTGTGCCTTGCAGCGTCGGTCGCCTTCAACATTTCGAAGGAAACAACAACAGAGGGTTTGATTAAGTCGTTGGAGAAACTATATGAAAAACCCTCGGCCTCAAACAAGGTATTTCTTATGAAACGGTTATTTAATATGAAGATGTCGGAAGGTGGATCTGTTGCAGATCATTTAAATGATTTTAATACTGTTACAAGTCAGTTATGTTCTGTAGGGGTAAACTTTGATGATGAAGTTAGAGCTCTGTTATTCTTGTGGTCATTACCAGAAAGTTGGAATGGTTTGGTAGCCATTAGTAACTCCGTTTCTGGATCTAGTACTTTAAAGTTTGATGATGTTGTCGGTGCTATCCTTAGCGAGGAAATGCGAAGGAAAAGCTCCGGTGAGACATCGGGAAATGCTTTGAGTGCAGAGTCTAGAGGAAGAAAAATGGAAAGAGGAAAGAGCTCAGGATATCGCAGTAAATCAAGGAAAGGCAGATCCAAGTCCAGATCGGGGATAGTGGGCTGGAAATGCGGAAAGAAAGGACACCTAAAGAAAGACTGTAGATCTCGGAAGGGAAAAGAAGGAGATTCACAGCAAGAAAACAATCATGAAGCAAATGTGGCAAGTGAGGTGTTACAAGATGCTTTGATTCTTTCTTTCAAAAATATTACTGATTCCTGGGTGGTAGATTCAGGGGCCTCATTCCATGCCACACCTGATAAGAAATACTTTCATGACTATGTTCAGGGAGATTTTGGACAAGTTCGTTTGGGTGATGATAAACCCTGTAAAATTGTTGGAATGGGTAAGGTTCTTGTAAAACAGCAGAATGGAAACCAATGGCTACTAAAGGAGGTAAGGCATGTTCCAGATCTAAAGAAAATTTTGATTTCAACAGGGCAGTTAGGCGGTGAAGGTTGTGTGACAACTTTCACAGATAAAGCTTGGAAGGTCACCAAAGGAGCCCTGGTAATAGCAA
>APFE031144955.1:0-22967 GCA_000404065.3 Pinus taeda
CTCAGTATTTCCAACAATTGGTATCAGAGTAGGTACCTTCATTCAAAGCTTAACAGCTTGAAGGTCAACATTTAGAACACAAATGGCGAGGTCAAAGAAGAAAGTCTCTAATCCTCCTAAGGATGTGTCTCCCTCTACTACTAAAATAGAAGACAATCAATTTGATGAGGCTCCAAGGCTCAATGGGGACTTTAATATATGGGAAGCAAGAATGAGGAATTTCTTACAGACTCAAGGCATTGAAATCTAGAAATCAGTGATTGATGATAGTACGATTATGGAATGCCCCATTAGGGAATGGATCATACATTTCAGTAAAAGAATCCCCCTAGAATTGGAGAAATTTCACTCTCCTTTCTATAACATTTTCAGCGGATAGAGAATCCAAGGAGTACAATGCAAAAGCGGTAAAGGCAATCTTGAATGGGCTCCCTAATTCTATAAAGAACAATCTAGGAAAAGATTCATCAGCAAAGGGCATATGGGACAAACTTCATGATCTTCACTCAAAAGGAGTACTGACCATGACCATCAATCAAGAAGGAGATCCTGAACCCATCATAGAAGCTGAAAATGATAATGATGACATCAAGGCTAAAGTAGACCTAGAAGATGAAGAGAATGAAAAAGATTTTGTGGAAGAACTCCTCGCTCAACTTATGACTGCCATGGAAGAGATTAACAATTTGAAAAAGGAAAATGAGGCACTTAAGAAGATAGCTCCAGTTGGTGACCAAGATCAAACAAGGAAGAAAGTTGACCTCATCAAGCTTCAAGTACAAGAAAGGGATGAAGAGCTTGCCAAGCTTAAGAAGGAATTTCATCAAAGTAAAAGAAAGCATCATGAAGAAGTCATATCCATGACAAATCAATTGAATAAAGCAAAGACGCAGGAAGATACCTTGTCAAGTCAACTTGAACAAAGGCACAAGATCTTGAACAAACTTGAAGAAGAGATTGGTCAGTACAAGGTAGAGGTCTTCTCTCTCAAGTCTCAACTAAAAGAAGCAAGGAAAAAAGCTCAAGGAGCTAAAAAGACTATGGAAGCATTGGAAGTCATAGAAGGACAGGTTGATGAAGCAGGAAAGGAAAGAAACACCATGTTCTATCAACTGAAAGCAAAGGATGAAGAAATATTCAAAATGAAGTCAGATATCTTCTCCCTTAAAATAGTAGCAGATGAAGCTACTCGTAGCAAGGAATAAACTGAGAAACAACTTGCCAAGAAGAATAATGAGTGTGAAAGATTGGAAGAAGAGGTTGTCTTCCTCAGAACAAAGGTTGAAGGGATGAACAAAATCTTGAAGAGCTCTCAAGCCTTGGATGACATGCTCAGCTATCACAGATGTCCATATGATAAATCAGGTCTCAGATATGTAGGTGAATCCTCAAACAAGAATGAAAATGATTTAAACAAAAGAGATGTGAAGAAGACATAAAGAAATGGTGATGCTCCTAGCTCCACCAAAGGCAAGGAGAAAAATCAAGGCTACAAAAGAAGAAAACCAGCTCCAAGAAGAAATGTAGATGTTATCAAAGATGCGAGAGGCAATGGTTATCATCAAAGGATCTCAAGGCAGAAAGGCTTCAGCAGTACATCAAGGAAACCTCCATCTCCCAGGTACCAAAGTTCATTTTTTGGTTATTGTTATTCTTGTTCAAACTTTGGTCACATGGCAAAAGACTGTAAAGCATATCATAAAGATAAATGTTATGGTGCCCAAGCATTCCATAGAGATAGATATTGTAATCCCAAACAATCTCCAAGAAACACTTTTGCATAAAGAAAACATGAATTCTTATTCATGAACAATGTAGAATGCTTCAAGTGTCATAACATTGGTCATATGGCACGAGACTGTAACTTAACTTGGGCTCTTACACAAGCTAGAACCATGCAAAAGAAGAAAGTTACACAAGTATGGAGAAGAAAGCAAATACAATCTGAAAGTCCCTTGAGCTCTCCAGCCAACAACATATGTCATTGGCCTAAATTTTGACAATCTAAGCATTTTATAAGAAGACTCTGCCAAAAAGAGATGATGCATACAGTTAGGGGGAGCCTATAAGTCTTGATCACTATTGCAGAAGCTATTAGTGAAAAGGGTCCTGATGAAATCCTTGTTGAGCTATATTAACAATCATTCTTTGATGAAGATCATGTCTCAGGAGCACTCCGTTGAAGCATATGATCTTGTAACCATTCTTTGGACTGTTGTTAAAGAAATAGGGCAAACAACCATGGTGTTGTTATCATGGAAGTTTATGTATTAACTCAAGAATTAAATGTGAGAACAAATAACTTTTGGACACTGATAGAGGCAGTCTTCAAACAAACAGATACATCTAGAATGGAGTCTGAAGTAAGAGAAACTGGCAGCATATAACAAATTGAAGCATTGCAAAAAGATGCAGATCAACAATTGTATTTAAAAGACAGTCACAGATTGGATATCTGAATCTACGGAGATATGTACAAGAACACAAGGAAAAGATGGCTCATAGGAAGGAGAATGTTGTGCAGTCAAGCATAACTTAAGCTGATACAGATCACTTAAGAAATATAGCAACAGTAAGGCACAACCCCTCACATTTTTGTCCAAATGCAATGATGATTGAATACTAGATGGCAGTAACTTAATAAGAAGCACAGAGACACAAAGGAACTCATATCTAAAGGAAGATAGCAAGAAAGACAATCTCAAGGGCATTTTCTCTTGATTCAGACTATGAAGGTCTCCCAATTTTGCCTATGGAGACATCAATATGGATTGAAGCATGAAAGCCTGGACTTGGACACTTGGTGTATGGCCATTTGCAATCTAAATGAAAGCATTAGAGTAGAGCATCCTTAATCATTGTTGAAGCCATGATAAAGCAGTTCTAAGACATGAAGAGGGAATAATGTGCAAATTGGTGATAAAATATCAATTCCTCTATCTTGAGTAAAAAGAAGAAGAGCACTATGACAGGGGGAGTCACATACCCGTGAAGATCTACCATTCATGAAGAACAGAAGCAGTTTGATAGGGGGAGTCCCAGAGCACTCATTTGCCATTGATGTCAAAGGGGGAGAGAAGAAGAATATTGCCATCAATAACAAAGGGGGAGATTGTTGATCTAGGTTGTCATTGATGTCAATATGGCAATATTCTAGATACTGGAGGATGACATGAAGCCAAGGGGATGCAGAGCATATTCATGAAGAGACAGGAGCAAGGGCATTAGGATAGCCAAGCCATAAGCAAAGAGGAGTTACCTAAGGAGGCAGATCAAATCATATCAGAGGATATTAGAGCAATAGAGGCATTCATATATGCAAGGAGGTATTTGAAAGACATTGCCAAGCCAGAGGAGCCACATTGGAGCAAGAGGAGCTATAAGAGGAGCCACACATATATAATATATATGCCAAAGAAGAGGAGCAAACAGAGGAGCCATATAATATATATTATATATATATATTATTATATATATATATATATAAATATAATATTATATATATATATATAGGTTTTGCCTCTGATAGTCCCAATGTGTAATCTGCTTCCTTTGATGGCTTTGTTTTGGCTTATATATATATTAATATATTATATATATATATAATATATTATATATATATAATATGCGTTAACAGCTATCGAAGCAACAATGCCAAAGAAAGAACTATCAAGGATATCGTATATGCCAAGAGTATACGAGGGAGACAAAGAGCGGGGGTATATATATATATATATATATATATAATAATGCGATATAATAACAAAAGACCCATGGCTCCATTATAAACTGCCTTAATGTAATATTGCATCCGTTGTGTTGCTAGTCTCAAAGGGCTGTCACCCCCGAAACCTCCGATTGCGATATACAGTTGCGGACTTGATGGTCCTATTATATCGCCCCCTTATGATATATCGTGTCCGTCATATTGGGAGTTATGTATCGCAGTGTTTAAGCCTTGTCACATTAAAACTGTGATAGCGATATGCATGCAGTCCCGACTACACCATTGCAATATAGCTTAATATAATATCGTGTCCGCAGGAGAATCGGCCATCGATCATCAATGATGCCATGGTCTCGATGTGTAAAGGACCCCCAAAAGCTGCGATTTCCGATTGCGATAAAGCATGTGGACCCGACGGGCATATAAATTATGGTTTAATACCATATCGCATCTGGTCCATCAGAGCAGTGGAGGATCAGCCGTCAGCCATCGGCGGAGTCATGGGTGCTGATATATAAAGGACCTCACGAATCGCTAATTGTGATTTAAGCTGCGGACCCGATATATAGTTGCAGATGAATTAATATTGAAGTCCGCCCTTTAGCCATTTTGCTTGTGTTTCCTATGTAAATGAATTTTTTGGCCTACACGACGTTTAGAGGCAGAAATACATTAAGGAATGGCCCCGATAAGTTCAGGAGGCTGAAATAATGTCGATAGCGATTGTGATCAGGACGTGGTAGGTCTGTTAAATAATTCCAGCCCTGTGTATGCTTGCTATCATGAGAAAATAGGAGCGTTATTACAGTTTTCTGAATATGTGTCCTCTACGTATGAATCAGTTCTTTCCATTGATTCAACATGTCCTGTGAGCACGAATAGACAGAGGAAACCAAAAGATGGGAAGCTGAAGAAGCAAGAAAGCACAGAGGAAATGACAGTGAGCGTTGAGGAAGTCTAAGAGTTGGTGTAAGAGGAAACAAATGGACAGAAGAATGAGGAATGCATAAAACAACAAAAACAAAGGATTTTGGTGACCGTTGGAGTGGTGAATGTTGTTGAACGTTGTTGAACATTTTTGTGGAAAATAAGCTGGAGGAGACAGAGGGAGTGAGAGGATTCAGTAGAACAGAAAGAGGGCCCGAAGGGCTAACAGGACAGCAGACAGTCGAAGGGGAGAAGTAGCCAGCAGAGAAAATAAGCTTGAACAGAAAGTTGTTCTCTATGCAAAGCTTAATGCAACTAATAGTAGACTGACTAAAGCTGTGTGAAGACATTATCAGAAGTCATGAAGGGTACTGGACACTCTGTGTGGGTAGTATGAAGAATTGGGAAGACTAATTCATAAGAATACTGGTTGTCATTGATGTTGTAGCTTGGAGACTATAGAGAAGCTATAAATAGACAGAACTCAACAGAGAAGAGTTCTAAGAGAAATTTTTTTTTATCAAAAGCGCCTTGACAAGATTGGATTAGAACCCTTGGGGTTGGTGCCTCAGAAGTGAGAAGGATTGGAGTCCTTGGGGCTGGTGCCTCAAAAGTTAATAGGATTGGAGTCCTTGGGGTTGATGCCTCAAAATTAGGAAGGATTGAAGTCCTTGGGAGTTTGTGCTCCTAAGTCCAAGATTGGTGTGTTGGCGAAATAGAGTTGGTGCTCTGGAGGTTGGAGCCTCACCAAAGTCCAAGTTGGAGCTTGGAAACTGATTGTAACCATCTATATATTGTATCTATTTTACGCAAAGTTTATATTAATAAAAACATTTATTCTTGTTGTTCATCTTGTGTTCTGAATATATATGTTTTAACTGGTAAAACAATAGTGGGAAAAAGAAATATTGATTCACCCCCCCCTCAGTATTTCCAACAGTCATCTACAAACAATAACAATATAATATAGCTGCCGTCGTTTTTCTTTTTCAGATAAACACAATGATGAGAGTAACATCTAGTATAACCTTGTTCAAACATAAACTTGTCAAATTTTAGATACCACTGCCTTGGAGCCTGTTTTAAGCCATACAAGCTCTTCTTCAACCTACACACTAGTTTCTCCTTCCCTTTCACCTCATATTCTTGTGGCTTCTACATATATATCTCTTCCTCCAAATCCCCATGGAGAAAGGTTGTCTTTACATCTCACTGCTCAAGATGCAAATCTTCAACAGCTACGAGACTTAAAATAGTTCTGATTGAAGTCATTTTAACAACAGGAGAAAATATTTCATCAAAATCAATACCTTTCTTCTGTGCAAACCCCTTCACCACAAGTCTAGCTTTGTACCTTTGTTTTCCTCCATCTTCTTCCTTCAGCCTATAAACCCATTTATTCTTCAACGTAGTTTTTCCTGCAGGCAACCTGACTAAGTCCCAAGTCTGGTTATGCATTAAGGTGTCCATCTCTTCTTCCATGGCTACCTCCCACTTCTTCCTGCTTTCAACCTGCATTTCTTCTTCATAACATTCAGGTTCACCAGAATCAGTCAATAATAAATAATATAATGAAGAAGAGTATCGTTCAGGGGGTCTGCTTATCTCGGTAGATCTTCTAACACCACTTTCAGTTGTTTGGGGTGCCTGTTGCTGTTGTGGTGGTTGTCATTGTTGTGGTTGTTGATTATTATTATTTTCAGGCACTTTTACTTTATCAATGATTTCATCAAGAACTACGTATTCCTTGTTTTCTTTTTCCCGTTTCTTTCCCTGCAACTGATTCTTATACAAGACCTTTTCATTGAATATTACATCTCTGCTCCTAATGATTTTGTGATTTTCGTAATCATATAAGCGATAACCAAAATCATTAACACCATACCCAATAAAGGTACATTTCTTTGACTTTGCCTCAAGCTTTGTTCTATTTTCTTTATCAATATGGACAAAGGCCTCACAACCAAAAGGCTTTAAAAAAGAGTAGTTTACCTTCTTACCTGTTCATGCTTTCTCTGGAACACCACCATCCAAGGAACTTGAAGGCCCTCCGTTTATTGGATAAACAACAATATCTACAACATCTGCCCAAAACTGTAAAGGCAATCCTGCATGCAATCTCATGCACCTTGCACGCTCCATGATTGTTCTACTCATCCTTTCTGACACACCATTTTCTTGTGGTGTTTTTGGAACTGCCTTCTCTCTACGAATTCCATGCTCTGAACAGTACCTGTCAAACTCTTTGCTGCAATATTCACCTCCATTGTCTGATCTAAGACACTTCAATTTCTTTCCTGTCTCAATCTCAACCAAATATTTCCATTTATTGAAAGTATAAAATACATCGGATTTATTCTTAATATAATAAATCTAAGTTTTTCTAGTTGCATCATCAATAAAAGTAACATAATAACGAGAGCCACCGAGAGATGATACCTGAGCAGGTCCCCATACATCTGTATGCACAAGCTCTAATTTTTCGCTCTTCTTTTCTTTCCCAACTTTGAGAAATCTGACTCTCTTCTGTTTTCCATAAATGCAATTCTGACAGAAGTCCAAATCAACATTCTTCAAACCCGACAACAAATTCCTTGAGTGAAGAATCTTCATCCCGTTTGCACTCATGTGTTCGAGCCTATGATGCCATAATGCTGCATCTGCTCCTTTGGAAGTTAAAGCATTAACAAAGTTAGAAATACCATTGCATAAATACAATGTACCAACCTTTTCACCTTTTGCTATTATCAGGGCTCCTTTAGTAACCTTCCAAGCTTTATCTGTGAAAGTTGTAACACAACCTTCACAGCCCAACTACCCTGTTGAAATCATATTTTTCTTTAGATCTGGAACATGCCTTACCTCCTTTAGTAGCCATTGGTTTCCATTCTGCTTTTTTACAAGAACCTCACCCATTCCAACAATTTTACAGCGTTTATCATCACCTAAACGAACATGTCCAAAATCTCCTTGAACATAGTAATGAAAGTATTTCTTATAAGGTGTGGCATGGAATGAGGCCCCTGAATCTACCACCCAGGAATCAGTAATATTTCAAAAGAAAGAATCAAAGCATCTTGTAACACTTCACCTGTCACATTTGCTTCAAGATTATTTTCTTCTTGTGAATCTCCTTCTTTTCCCTTCCGAGATCTACAGTCTTTCTTTAAGTGTCCTTTCTTTCCGCATTTCCAGCACACTATCCTCGATCTGGACTTGGATCTGCCTTTCCTTGATTTACTGCAATATCCTAAGCTCTTTCCTCTTTCCATTTTTCTTCCCCTAGACTCTGCACTCAAAGCATTACCCGATGTCTCACCGGAGCTTTTCCGTCGCATTTCATCGCTAAGGATAGCACCGACAACATCATCAAACTTTAAAGTACTAGATCCAAACACAGAGTTACTAATGGCCATTACTAAACCATTCCAAATTTTTGGCAACGAGCACAAGAATAACAGAGCTCTAACTTCATCATTAAAGTTCACCCCTCCAGAACATAACTAACTTGTAACATTATTAAAATCATTTAAATGATCTGCAATAGATCCACCTTCTGACATCTTCATATTAAATAATTGTTTCATAAGAAATACCTTCTTTAAGGCCGAGGGTTTTTCATATAGTTTCTCCAACGCCTTAATCAAACCCTCTGTTGTTGTTTCCTTCGAAATGTTGAAGGTGACTGATGTTGTGAGGCACAATCGTACTGTTCCAAGTGCCTTTCTATCGAGAAGGTTTCATTCTTCATTAGTCATACCCGCTGGCATCTTTGTTTTTCCACCCAATGGTAGGTATAGATCTTTCTGATACAGATAATCTTCCATCTGCATGTTCCACAACGAGAAGTTTTGGCCTTTAAATTTCTTGACCCTAAACTTACCATCTTCTGCCATTTCTCCCACTTGAACGAGGAACCCTTCTTTCCTACGAGTTTATCAGCGAAATAAACCTTTGGCTCTGATACCAGTTGTTAGAAAATTATATATTACGAAGTAATGGAACACATAAAATATTGCAGAAATATAAACACAGAAAATGCATAAAACAAGAGAGACACAGATATACGTGATTCACCCAGTTTGGGCTACGTGGCCTGGTCTAAAACAACAAAAATCAAAGACTTTAAAGTTTTCCTTGGAAGAATTGGAGAATGGAAAGATGCTTACTTGTGATCCATCACAAGCTCTTCTCTCCTCATGGATTGTTAGCTCCAACCATAGCTCAAACACTATAATTATAACCTACACAAACAAACAACTCAAGCCAAAGATCTATGACATCTATGTAGCATTATCTAATCATTATATTCAGTGGACCAGCATAGCATTGAAACACGTGTACATAATCATAACATAACACATGTAGGAAAATGATATACTCTTTGTATTAAAATGAAAGGGAGAGAGTTTACAACCAAAAGTGGAAGTTGATCTTGTAGAGAACCTCCCAAGTTGACTTGTCCTTCATTACCACAATATACACCTCAAAAATTCTCTAATGCATGGGAATGATGTCTCTCTTACGATCAAAGCAACAACATAAGGGTATGATTAATCTCCAAAAGCCAACCTCTAGCTTGTGGATGGCAATAAATATATAGGAGAGGATGGCAGTTTAGGAATTCTTATCCATTTACCAATCTAGGCTTGAGATCCACTCTTGATGGAAGGATGAGCTCAAGGGATAAGAGGTGAAAACTCCAAGGTAGAGGAGATAGTATTTGAAGTTCTTATCCAAGGTAAATGGTTGTAACAACTCCTGGAAGCTTCTGGAAGAGGAAGCTTCAGGATTCTTTTTATTTTTCTTGAATTTCTAGAATAAGTGCACCCCCAGCAAGGGAAAAACTGCTCTGATCAGAGTAGGTGCAGAACTAAGAAACATGTCACTCAAAGTAGGTCCCTAAAGGGCCAAGGTGTGTTGGGCCTTAAAATCTCTAGAATGAAGCAGTTAAGGTTAGAAAATCAGGGATTTGAGAGAGTCATGCTTAGGGCTTTGTGTAGGTATGATGACAAGCTGTTCACTGATGTTTGATGGATACAGTTTATAGCCCTATTGACCAAATGTGAAAAAATGGCCTATAACATATTTCCCCCTAAAGCACAAAATCAGAAATAGTGGTTGAAGACTAAAGTGCTTTACCTTGTGACAAGTCCAGATCAAGAACAATTGGTCAGATAATCATGTGTTACAATATATTTTCATCATGATATATTTGTTGAGGGATGCATACCCATGCTCAGCACATAAGTTAACATTACATGTACAATGATCATGAATACATGTCCATTGATGACAAAGTGTGGACCCATGATTGGATAACTATCTCTATGATCATAACCATCATACATTGTGATCTTGTATTAATCCTGAAATCGCAGCCTGGATTTATGGAATTAGATCTGCGATCTTCTATCTCGTTCACTTGATTGTCCAAGGTACGAGTATAACCATGCAAATAAAGGAGCTAGAGTTGAACACAGTAGAAACCATATGATTACTGGCAAATGATGTAAGATGTTAACAGATGCGAGAGAAACCATCGATGATGTTAATGGCTCTCAAGGTATTGCAGTACAATCTGTATGGTGTGAATGAATTTGTTGAATTTGAACACCACATATAATCTGTCAGTTGAAGGCCAATGATGTAAACTTATTGCTGAGAGTGAAGAAACTTGTCATTGATGTATGCAAGCCCCAAGGTACTAAAGGGAGAGTTTCTAAGTCAACTTCCTGGATAATGAGTTGATGTTGATCTGAAGTGACCCATCATAGAAGGACCTTGATGTATCCCCTGTCAATGACACGAAACGAGTATCATGATTCAAGAAAGAATGACATCAATATGGAACTAGTTCAAGAACGACAGACATGGAATGAAGGCTTAGGAGTATCATAGCAGATATCAACTGAATGAATTCTCTTGAACACATCACAACACTAAATGGAGTTGGCATCATTGACCCAAAACCGAAATGGAGGCTCTAAAATGGTATGATGAACCAAAATAAAAGCATATTTCCCAACCCAACAACGATGAAGATGAAGTGTAAGAGTGTTGTGTTCAAGAGAAACTCGCTGCCATAACAGGTAGAACATCTCATTTTCCAAATTTCCCAAAACACTGTTAGTCAACACCTCTTTATTTTTTAACAATCTTGAGGAGGATAACATATGCTTGATAGGTAAGTTCATCCTTCAAATGAATCCCTCCAATTATGTTAAATGAACCCTAAGAAAGAGTGGTTTGGCCTTGTCATGTTTGACAAGTCCATCGTTCTTTGGTGTTTTAACAAGTCTAGTGAAGGTCTAACTCGACATCTTTTTCATGTTTAGAGAGTTTGAAAAAGAGGCAAAAAAGAAAACTCCTAAGGTTCCTTTTCTTAGATAGTCTCTTGAGTCCAAATAGGTAGAAAACAATAATCAGGAGAACGTCTTAGCCATGTTCGACTAAGGTATTCCTTTTTCATAATGAGTCTATCTTAGTCCAGAAAAGGGTTAAACCTATACTGAGTAGATGTCTTTTCATTTACTTTAATGAGTTTGAAAATACAAATGCTTGGCAAACTTTTCATGTTTAGGGAGTATGAAAAGGGTTGAAAAAGGAGTCTAGGGGGTTCCTTTTTTGTAGGTTTACAAGGCCTAAAAAAAGTGATAAAAGTATGCTACTTGGTCAAAATGTTTTTTTTTTTTTTAATATATACATCATAAAATCCATTAAAACAACTATCATCCTACTCAAAACACCACCAAAAGTTTAAAATTACTTATTTCATGATAAAACTGAGTCATATTTTGGTCAAAACACTAATAATTAATGATGAAAATGACCATAAAATAGGCAAAAGGTTACTCATTTTTCCCATTTCACATTTACCTCTTGGACAGTGAGTTTTGAGTGTTCTTTCCCTTAATATTTTGTAGCTTATTGCGACCAATCTAGTGGATCATTTCAAATGTCGTCACTTCTGGGTAGGAGCTATAACCTTTCTCTTTCTTTTCATGATTCCTTTTTGTGATTTCATGCACATTTTTCAATGTTTTAAGGCCCCTAGGGATCTAATTCCTTTCCCTATGTCCAACGCACCCCTAGAAGGTCAAAAGGTGCATTGATTGGGAGGAAAATACACTGGGGGAAGTGCTTCAATGCACTATCTTCCCTTAGGAGGGTGCGTTGGGTGCAAACCTTAATTTGATTTTGTTTGTTTGCCTAAAATTTTCACTGGTTTTTTTTTGCATGAAATGCATCCTAATGATTTTCCTTGTGATGTTGCAAGTGTCTATTGGAACAAAATGGCCTTGATATGGAGGTAAAGAGAACATGAAGAATAAGTTTTGACTGCAAGTAATGATCCTACCCCAATCTAGGCTTTAAGAGATTGTGGGCTCTTAAAATTCTTCTAGTTTCCTGGTATGAGGCAGCAAATAAAGTTATTGAGGTATCTTGTTCGTGCATGGAATGTTCAAGCTCAAGCATTCAGACATGGTACACATACACTGGAAATATAGGTAGATGACATATATTTCTTGAGTGGTCTGTTAGGGCAAGGTGCCCTCGTCTCTTTGTTTGCTTCAAGGAGTGTTGGAGAAATAGTCAAATATTATGTCAGTGCACATTTTCAACCCATATCCCAACCAACTAAGATGGAAAAATCGACATAAAAATGTTTTCTATTTGCCTTTAAGAATGATCATGATCATTATTGTCAAATTGGTCACCAATGCATCTCTTCACATGGCGAATAAGTCACACATGCAGTATTCTCTAGAATGTCTGGAGCCGACGGTATTCAACTGGAGTGAAGGGATATTGGTAAACATGAAAGAGAAGCTGACTATAGCAAAAGATGGATGGCTAAAAAACTTTGCCTATGGTTTGATTATGATATTTTTTTCTCTAGATCAGATTCCATTGCTTAGGCCAAAACATATCGTGCTTGAGCCTACAGATCTGAGAGTCCCATGGATGAGGAGATGGGTGGATCTCATGTCTAGGCATGTAGGTCCTTCATTGATGAGATTCACACATTTCTTATTCACTTGGATATGCATGTAGTTCATTATGATAGAATACTATCCATACACAAGGATATATTTCCATAGAGACTTGGAGCTCATGCTTCCTAATGGCAAGTGATGGGGTGCCATTGGTAAGACATTTTGACCATTTTTTGTTTTTTATTTTTTTACAGTTTTTATTTTTTTATTTTTGATGTATCCAATACTAAACTATTGGTTTGTACACATACATATATTGGATTTTTTCATCTAGTGGTCCCTTCTTATCTTCATCGTGCGGGAATCCCACAACAGGCACCAACAACAGTACAGGTTGTTGTTCTTAACTACATCTTGTGGAACACCAAGCCGCACAATAACATGGTTGAAGAAAAATAAAGCAATTGTTTTTTCGGTATTGTTATATGTAGGCATTGCCTCAGTCCATTTGGTAAAATAATCAACCTCTACGATGATATAGCCATGCCTGATCCAAGATATTTTACTAACATATGCATTAGAATTACATAAAACGGAGCTTCTTAACCATATAACTTAAAAACACATAAAAAATGCAGAAATAACCAGAAGAACATGAAAACCATGACACAATGATTCGATTACGAAGTTCGCCCAATTTGGACTACGTCTCGGGGCCCAGCTCAATAGTGGGGAGGCCTTCATTCATTTAGTGGCATAAAAAAGAGATAAAGGTACAAGCAACAGTCTTTACAATCCTTATACCTTCAAGATGGAATATGGACAAAGAATGGAGACCCTAGCTTTAGAAACAGACAGTACCACTGAACTCCTGGTGAAAAATCATGCAAAAACGCCTATCCTAGCTCCCAATTTGGATAATCGGGCCTTCTACCACTTCTTGGAACCTCCCTACCGCTCAAGGCGAGGTCCTGGCTTGCTGCCAGGGTCAAGGTTTGTTGTACAATGGATTCTAAATTAATCGACTAGTCTTCTCTACCTTCTTCCGACACAAAAGGGTCTTTTTATACAAGCATGGCGAAAATTCCTCAACTCCCGGGCAGTTCTAACCATAGGCCAAGTTAGGCAAAAGGGATTATCTTAAGACTAGGGATCTCAAGCCTGAAGGATACATGAAACAAACCTTTACAAGTATGGTGGAACCCATTTTAAATATGGAACGAAACCTCTTTGACTATGCGTTGAACTCAACGGTTGATGTTATCAGCGGTTTTTCGCAATCGGCGTTCCATCTGTGTACAAACTAGCCCTTATCTCTTGCGGGTTGTGATATGTGGGACCCGCCAAGCTTATACAACATAATATATAACATATCACATCAAAGGACCCCATTGAAATCAAAGTCGACGCTTAAACCATTGACGTATCAACCCAACTTGCGTTTTGTGATAACACGAACCCACCGGGATTATAAATATCAATGTATAAAACATTGCATTCGACAGTCCTATCGCAAATCGCAATCAACAAATACTGTTCGGGCCGTTTCGTATCCACTAGCCCTTCTGCGATTGTGATATGTGATATATCACATCGCAACTAGGCGCTGTCGAGGGCTGATCCTTAACACTTGTTCCTCTAATCTGCGATGTGCAATATTGCAATTGTAACTGGGATCCTGTTAGGGCCGATTCTTAACTACTTTTTTTTTTGTGAGTATGATATGCAATTATCGCATCACAACTTGCGTAGGGCCAATTTTCCCTTAAGCCACTTCATCTCCTTGCTACGATATGTGATATGTGGGACCAATGGTAGTCTTCCATTTGGCGCTCCCCCATTCGCTGAGACTTTTGCCACGTCATCTCCTCTTGCCACCTGGACAAGTCAAACTTGAACTTTGACTTGCTCTAACTTCTTTATATGAACTCAGATTTGATTATCGCTCGCACCATTGGAATCCAGATGACGTGCACTTCGATCTGATGCTAATTTTATCCAGATTATTCCACATTGAATTCTTATCCTTTTACCATGCCACTGGTACTTTTGTAAATACCCACCTAGATCAATCCTCCCCACTAAGAGCTTTTGGACCACTAAAATCCCTTTCAGTCAATTGGCAAGTGAGGAAATTTCCACCTCACTTTTTCTTTCTCCATCCATCAATCTTTACTCAGATGTATTCCTTTGAAGCCCACATGAATGTATTCCACCAAAATCATTAAAACATCCAACATACTTCCCGTGTCCTCGCCAATCCATCCTTTCAACCACCTGCACGCAAAGCTAATACATCCTTTGCAATCATATACAAACCATACATGACTTAAACAACCCCTCACTTTCCAAGAGTTTATAACACACACTCTTTGGTCAAGGATTACATAATAAAACCAATACCTCAACTACTCATAAGAAAAGGCCACAAACATCATCGTTGTGTTTTGAAGCGATGGAAAACACATCATCACTTTTACATTTACTTGCAACACATGATTTACAAACTGTGGCCATAACAAGCTACTATATCTAAAAAAATCATATTTTACTTAATAAAGAAAATCACTATGAATATTGGTGGATTCATTTGTTGAACATTTCCATCCATTGGCTTCTTTACCGATGCTTTCTCGGCATGGAGCATATGACACGTGGCTCCCTGGTGTTCCATCTCATTGTAATGAAGACCATAGTTCTTTCTCCTCCAAACTTAATGGGTAGCCTTGAAGCGCTTTCCCCTAATGTGCCTCTGATAAGTGTTGATGGATCCCTCACTATCATTGGAATGTGATGAGGTGCCCTCATCATCTGTCGTTGGTGGGTCACTGTCTCTTTTGGAGCATTCCCCAACTTCCTTCCTCACATAACCGAGTCTTGCATGACGAGGCAATTCCTCCACTTTGATGGGGCATATGATGCCCTCGCCATTAATGTCGAGGCCCTTCCCCTGATACCCCATTTTATTCAACAATTTGGATCTGATACCTGCAGTATGTTTTTCAAAAACAACAAAATCATCATCAGGAAAGGTACATGAAATCAAAGAGTCACTTTTTACCTCAAGGTGGTTATGCAGCAGCTTTTCTAAGGCCTTATCCTTAACTTGCAAATGGAATAACAACCTTTGCTTCTCATTTTCTACTTCCTGTAGGAGTATCCTTAGCTTAGTATTATCTACTTGAATGCTTTGGCTGATCTCCTCATGTTCTTGGAACCTTGCCGCATTGGGTGTCCCTTTCATATTTGGTACAATATCTTTTGAAACTTTTGTTTCATTGCCTGACCCAAATTGACGGGTTCATCTACCGCAATCCCAAGAGATGCAATCTTCCTTTCATCACCGGAATTTTACCCCAGGTCAATTAGTCTACCTCGTGTAAATGTCGCAGTTGTGACCTTCTCATATTCCTCTTATTTAGACTCGTGATCTTGTTTCATGGTGTCAACTATCTTCTACCTCTCCTTTTTGTCATTCCTCTTAGGTGTCAGCTCAGGGTGTAGTTTCCAGCAATTCTCTTCGCTGTGTCCCTCTTTCTCACAATATGTACAATAGGTCTTTTCCCCTCTTCTCTTGGTTGTTGCGGCTCTTTTTGGGTGCTCATTTTGTTCATGTGTCCCACTACTCTCGAGATGAATGGCATTCACACTAGACTCATAGATAGTAGCAGGCTCAAACAATAATAATGAATGCCTTATGTAACTATGTAAAGAATCGATATTCTTAGTTACAATATCTTGTGAATCTAATGGAATGCTTAAATTCAATGCTTTTTTCCTAAATTCTTCAGTGAAGTTCTGCACATCTTGACCCTTACTTTGCCTTAGGTGTTTCCATTCCATTAATGCCTTTTACTTATATCCCAGAGGGTAAAACTCATCCTTCAATGTAGAAACAAAATTTGACCATGAGAAAAGAAGGTTACCCACATTTTTGTTGCCTTGCATTCTTCTCTCCCACCAAACGAGAGCGGTAACACTCAGTCGAAGGGATGCCAACTGGATCTTTGCCTCATCTTCCTCGATCTATTGAATCAGGCAGTAGACCTCAATCTGCCTAATCCAATTGTTGAGATTTTCTGCATTACATTCTCCAGCATACATAAGCAAGTCAAACTTTACATCTAGTTTAAGGAAAGGTTTCTTAGATGTATGTTTATAATGCTTGTGAGAATGATGAGAAGAAGAAGCGAAACTTTCAC
This sequence comes from Pinus taeda, assembly GCA_000404065.3. Classification (NCBI taxonomy): domain Eukaryota; kingdom Viridiplantae; phylum Streptophyta; class Pinopsida; order Pinales; family Pinaceae; genus Pinus; species Pinus taeda. Next base: position 16,797 of record APFE031144955.1, read on the forward strand.
TGGAAGATGGAGAGGGAGGGGGATATTCCCCATCATCTCCATGATGTATGATCTGTTGTCGTCGACATCTTTCTTCTCATGTCCAAGTGCCTTCTCATACTCTAAAAACATCTTGTCCACTTTTCCTACCATATTTTAGAATACCTTGCAGAAATTCTGCTCCTCTTCCCAACGAGCTTCTTCATTGGCCATGTTTCTTCTTCGTTGTGCATGTCCTGCTTCAGGATCAAATGACTTAAGTGTTCCTTCTCCTTTTTGTAGCTTGTTTCGGGTTAGCATAAACTCCTACAATTCGCATCTACAAAGACCTACTCCGATCCCAAACTTGATCCAAGATCTTTTACTTACAGATGCATTGAAATTACATAAGACAGAGCTTCTTAACCATATAACTTAAAAACACATAAACAATGCAAAAATGACCAGAAGAACATAAAAACCATGACACAGTGATTTGATTATGGAGTTCGTCTAATTGGGACTATGTCTCCAGGCCCTACTCAATAGTGGGGAGGCCTTCATTCATTAGGTGGCATAAAAAAGAGATAAAATTACAAGCAACAGTCTTTACAATCCTTATAAATCCAAGCTGGAAGATGGAAAAATAATGGAGAGACCAACTTCAGAAACAGAAAGCACCACTGAACTCCTAACAAAAAATTGTACAAAAATGCCTATCCAAGCTCCCAATTTGGATAATCGGACCTTCTGCCACTTCTCGGAACCTCCCTGCTGCTAAAGGCGAGGTCTCGACCTACTGCCAAGGTCAAGGTCTATTGTACAATGGATTCTGAATTAATCGACTAGTCCTCTCCACCTTCTTTTGACATAAAAGGGTCTTTTTATACAAGCATGGCGGCAATTCCTTAATTCCCGAGCAGTTCTAACCATAGGCCAAGTTAGGCAGGCGGGACTGTCTTAAGACCAGGGATCTCAAGCTTGAAGGATACATGCAACAAACCTTTACAAGTATGGTGAAACCCATTATAAATATGGCATGAAACCTCTTTGACTGTGTGTTGAAATCGGTAGCTGATGCTATTGGCAGTTCTTCACAATCGGTGTTCCATTGGCATACAGACCAGCCCTTATCTCACACAACCTACGATACGTGGGACCCGTCAGGCTTATACAACATAATATATAACATATCTCATCCGGGGACCCCATTGTAATCGCAATCACAATCTACATTTAAATCATCGGCATATAAACCCAACTTGTGTTCTGTGATAACACAGGGCCACTATGATTATAAATCTCAATGTATAAAATATCACATCTGGTAGTCCTATCACAAATTGCAATTGGCGATTACTGTTGGGGCTGCTCCGCATCCACTAGCCCTTCTTCGATTGCGATATACGATATATTGCATTGCAACTAGGCTCTATCGAAGGTTGATCCTTAACACCTATTCCTCCAAACTGCGATGTGTGATATTGCAATCGTAACCGAGATCCTACCAGGGCCGATTCTTAACCACTTTATCATTTTGTGAGTGCGATATGCGATTATTGCATCGCAACTTTCCTAGGGCTAATTTTCCCTTAAGTCGCTTCATCTCCTTACTGGGATATGCGATATGCGGGACCAATGGCAGCCTGCCATTTGGCGCTCCCCCATTCACTAAGACCTTTTCCACGTCATGTAAGGAGGTACATGAACAATCCAGGAAAGGAACATTGGATGGCGGTGAAATGGATTCTCATATATTTAAAAGGTACCACAGATCAAGCATTATGCTTTGGTGGTTCAAACATTTCTCTACAGGGATATGTTGATGCAGATATGGCAGGTGACAGAGATAACAGGAGGAGCACTACAGGATATGTATTCACTGTTGGTGGAACAGCTGTCAGTTGGGTTTCAAAAATCCAAAGTGTTGTTGCACTTTCAACAACAGAAGCAGAGTATGTTGCTGCTACAGAGGCTAGTAAAGAAATGATTTGGTTACAAAGGATTATGGGTGAATTGGGTAAGGAGCATGATATGGGCACATTATACAGTGATATCCAAAGTGCCATTCATCTTACAAAGAACTCAGCATTTCATTCCAGGACTAAACACATACAGCTCAAGTACCATTTCATACGATCAGTGTTGGAAGATGGAGAGTTGAAGCTGGAAAAGATACACACTAGCAAGAATCCTGTAGATATGCCAACAAAAGTTGTAACTAGGGAGAAACTGAGAATATGCTCAGTTTCAATTGGTCTTCAAGGATGACGATGAAGACGAGAAACAGGCAGGTCCAAAGAGGAGTCATTGTCCAACAAATGAAGTAGCGGTGGAGTTGCTACAATCATTCTCTAAGTGGGAGATTATTGTGTGTGGAGCATGATTGTTCAGAGGTCTTTGTTTCAATTGGATGTATACTCCAGGGAGTTTGTACACCCCTCCACACGGGGGGGTGCAGCAGTGGCTTGGAGGCAGCACCCCCGAAGCTAAAAATAGATGTAAAATTGCCTTGTAAAAGTATAGTAATTTCTAGTCAATCTGGGTCGTTCATTAGGTGGATGATTTGATGATATAACTTATGTTTAGCTTAGGGTTTTTTGCCCTAGAAGGCAACCCTGCTCTTTGTATGAGGGCATTTTATTTGAGGTTGTGTAAGAGATGTGTATTCTCTGAGCGAGAAATAGAGAGGTGAGACTGTGAGAGAAAATAGAGGATATTACAACGGATCTGCTATAGGTTTTGTCTCTTCATTTTGCTAGATAATAGAAAGGAAGGACTAGTTTCTCGGGGTGGACGTAGCCCAAATTGGGTGAACCACGTATATCTGTGTCTCTCTTGTTTTATGCGTTTTTTGTGTTTATATTTATGCAATATTTTATGTGTTCCATTGCTCCGTAATATATAATTTTATAACAATTGCATGTGTTTTCTCATGGAGAAAAATCATGCATGCAGTCAAGGATTCATCCTTGAGGATTGCACAGTTTTGAAGGCTTGGTTTTCCACTTCATAAAAGGTTAATCATCTACAAGGGACATCGCAAGGAAATAGGAGCTTCTAGGGCAGACAGGAAGGTTGGAGAGAAGCCAAGATTGCCTGTGAGCATCTGTGAGGATTGTACTAAGAGCTGGATAGCTATGAGAGCTAAGGATTTGTATAATTCATATGCGTTTCCACCATGTATGATAATACAATAGTGTGGGGTTTTTAGGTGAGGCTTTCCCCAAAGTATTTTCATGTGTATTGTGTCATTGGTTCTTCTTTTTCTGGTTATATTATTCAGCTCGATCTTTAAACTTCCACATATTGATATTAGAAGTAGGTTATAGTATTCTGCTTTGATTTACATTTCATTATCGGGTTAACCTATCAAAAATTTTCTACATGGTATTGGAGCTATGAATAGTATACTGAGAAGAGAATTCGAAGTTTGAAGTTCGGGGCTACAGGTGCAAATCGAATTCATATCATACTTCAAGGTCAGTCAATGGCATTCTATGGCTTGAGATTCAAGTATGCCTTGGAAGGTAGCTCAAATTACATAGCATGGAAAGATAGAATGGAGGTTGTATTAGAAGACAATGGCTTGAAGGAATTCATTGATCAAGAAATCCTAAAGTCAGCTTCAACTAATGCACAAGAGTTGGCTGAGTGGAAGAAGTGTGTGGCGAAGGCAAGACGGATCATCCTTGAGGGAGTTTGAGACCATATTGTCTCTAGTCTCCATGGGAAGGATACTCCATTTTCAATGTGGAAGACATTGAAGGACCTCTACCAGAAAAATAGTGACCAAAGAAAATTGGTGCTCAAGGATAAGCTTCAAAGAATCAAGATGGAGAAGGGCGATACTATTTCCACATATATGAACAAGCTCACCACTTGCAGATATGAGCTTGGCAGTGTCGGAATAACTACTGCCAATGATGATATGGTCAACCTCACTCTCCTTGGCCTTCCAAAGAGTTGGAATAGCTACAAGGACTCTTTGAATGGAAGGGAGAAATTTCTGGATTGGGAACGACTGTGGTCGGATCTTATGCAGGAGGAGATCAGGAGGAACACAGAAGATGTTCTTCATCCAAGAATGATGATGAAGAAAATCAAGCATTAGCAACTAAGGCAAGGAAAGGGAAGGGGAAGGCTTCCCATTTCAAATCGAATTCTTCTCATGGAGGAAGAAGGGTGACATGTCTAAAGTAAGATGCTTTAATTGTCACAAGATGGGACATTATGTGACTAATTGCCCATCAAATAAGTCCCAGAAGGGATCCTTGGAAGGATCGGAAGGTGAAGCATTATCCTCTCAGTTCGAAATGGACTTTACCCTTATCTCATGCATGGTGTCATCGATGATGGGTTGTGTCTGGTATCTTGACATTGGAGCCTCATTCCACATGACTAGTGATAAAAATTTGTTCATTGCCTTGGAGGAGAAAGACCTCAAGATGCGCATAGAGATGGGTGACGACAAAAAGGAAATGCATTCCTAAGACACATAGCCATGGGTCAAACCAAGAGGATAGGGATTCGAGTGAAGAATATTTATAAACTAGAGGTATATGATTGTGCAGCATTGATTACAAAAGCATATATGGTGCAAAGCCAAGACATTGATTAGTTGTGGCATAGGTGATTGGGCCATTTGCATCATGGGGCTTTGAAGATAATGCCACAGATATCTACAAGACTTACCAAATGTAAACTTGAGCAAGTTGACACGTGCAAAGGTTGTACCTTGGAAACATATACCAAGTCTTCCTTTCATGATCGAGACAGTCAAGCAGAGGCTGTCTTAGAGTGAGTTCATATTGATTTGTGTGGACCATTCTCGATGACATCCATAGCGAAGAAAAGGTATTATGTGATTTTCATTGATGACTATTCTCATAAATGTTGGATTTATTTCATGCAGAAGAAGGACCAAACTTCCACAAAGTTTTGTGAGTTCAAAGCTTTGGTCGAGAAAGAGTCAGGGAAGAAGATCAAGATCTTGAGAAGTGACAATGGTGGAGAATGTGTCTCTCAAGAGTTTAAGGACTTTTGTGCAATAGAAGGAATTAAATGAGAGTTGACGACACCTCATAACCCACAACAGAATGGGGTGTCCGAGAGGAAGAACATAACTATTGTAGGGGCAGCACGGGCAATGTTGCATGACCAAGGCCTACCACTTCACTTGTGGGCTGAGGCATGCAACACAGTGGTCTATTTGCAGAATAGAAGCCCGCATCACATACTTGGGATGAAGACACTAGAGGAAGCTTTTTCCTATAAGAGACCAGATGTGGGTCACTTCGGGAGCTTTGGCTCATCAGTATATTTCCATGTGACAAAGGATGCATGGAAGAAGCTTGAGCTAACAACAGAGTTGGGGATTTTGTGGGGTACACTGATACACCTTACAACTATCGAGTGTACTTTCCTACCAGTCGGAGGATAGTGGTTCGCAGAGATCTCAAGTTTGATGAGAAGAAGGCCATGCAAATTTCCCTTGAGAGGGAGTTCCAACTACAGGCTATGGAGGAACTATTGGTTCCTAAGGAGGAGGAGCCTCAGACTAATGCAGAGCAGCCACATGCAAAGGTTCTAGGAGTGGAGACATCGACTCAAGCAGAGTCTTCTAGAGATGGATGGAAGCGCACAAGAGAAGCTAACAAATTGTTGGAAGATGCGAGAGAGAATGTGGGAGCACCATCTTCTCAGTGCAGACAGAGGAGGTCACCTAAGAGGTACACTGGATACATGGCCCTTGTAGGGGAATGTGTTGAGGCTGAGCCACCTTCCTTTGAGGAAGCAGTGCAACAACCGATTTGGGTTGATGCTATGGTGGAGGAGTATGACTCCATAGTTCATAACAGTGTTTTGGACATTGTTTCGAGACAAGAGAACAAGTCAGTTGTGAGTTCTCATTAGCTTTACAAGGTAAAGAAATCCACTGATATTAGTGCGGAGAAGCATAAGGCAAGATTTGTTGCCCGTGGCTTTTCACAGGTCGAGAGGATCATGTTGCTACAATATATTTCAACTGAGGAGAAAGATGCTGACATTTTGACAAAGGCATTGTCAAAGTGTAAATTCAAGTTCCATAGAGACAGGATCGGGGTGACAGATAATCCCCTTCTTGTTGAGAGGGAGTGTTGAAATATGGCAGCAAGAATATTCCAATTTAATTTGTCCCTGAATTAAAATCGAATTTAGTCTTAACAGCTA
>APFE031144955.1:34200-70968 GCA_000404065.3 Pinus taeda
AAACTTGGTTAGAAATTGGTCTTGGAAGATGTCCCAACTGGTAATAGATCCAGAGGGTAATGAGAAATACCACGATCCGGCTGTTCCTTGTAGGGTATAAGGAAACAGTCGAACAATAGCATCTTCATTAGTAACTCCGTTGAAGTTGATGGATAGCATAAAGTTGTTTATGTGCTCTTCTGCAAGCATGCCTGCCTCAGGATTGAACTTGGGCAGCCATTTCTCAAGATGGGCTGGTATTTGACTCAAGGGTGCAGGCATTAAGACTGCTCTAGGATTGTTCCATGGAGACTGGGCCATTATTGAATTGCTAACAAGGGGATTTGCAGAAAATGATCCCTGTGGTTGAGAAGATGAGGTGATTATGATCGCAGATGATTGAGGAGGAGTTGTAGGGATTCCACTAGGTGGATTGATAATGGTCTGGGATGGAGGAGTAGATGGTTGACTTCGTAGTGGAGAGGTTGAGATGGATGATGTAGATGAAAGAGTCTCGCTATCGGACCCTTTAGGTGACTTCCTTGCTCTTTTCCTTTTGGGAAGAGGTAGTTCAGTTGGCCGAACACCGAACTTTTCACTGTTTAGTCTGGTCAGGGGATGAGCAGGGTTATACTGCGAAGTCACGCTGCCCTGAGATTTATCAGATCTTTGAGGGGAAATGGAAAATCGTTGAAGTTTATGAATCAGAGATTCGACTTCAGGAGGTTCAATAACAGATTGTTCTGAAATGTCAGGATTTGTAGCAGCGATGATGCTCTAGCGACTTCTAACTCTGGATTTAAGTTTAATGGAGAAGTCGGAGGAGATGGTGAGGGCGATTTACTCTCAGAATGGTATTTTGATTTGGATTTACTTGCCATTCATAGTTCGTGCCCTCCTTCTAGCGCCAAATATGTTGAAGGCCCCGAAAATCGGGTCGACAACAAGGGGGATACCCACCCGGTTCGGACCTTGGTTGGCAGCTCCTTATCCGTTTGGTGTAGCGGGTCCGACTGGGGATATGGGACCAGTTTCCCAATTTAGTGTGTGTGTGTGAGAAAGATGGGTGTTTCTGTTCTAAATGGAATACTTCTATCTAATCTAATGCTATGCAATTGTATTCTAATAAACAGAAAAACATCGAAATTTATGCTAACCCGGGGTGTGATCTTTCTTCTATGCGATCTAAAAAGGTTTCAAACAATAACTGGTAATAAAGATCATTCAGCTATCATAAGAAAAGAATTTGATAAAGATAAACTACTTCGTATAAGAAGTTAGACGAAACAGTTGTTAAAAATTATCGCATAAATGAGTTATTCATACACTAAACATAAACAAATAGTTATCACCGTACAAAAGTGCCAAATGATAACTTAGACATCCATGCTGTAATATATAAATAACTGAACACTTAATATCACTTTAACGCATAAGCAGAAATAGTTAAGAGATAAAAGTACCATTTATAACTAGTCCTACTCATGAGCTTCAAGCGACAATTGATTTATCTCTCCTTGATTTAACATCCACTAAGAGTACAGAAGTGCAACATCAGTAGCAGATATCAAATGCAATATCAAATAAACCCTGTTCCATTCATTCACCAAAACCTCCTCTGAGGGTGCAAAAGTGCATGTTCTGAGGACAAGTTTTTGATAAATTTCTGGACCCTTCTCTAAATGCATGAGAAGGTTTAAATACTACTAACTAAATAACTTATTTACAGAAATTGAGGATTTGGTTTAAATGACCGTCCTCTTTCTAAGAAAAACTATTTCTAAAATTAAATCTACTATCTAACTATTTCTAAATCTACTTCTTAATGTTGCAAGCATTCAGTATTTTCCTGAGTAGAGTCGACTGACTGTCTTCCGCCTTTGGTTGAGTTAAGCAAACAGAATCGGCAAGAGCTGGCATTATCTTCTCAGTGAAATTGATGATATGCTTGAGAATTATCTAATGAATATGTATCATTACCATGTATGCCTGGTAAAAATCCCATTTCAACTTGGTTAATCCTTGGACTGCTTCTGCTTTTCCTTCAGTCTTCTGTTTCCAGTTTGCTTCTATCGCTGATTTCTTGCAATTTTCGGGGCTCGTAGGTGACTGAGCAACTAGGGACCTTCCTTTTCGAACATTTTTTCTTAGCGCTAATCGCACATCAAAAATTGCCTCTGTTTCTTGATCTGAGCTTCCCTGATGTGGTTTTTTGCCTCTTGCGCCTTTTTCTCTCATTCGGTATAAAGCCCAAAATTTGTAAAAATAGTATTTCCGTGAGCTCTTGACCCTGAGAATTAAACTGTCTGTTTCTGGTATCAGCATCGTTCAATACCCATTCAACCATGGCTATATATGAGAAATCTATGATAGATGCCTCAGAAGAGTTCCGCGGCTCTTTTTCTTCCTTGAATGGATTAAGTGTGCCTTCCGAAATGTACATTGGAGCGCTGCCTTCCCTCCTCGTAGTTTTCTGCACAATACCCTGTATAATGCTTCGTCCTTCTTTCCTGAAGTATACATTGAGGTGGAAGTAATGATAAAGGACTAATGACAGGAAAACTTTTAAATGCCGAAGATATGCAAGACATGCCACCTTACATGAGCTATTTCTTCGAAAAACACAACACCCTACCTCATTAACAACTGGCAATAACTCATTAATTTGCATTAAAATACATGACCAACTCTTGGCTAAAAAATTTTGTTGAATAATGAGCCAGAACCAACTGCAATGGAGGGGTCCCGCGATTTTGCTTTGCAATGTCACAGATCGCAGTATCGCAATATCGCAATGTCATCGTGTTGTTTTTATCGCAAGGTCGCAGTATCGCAATGTCGCAATATCGCAATATCGCAGATCGTTATAATCCTTGTGTAATTCATGTGATTTTTGCGATGTGCGATATGCGATATCGCATATCGACGATTTTTTAAAGTTTTTCAATGTGAGTGTTTCTTCAGTGTATGCGATGCGATGAAGTTTCGCGTCGCAATATCGCCTTTTGTCATTTTAACTCATTAGAAGGTGTATTCTATCATCCTTTGCGCGATGCGATATTTTTTTAAGGAGTGAATTTAATTTTCTTCATTATGAAACTTAGGGTTTTTTAGATTTTTCAAGGTATTTTCCTAAGTCCTTGATGTTGTAAGTTTCATCTAAAAAAGAAAATGTAACACTAACTGATTTTTTTGATTTTTACTGAGGGTCCCCACTTATTTAGTATTAGCAATAATACTTCATAAGGAGGGGGGTTGTTGGTGGCCACAACACAACCTGAATGGGAATAAAACATATAATATGGAAATGAAATAAGTGATTTGAGTTTACTTGAAGAGGCCTCTGATAATCATCATTGTTGTAATAGATATTTTTGTTATTCAATAGAGATGTGATTCTAGTGATGCAACGAACCACGAGTTTTATGAAGCCTTTACATCTCTTTTTGTGTTGTATTGTGTTGTTGCAACCATGATTGTTGTTGTTGGATTGTTTGGGTCTGAGATTGGAGCTAGGAGAGAAGAAATTGATACTGTAATTGTTGTGACTATTGTTGCAAATGTTGGGATTGTTATTGCACCAATAATGATGATATATGTTGTGTTTGTTGATGTTTGGATTTCAAAATATGTTGAATTTAATGTTGGTGTTGTCAGTGCTTTAGATTTTACTAGCTCAAAAGTTGCTCATGAAGAATTAACGTTGTATTTAAGATTGTTGTTGAAGCTTGTGTTTCTTAAGAGTTTGTTGTTGTCTTTGGAGGTGAAGTTGTGAACATTGTTTTCGTGATTGTAGTTGCCTCAATGGATGGTGGTGTTCTAGTAATGGAGCACGTCATTCTTATGAATGATGTTTCTTACCATGCAACATCATAACAAATGGTTTTGTCTTAAATTCCAAAAATTTGGAATGAACTTGTGCAATTCCGAAAATTTCCAAAGTTCCCAAAATGTTTTGTAAAATTAGAATGCATATTAATAATGGGTTACTTTTATGTATATTATGTTTGTGACATTTTTATTTATTGTTAAAACATTGTTGTGATGTGCATTGTCTTCTTTTGATGATTGACGTGCGATAAGATAGTGTGAATTATTTGTGTAGAAATATTTATTATACAAATAGAAGAACACATGACACAATACAAAGACAAAAATTTAAGGAAACATAGCAGAAGATAGTGAAAACCAGTAAACGTGTATGTAAGTATGGCAAGGTTATTATAATTAACTGAGAAAAAAGTTACAAAAAGCACGTATTGATTGTTAAAAAAAGTAGAGGTACATAGAGGAATGCCAAATATGTGGCTTAAGTCCATGAATTTCAAGTTATGCTTAATGAAGGGAAAAGTGCAGGCATACATTATTTTGCATTGTATCTATAAATTTTTGACAAGGCAGGCCATGTCAATCGTAAATATAGGTTGATGAGTTGCATCTACAAGACCATTGGAGATCAAGTTTTGGGACACGATCGAGATTGTTTGTTTTCCAATCTACTGGAATATGCCTCATTGCATCCTTTTCATCTGTATGGATGAGGAAATGCATGAAAGCCTTAATCCTAGAAAGTTGTTGGAGAGATGGATGCATGTGTTTTAGAGGCAAAGTAGGAGAGCATAGAAATATTACTTGTATATCCATAGGAACAACCTCTTGGTCATTTATTTCATGACAGAATTTGTAGAGCATGGAGACATATTGCATGTCCATATTTTTTTATCAAGACACAGAGAAATTTAAGTGAAGATTCAAAAGTTCATTAAATGAAAGGGAAGCAAAGTAGTAGAAACCAAGCAAAATGAAAATAATGTAGAAGAATAACAATCAATAAGTATATAAAGTTAAATGTTTTTGAATGAGAGATAGATGAAATATTTATAAGTGAAATGTAAAGAAACTTGATATACCAGTAAGAGAATGTCTTCATAGAATTTGTTGCATAGATTTAGAAGCATGGTATGCTTCCTCATGTTTTCTATGTTGGACATAAGTATTTTCTTGCATGCATGAGTAGCAAGAGAAGGAAAAAACTAGAGGGATGAAAAGATCGTACAATTATCTAACTCTAGATATGGTTGTGAATGTTAGCCCTTGGTGATCAACGTTACCAATGTCAATTGTTGCCTTTTATAAGGTCATGCCTTGTGATTTATGAATTGTCAAGACCCATGCCATGTGAAAGGGAAATTGTGTATAAGATCCCCTTGTTAGGGGGGGATGGGGATTGGCACGAAATTCATATTTGAAGCATCCCATGGTGGACCTTTGTAGTGAATGAAATCAACAATAATAAACAATGGAAAATTAGGGGGGCTAGAATCAGTTGCATAGAAAATAAAAACTTTTCCAAGTGCTCCATTAAAAACGCATGATTTTATTGTTAGTATGACTTAGTGTACAATGTATAGGATCACCTTTACATCATGTTGTTCATCCTCTTAAGTAGCAGAGGCATGTTATTTCCTTTGCTCGACATAGCAACATGCAATTGGCATGTTCAAATCTTTAACCAAATTTTTATTGTTTAGTGCAACAAATTCATTAGTTGCATAAAGGTGCATTGAATTTTAAATTAGTTACTACTCATCATGTGTAAGGAAGGATTTTTTATGTGTCATAATAAGTTTCCAATCATCCATTATAGAGGTTGCATTTCAAAGGTTGGAGAGGAGCTAGTGAAATGTGATTTGTTCAGGGCTAACACCTTGCTGGTAGAAGATAGTTGAGAGTGTGACAAAAATAGCAAAGTTCCACCAAAGTGCATTGCCACAAGATGTGCCCACATACATTGGTGTATCTTTTACTAGCGGCAATTTCCCAAGGTCACCTACAAGGATTACAGAGCGGCCACCGAATGGGGTGTTTCGATTAGATGGGAATGCTTCTTTCAAGCGTTCATCAATTTAAGCAAGAATTTAGGGCCAATGAAGAGCATCTCATCAATAACAATGTATTTGACATACCAAAGTTGTTCTTGGAGATTTATAAGGGTTTGACCTTTCAAAGGGTGCATATAGGAGACAGGATGTGAAAGTCAAAGTTTATTGTTAGTGCATTTATGTGGAAGGTTCCAACACTTGTTGGAGTAAGCAAGAGTATAGGGATTTCTCTATTGGAGGATTTGGCTAGGAATGTATCCTTGAGGCAACCCATTAGGAAAGATTTCCTCCAAGCAGTACCTTGGACCATGGAGAGGGGACAAGGAGGAAAGGGCATGTGGATTTGGAGAGGGGATATGGAAGATTTGTGTGGAGAAGCAATTGAATTATGATCTGTAAACTACCATGGATATTCCACTGGACAGTGCATCATAACAGATCTGATAAAATTATACTTAAAACTCCAAAATCTACACTATTACAGTTTTATTTCTCTCTAGATTTATGGATTTGTAGATTATTTTTAATAGTGTATGCATGAAAATTAAAATTATACAGAAAATAGAGAACAATGAACTAAATTTTGATACACACATTTGACACAATATATGACCTGGGAAACCCTTTTGAGATAAAAACCCAGCCGGAAGGTGAGGCCACTTTGTCTGCTCTCTTTCTTTGAATATAAAATGTAAGTGAGTACAAAAAAGTCTGGTTTGTGCCATGTTTTCTACTCTAGTGCACAAATCCTCTGTGTGCTCTATATGTAATCCCTTTTGACTATTTTTCTCAACTATGGAACAAATGCACTCGAAAGAATGGAACCCCTTTTCCTACTAAGGGCCCATTTATAACACAACCCAATAGCTTACTAGTGGTTAGATTTGACTACCTCAACTCTTAAACAAAGTTACAAGATAGACTCTTGTAGATCCTTATTCATCATAATCACATGGCTAGCCCCTTTTCCATGAATTATGGAGCTGGCATGTCATCCTCTCGAATTATGGTGGTGAAAACAGGTCGGTCAACTCCTGAGTGGTATAAATTTTGTATACGAACTTTGATTGACGTGATTATTGCGCCATTAGAAAGGTATTTTTGTATATAATAGGAAAAAAAAATGTGTTGCGCTAAAGTGGCAAATATTTAGCTCCAAAAAACGTTGTTTGATGCCTCAAAATGCTCTCGGAAGGTTTCATACCCTATTTTCCAAATTGGATCCCTCTGATAAAAAGGGTCATGTCAATTGATTCCTCCACTTATTCCACTCTAAAAACATTGAGATGGATGACAAACAATATAAATTATCCAATATGAATCACACCTCCCCATTTTGGGGGACTTTTGGTTCCTAAAAGCTTCTATTGAATGAGGGGAGGAAATTTTTCCTCCACCTTCTCTCTGGTGTACCATTTAATTTTTTCTAGAAGTTGTCCTTTCAACCCAATATGCCAACGGTCATGTTGCCCTGTCTTGTATTTTTGGACCTCTTCTGCAAAAATGTATCTTCTATCAACTCTACTTGAGCATCTGGTACCAAATCCTCCACAAAGGGTAAGACTTGTTCTTCTTCCCAATCTAGCATGGAAAGCTCATAGAGTTTCATATTATCTACATTCACAAGAGAGTAAAAGTGCATATATGGTGGTAAACTCAGTCTATAGGAATTATTATCCACCTTTTCTAGTATCTCAAAGGGACCATATTGCGAATCCTTGACTTTCTTTCCATGCCCCTATAGCCTCTCCTTCTTCAACTATAGCCATACTCTTTCTCCCACATTGAACAATTTCTTTGTTTTATGTTGATCATGTCTCGCCTTATATGTCTCCTGTGACTTATGCATTATCTCTTGTACCTGTGTATGGATTTGCTTGATCTTCTCTATAAATGTTTCAGCCCTCAAGGCATATCCTATAAGATCTTCCCTTGCTCCTCCTTGTTGCCCATATGCAATGTCCAAAGGTGAAAGCGACAAATATACAAAACATGTTTCAAATGGATACTTTACAATAGATGTGTGGACTAATTTGTTGTAAGAATGTTGTATATATACCATATTTTCATCCAAGACTTCAGATGCTTCTGGTTATATCCGCTCAAAAGTTTCATCAAAGTTTTGTCGGCTACTTTTGTTTACCCATATTTTTGTGGATGGAATGTTATAGACCTTTTCAACTGTGTCCATCTTCTCCCATAATGTAGTCCAAAATGCACTGAAAAATCTTGTGTCTCTGTCTGAAATGATGCTCCTTAGTATCCCAAGGTGCACCCATACTTATCCAAAGAACAATTTTGTTGCTTCTTTCCCACTGATGGTCTTTTTATAGGGCATTATAGCACACATCCTTTTGAATCAGTCAATTACCATGAATAGATAGTCATGTCCCTTCCTAGTTGTTGGTGAACCTCCCACAAATTCCATGGAAATGTTTTCCCAAGGACAAGTGGGTACAAGTAACGAATGATATATACCATGTTTCCTATTTCTTGTTGGTACAACAAAATATGCATCCTTTTATGAACCTATCTACCTACTCTTTCTCTTATGCCTATACACATACCACTACAAGTTGGACATTATCTACCCTACACCAAAGTGCCCTACAACCTTAGAGGTGTGAGACTCTCTAGTCAGTTGCAATTTCTCACCTCCGGGAACACATAACTTATTCAACATGTAGAGTAACCCATCCTGAAGATGGCAGTCAATGGTGCTATCACCATCATGCACGTGACTCTAACTCCACAATTGTTGAAACACCTCCTTGAAGTTCTCATCCTCTAAATATTCCTCTTTGTATGCATCATGGGTGAATGGATCCATGTGCATCAGAATTCCCAAAGTTGTGATCTTAGATGTGGGTGGCCATGCAAGCATGTCATCCAACTTGTTTGTGTTTCCATTCTTGTACTTAATCACTAAATGAAACTATTGTAGAAATTGTTGAGAAATCTAGGGCATCGATATTAGGTGATCTCTCTTCTTTAGATAATTGCTTGTGAATGCTTTTTAATTTAGATTAGGATCTTTTTTTATCTATATTATTATAATTTTATTCTTCATCAAACATCTACCAATGCATAAACCATAAGGAGATAAGAGACACAGAATATAGGTTATCATTCGGGGTGAAAACCTCTCCCACTTGAGAGGAAAACCCAAACAAATTCTTATTCTTATAGAGACTCCAATTGCTGAATACCAAGACCAAGTCCCTTGACCTATTTGCCTCTCTGAGACCAAAAACACAAGTTCCCTTCTACTACTTTTCTTTCGTGCCCAAGTCAACACTAGTTAAACTTTTTCTCCTTCCTCCTTCTCGGCTACCCTTAAACTCCAACTTCCTTCTACTTTAGACTTGTACTTTATTTTAGCCTTATTTTAGAAATCCAAGCACATGATCTGGCCTTCAATCTTCTTCGCTCAAGTTGGATATTGTCCTTCATCAATTCGGCTTGAGGATACATTTGATATTTTCCAAATTTGCCTTCTTATGATAACTGAAATACTTCGGCCTTGTCTACAATAGGTGACAACATATCCTTGCGTGTGTGGAATGCAGTTTAGCCCAAAACAGACCTAAAAAAAACCTCACTCTTCCTTTTTTCTTCACGTTGGCTATGAGGTTGTTTACTTTTACCTTTTTGCACTTCCTTACACTTCATACATTTACCGAAAATATCTTCTCTAAAATGAGTCTGAGTGGCCTATTTATAGTTGTTTTCCATGATAATAAGCCAACTTGACATGAAGATGAGCCAATGTGTCCTTTGGTGAAGATATTATTATTCTTCTTGCAGACAACTTGAAGGAGAGATCTTGTGCTTGTCTTGAATGGCTTTCATACTTATCTATTGACTCATACAAAATGTAATATGCCCAAGAAGGGTCCTTCATACATGACATTGACTCAATTTGACTGTTATGACTAGATGACAAAACCTAAAGGCACATAATGGGAGCCACTACTAAAAATAAAATTCCTTGTTCATGAAACCCATGAGACAAGCATTACAATAATAATTTTATTTTTCTTCTTTTCATCAATTACATAAAATCACAATTACACATGTCATTATGAAGACTAAAACTAGTTACACTTTTCAACAGACACCTTGTCCACTTGTAATGCATGTTTTGTTTTATCTTACTCTGGGCCTATAGGTATTGTAGTGGCTAGTAATCTATGTGAATTATTATCTCATTTCCCATTAGATAGTGCTTCCACGTATTCACAGCTTTCATATAACATGCCCGAGTTAAAAATCCATGTAATAAAGATAATAGAGGCAAAATAAGACCAAGTTCATGGGACACATATTCCAAGATAAATGTTGGGAAAAATATCCTAGTGGGTGTTCATTTGGTTTATTATGGCTAAGGGTAAATTGGAAAAGGAAATGGTAAAGGATTTGGAAAGGCAAGAGGCATTAATTGGCATTTTATTTATGAAAATAAAGGAAATTAGGATAAAAGGAAGGTGAAAGGTCACAGGTTGCATGTGAGGAGGAAAATGAAGGAAAATAATGGAAATTGAAGAAATTAGATACCTCAAATATAAAAAGGCTTATGAGAAAGGAAAGAAAAGGAAGTAACAGGAAGACAAAGTAAAGCAAATATCAAGCAAGGAAGAGTTGGATCAAGCGGCTACATCAGGATTACTTGTAGGTATCAAGTTGCATGTATGATTTCTTTGCTAGTTTTGGCATGCATGGTATATGCATGTGTGTATTTGGTTGTCATTGGCATGGGTTTTTCCAAGTGCGACAATGGTTTTCAGCCTTGCCTTTCCATTTATGGATAGCCTAATGGTGTGAAGGGTTTCTTTCATTTGGTTGAGTTGGATTATAGGATGGTTTCGAAACTAAGTGAGGTGGTCTTCAGAAAATTCCCAAAGGGCTAGAAATCACTAGACTGGTAAAGGTGGGATATGTGGTAAATCCTGAGGGTGGAGACAAGAAATTCCTCACATTTTAGGTGGAGATATCCATCGGCATCCATGCTTTGTATAGGCCTAGTCATTCCTGGACCATTATATGGTCGAATTGCGCTAAATCTTGGTAGTGTATGTTTATTGTTTGGCCTAGGAATCCTTGATCGGTAATGGCAGGATTGCGGTATATTTTGGTTTTATAGATGAGGGTTTGGGTCTAGGAATCCTTGACCAGTATATGGTGGGATTATGGTAAAGCCTGAGGAATCCCTGGTTGTTTTGTTGTGAGTCCCACATTCATGCTTGGAATATGGCATGAGGGTGATTGGTTGAAAAAAAGATTTGGTTCAACCCAATCTATGGTCGGGTGGTACGTGGAAGTTCATGACTTGGTTGGACTTTTCATATGTTAATAAGAGCTCCTTTCCCTTGTATTTCATGAGTAATTTTATTCGTTATTATGTGTATTTAAGCATGGTTATATGTTGGTTATAAGCATGGTTTTATGACAAACTTGAGTTATGGATCTCATAATGTTTGATTAGTAAATGAAATGTTAATAAATGAATGACCTAATATATGCTATTATAGTTATGGAGAGGAGGCATCGAACCTTCTTGATGATTCTCAAATAAGTATGAGAACCGTATGCTCAGATGTGTATTTATGACCTGTACATTACACGTTTGTGATGTGTTTAATGGAATTTTTGTCATGGATAGGCCTGGTTAGGTCAAGTTTTTGTCTAAGTTTTGTGTGAAAGGCATTGTCCCTAGTTCATTTACCATTCCTGAGGGTTTTATGAACTTTTTGGCAATGGTATGGATACTAGCCTAAAAAAGTGGCTTAAATCTTACAGTCACTGGCATAGAACTGGGTGAAAAAGTCTATAGTCGCATGGAGGCATTATTGTGAGAGGGACTTGAGGGTTACAGTCACATGGAGGGCTTGTAATGAGAGCAACTAGGGGGTTAGTTTAGTTAAAAAGCAAGTTAACTCAGGGGTTGGGCACCTGGATTGGTTAGTTAGCCTTTGGGGGTCATGTAGCTCCTAAGGAAGATCACTGTGGTTTTGGTTTGTCAATTCCACTTCCTTAATTATACTTGGGGAGTTGAATCATATCATTGTAACTTTTCATCACATGTTTACCCTGGTAGGTTGGTTAGCTTGGGTAAATGTGGGAGGAGGGCGTTACAGATTGGTATCAGAGCATGGTTTAACCCTTGGACTAGATGGGAGGAATGTGTTTTTCATGCATGCATGTAGGTTGTGTATGTGATGTTATGTATGCATGGTGGTGGTCATTGTTACAGTTGCATTTTCATGTGGAAGTTGATGATGTTGTTGATGGAATGTGGTTGTTATGAATGCATGTCAGTTGAATATGCATTGTTGTGTATGCTTGTGTTTATGTGGATGTATGCATGCATTGTCATGGTTATAGTTGTCATGCATGAGGTCATGGTAGGAAGTTGGTATTATCATGCATGGTAACTGGATAATGATGGAGATGATGTTGGTATAGTGTTTTGGTTATGATTATACATGTATTGTGCTAATCTAGTCGATTTTGTAGACGAGATATCCTCCCTTGAACTATACTGAGTATAACACCCCCTCCCAGGTCTACCCAAAGTAACCCTGCTAACTGGGGTAAACATGAGAACAGAGGATACTATGATCATATTCAACCTCCTATGTGACCTTAAGGAAGTGGAATCGATGGAACATCACACACAGTCATCCAACATCATCGACAAAACCCTCAAGAGACAAGTCAACCACTCTAATAGCCTGTCCCTGGGTCCCACTATTATTCTAGACATCTTAGGTAACATTCGCTCTCATGCTATGGGCAAGGGAGCGACTAGTAACATAAAGTCACTCTCATAGGCCTGCTTGCCAGCGACTGTGGACCAAAAGTGTCAGTTCTGTGCCAACGACCCTGAGATTTAAGCCACTTTTCTAGCTCAAAATCCCGGCCTCTGCCGAGAACTTGCTACAACCTTCATAATTCATTAAAGACGTGATAACAATGTCGATCAATCAAAATCAACCTCAGGACTAGGCCTGAGCATCCCCAATTGGGACTGACATTCTGTCAAATACTTGGCATCAATGCAACCTACACATCTAGGATACAATACAGAGCATAAATGACTGAAACAACTTATGAAACATAACCAAAAGGATCACCTCCTTCTCCATTGAACTACTACATCATCAATTAGGTATTGCATCCATCCATTTAACAATTACAAGTAAATACATGAAACAACCATGACATGAACTAGTCACATAACCATTCTTATAAACAGCATTAAACCATATAAATATCAGAGATATGGAAGCCATTAAATCCACATATAAACAAGTACAAAAGTAAGAGAACTTAGCTTTTATTAATCATAGGCAAATCTGACTAGGTTCGTGACTTCCATGTACCACCCAACCATAGACATGGCTAAACCAAATCTCTCTTTTAGCCAATCACCCCCGTGCCATATTCCAAGCATGAATGTGGGATCTCATATAACAACCAATACAAGAACAACCAAGGGAATCTAGAGGTTAAACCACTTGCACCCTCATCAAACCGTGATCACACCAAAACTGGTGCTCCGATCACAACCGAATAGAACTTGGATAGCCATCTGAAATCCATCACTATCCTTAAGGAATTTTTTGTCTCCTTGTCTCTAAGGATTTACCACAACCCAAACCCAGATCACTAGGCCCTAAACCGAGACATCTCCCTCAGGCTTTACCCTGTATCCCGTCAAAACCAGTCAAGGGATTCCTAGACCTTTGGGAATGGAACTTGAGACCACCTCTGCCTCGAATTCCAAAATCCATTGGCAACTAAAGCTCACAAACCAAAAATAAACATCCCAACATTATGGCATCTAGAAAAAGGAAAGGTTAGGCTGAAATCCATTGTCATAACTCAGAAAAACCATGTCACTGACAGCAAGAGAACCATACACCAACATGCAAAGCCATGCATGTCCAAACCAGCTAGGGAATCACACATGAAAAAGGTTACCTGCAAGTATATTTAAGTTTCTTGAATCATGATTTCCTTCCTTGATCCTTGCTTGCTTTTCCTTTCCTTACTCCAAACTAGAGTGCTCCAAGAAAACTCTAAGTGATCAAGAGTGAGAGAGCTCCAAACTTGAACTTGAAAAAAGCCATGAAATGATCCTGAGAATCATTTTATGCATGAGGCCTCTAATTTCTTCATTTTCCATTATTTTCCTTCAATTTTCTCCTCACATACAACCTATGACCTTTCACCTTAATTTTATCCTTATTTCCTTTATTTTCATAAATAAATGCACCAAAATGCCTTTTTGCCTTAGCCTTTGCAAATTTTCCTTAGCCAAAACACATATCCAGTGATGCCCAGTAAGATACCTTTGCACAACATTCAACTTGGAATACGTATCCCTTAACCGTGGTCTTATTTTGCCTTTATTAACTTTTATTACATGAAATTTTTACAAGGGTTGTTATACTAAGGTATGTTGATTATGTTTCTATTTTGGTTTAACTTGCATGATATATTTGTAGGAAGAAGAAGATCAAAGATGACTAGCAAAATGATATATTACAGTTCACGAGATTCTCTCTATAGATCAAATGAGCAGCATGGTGATGGGTACTCTCCTGACATAGCAGACACTTTGAGAATTTTGAAGGAAAAAACAAGAAGTTGCAAAGAAGATAATTAAAGAATTGTTTGGGCACATGAGAAACAAGCAGAGGTCAATGCAGTTATCCTTTAGAGTTTGTCATACCTGCAGATACAGGGACCTCTTACAATTAGCCATGGACAAGAGGACAGGACTAATGGGGCATATGGAAATAGGTCTCATGGTGGTCATAGGTTGGATAGGATGACACGATCAGAGATGGCAGGTTCTTGGATATGCCGGATAGGAGAGTTGATGGACACAAGTTCCATTCCAGTTCGCATTCCGACAAGTACCATGTTCATCATCGTTATCATCCTTATAGGAAGAGTGACAAGGGATATTTTCCATATGAGTTTAAGAAATCCAACCCACCTACATTTGATGGATATTTGAAGAAACCAGAAGATGCAGAGGCATGGTTACTTGGGATGAAGAAATTATTTGAGTTGCATTATTACATAGAGAATATGAAGTCTAGAATAGTTATCTTCATCCTCAAAGGTAAAGCACAAATATGGCAGGAAGATGTGAAGCAGGTTAGAGACTATTGGCCCTCAATTTTGGTCATCTTTGCCTATCCTAAATCCATTTATTTACCACCATTTTCCATCCTATTTCACCTATATATGCCTCATTTTAGTCCTATTTTTCATATTCATGTAACTAAATTAAGTTTTTCAATTTTTGGAATTTTTTGTAAAAAATGGGTTTTAAGAGTAAATTTGGACTGCATTAAAAATTCCTATAATAGCTCCATAGAATTCATATGTGCAGGACACCTAGGCGAGATCTGAGCACATATTTGGAAAGCTTGGGAACCGCAGATGAAGAAACATTGATCCAAGTGGATGTTGGTGGCCACCCGACTATCCCACTTGGACCCCCACAACTATCTCTTTCAGTTTTTCAGTTTCCTTAATTGTAGCACAGTTTACTATTTTTAGCAGTTTTTCAGGTCCTAAACTTTCGGAGCCATTTTGAGGCCCTAAATGACATTTTTTTGGCAATCTATCGCCAATGATTTTTTAATAAAATCGTTTTTTCCATCGTAGTCCTCGAAGAGATCTTTCAAATAGGGTGTCATGCACATCAAACTGAGATAATATGACCAAGTTACGACCCCAGGAAGTTGGCTATCCAACTAACTCCAATGGGGCCCATAAACTCTTGGTGTTACATCTCCTTGGGTTAGGGTTTTGGTTGTTTAGGGTTTGCTCTTATTGTTCAATAATAAAAAGGCCCTTAAGCCTCATTGTAACGCATTTTAGAGGCATTAGCTGCCACATCTCTCCTCAAAGAAAAGCTACCATCGCCCAAGCTAGTTTATTTATTTTAGTATTTTACATTAATGAAATGAAGTATTATTTCTGTTGCATCTCTGTATATATGGTTTTATTTGTAATTTGTTGTGTTCCTGTTTAAATATGGATCAGTGGTATCTGATCTGAATTTAAATAGGAATGCAACAAATTACAAATATAACCATAGATACAAAGATGCAGCAGAAATAAGTACCACTGATCCATATTTAAACAAGAACACAACAAATTACAAATATAACCATATATACAGAGATGCAGCAGAAATAATACTTCATTTCATTAATGTAAAATATTGAAATATGCTTATAAACAGAAATGGAAATAAACTAGCTTGGGCGATCGTAGATTATCTTTGAGGAGATATGTGGCAGCTACATGCCTCTGAATTGCATTATAATGAGGCTCAAGGACCTTTTTATTATTGAACAATAGGAGAAAACCCTAAACAACCCAAACCCTAACCCAAGGAGATGTAACACCAAGAGTTTATGGGCTTCGTTGGGCTTAGTTGGACAACCAACTTCCCGAGGTCCTGACTTGGTCATATTATCTATGTTTGACGCGCATGATACCCTGTTGAAAAGATCTCTCCGAGGAATACGACATAAAATATGATTTTATCAAAAAATTGTTGGTCGTAGATTGCCAAAAAAACTTCCGCCACAATGTAGCTTTTACAGTTATTCTCAGTTTTAATAAAAAAATTCTTTGTGGTTTTGTTTATTGGGCATTCTCCTCTTTTTCTTGTATTTCAATTTTTCAGATCTTGGGGGCCTCTCCCCCAAAATCCATTCCAATCTTTTAGATCTTGGGGGAATCCCCCCAAGATCTAGATTAGTGTGGATCAAACACCTATTGGTTTAGTCAAATTGAGGAAAAACAGGCTTGGTCAACACTGGTCAAACTTGATCTGTCATTTCAGGAATTCTTAGTAAAAAGGAGCAAATTTATTATTTTGTGGGATTTTTCCTGATTTTGTGAACTAGACTTGATGATTTCGACCTGTATGGATGGATTAGGATTTATAAGGATATTAGAACCATTATAGAAAAGTTTATTTATGATTTTATTATTTAAATAGAGTTTATGGACCATTCAAGTGTATAATTTTGTATTAAGTTTATTGGAGACTTTTGAGATAATTTGAAAAATCATTTATACTGCTCTATTTGTTGTTCATGTTTTGGATGCTTTATTAAGTTAGCTATAACTGAAGAGTTCTTCAAGTGTAAAAGGAAAGGTTGGAGGGCCCCCATACCAAGCTAAGTACACTTTGGTTAAATTTTCTATAAATTGGCATAGTTTTGATTCAGTGCTTCTTGTTTCAGTTTTATGATTTAGTTACTCATATGTGTTATGATTTCTATATGATTTTTGGATGATTTTGGTTTAAATCTAATATGCATACGAAAGGACAACCAAGTATTTAATTTAAATTCTCTTTCTATCAAAATATGAATCACAACTAAAAATCATCCTTTTGCATTTCTTGAATTGTTTCTTCAATTCCAGTTTATGATTTGATGCAATGGTAATGTTGTTGGAGCAGAACTGTGAGGAAGAACAACCAGGAACTCCTAAGTTAGGAGCCTCTTATCTTGATTTCTACACATCACAAATTGTTTCTCTTTAGTTTCTCTTCTTGAGGAAAACATTGTGGGGAAGGACAACCACAACCTCCTAAGTTAGCAGCCTCTTCCTTCGCTTACTGCATCTTGAATCATAGACTTTTTAGTTTCTTTAAACTTAGAAATTATTTTTAATATGCATTTCCCTTAACATTTTAACCTTTCCTTATGAAATTGACTTTACCTTAAATCCATATACTTTGGACGTGCTTTCAAGTCTACAAACCCAGATTGACAAGTAAAACACCTGCGTTAGTATACTTAGTAAATTGACTTGACAGAGACATCAAGACAGAGGAGTTGAGTTGACATGAATCTAAGAGACTTTTAAGGGAGAAGTACTTGTCAGAAAGGTACTATGGCAGTAAGGCCAAGGAATTCTATGAGCAAAATATGGGATCAAAGACAAATGAGGAGTATACAACCAAGTTCCTCGAATTGTTGAGGCATGTACCATATCTTAAGGATGAGAAAGCCAAAGTTCAACTATTTTTTAGTGGATTACCCTTAGCATTTAAAGACCATATTGAGTATGATGTGCCTTGTTCACTTGAAGAAGTCAATGGGAAGCACTATTATGAGCAAACAAAGCATAAGATAAAATCTCTGCAAGGTTGGAAAGGAAAAGATAAGGCTAAAGATAAATGGTAGCCAAAAAGAAAAAGACCCTAGGATGCAGGTGAGAAATAGAATGTTGTACCTTACAAGAAGATTAATGGACCTCAACCTGGAGAACAAAAGAACAATGGTGATGGTAGAAGACAGTTGCAATGTTGGACATGTGGTAAGGAGCATCTTAAGAAATATTTCCCACAAAATCAGGGTGGTAGACCTCAGATCTATAGTTCTTAGGAGGCACAGACCGTTGGGTATGTTGGGAAAAGCATTCCTTGGATCTATGTAGCATTGGATAGCAGGTAGTCGGACCACCAGGCATCTATTATCGAGATGGAAGGTAAGCTTTGTGATCAATTTGTTTCTATTTTGATTGACCTTCAATCTAATTATAGTTATGTTAACCCTGACATGGTGGATAAGTGTGGTTTGAATAAGGAAGTGCATGCAGAGTCTTGGTTAGTGCAGTTGGCTACAAGTACTGAGAAGAGAGTTCATCATTGGGTAAGATCTTGCGCATTTGAGTTGAATGGTATGCCTACATTAGCGCATATTAATGTACTTTTGTTGGGATCATATAGTTTGCTTTTGGGTATGGATTGGTTGTACCTTCACAAGGCTATTGAGTGCTTGGATGACAATGGAGAACAAAGAATCTTGCGGTGTAAGAAGAAGGCTACATCAGTTAGAATGGTTACAACTATGCAGGACAAGTGCAGTCGCAAGAATGATGTGTGTTATTTGAAGTGCATATTTCTAGTGATAAAGGTAAGGATGTTGAGGATGCAGAGGTATTGAACAAGTACCCAGTTTTACAGCAGCTTCAGGATGCATTTCCCACAAATATTTGAGATTTTCTACCTCAGAGGGAAGTAGACTTTTCTATTGCGTTGGTACCAGGGGCAGCACCAGCATCAAAGGCATCTTACAAGATGAGCACTCCTGAGCTAATGGAATTGAAGCTATAGTTGAAGGAGATGCTTGACTAGGGAAAAATCAGGCTGAGCATATCGCCTTGGGGTGAACCAGTGTTGTTTGTGAAGAAGAAGGATGGTACCCTCAAGTTATGCATTTATTACAAGTAGTTGAACTAGATAACCATTAATAACAGGTATTCATCATTGAGGATTAACAACTTGTTTGATCATTTGAAGGGAGCAGCAGTGTTCTTGAAGATTGATCTGAGATCAGGATACCATAAGATACACATCAAAGAAGAGGACATTTACAAGACTTATTTCTGGACTAGGTATGGGCATTATGAGTTTGTTGTAGTTACTTTTATTTGACTAATGCTCCAGCTACTTTTATGTGCTTGATGAATAGTGTATTGTGTCCTTATCTAGACAAGTTTGTGATAGTATTCATCAATGATATATTAATATATTCTAAGAACGAGGAAGAGAATGTCAAACACTTAACAATGGTACTCATATTGCTAAGAGAGCATCAATTGTATTCCAAGTTTAGTAAATGTAGTTTCTTTCAAACAAAGGTACATTTCTCGGGGCACGTTGTTTCCAAGGAAAACATAAAAGTGGATCTGGAAAATATAAAGGCTATCATGGAATATGCAGCTCCTAGGAATGTTGATGAGGTAAGGTCATTTATGTGGTTAGCATGTTACTACAAGAGGTTCATTAGGAACTTCTCAAATATTGCGTATCCTATCACATCAATGAAGCAAAAGGGGAAGAAATTTGAATGGACCGAGGAATGTGCAACAAGTTTGAGTAGTTGAAATAGTTGTTGACAAATTCTCTAATTCTAAAGATTACATATCCAAATAAATAGTTTGTCGTGTGTACACATGCTTGTAAAAGAGGACTTGGTGGAGTCCTTATGTAGGAGGGACAAGTGGTATGTTACGAATCAAGGAAACTAAATGAGCACGAGTAGAACTATGTGATACATGATCTTGAGATGGCAACGATCATCCATGCATTGAATATGTGGAGACATTATCTTCTTGGCAGGTGGTTCATCTTGATGAGTGACAGTGGATTGAGATACTTGTTTGACCAACTGAATCTCAATTCTAGGCAACCTAAATTGTTGGCCACGATTAGTGAGTTTGACTTTGAGATTAAGTACATTAAAGGGAAGGAAAACAAGGTTGCAGATTCTCTTAGCATAAGAGTGCATGTGAATCATATAGTAGTTATGAGTTCTTATGGGATATATTTACAAGATCAGATCTTACGAGAAGGACAACAGAATGACAGGTATAGGTAGCTTAGGCACATGTTACAATAGTTGGGTATGGGTGATCAGGATGTGGACTACCATCTTACAGCAGATGGTTTGATCAAGTTTAGGAATAGGATCTATGTGCTAGACAACAGTGAGCTCCAGAATCTTATCTTAAGGTAATTTCATGTTAAGTCGTATTCAGGTCATACGAGATATCATAAGACATTGAAAGCAGTGAATAAGTTCTACTATTGGCTAAATTTGAAGAAGGAATAGGTAAAGTTTGTGGCTAGATGTTTGGATTGTCAACAGGTAAAGGTAGAGTGTAAGAATCTAGGTGGTTTACTACAGCCGATTCCAATTCCAAAGTGGAAATGGGAGGTTGTTTCTATGGATTTCATCACAAGATTGTCGAGGACATCTAGACAACGTGATTCCATCACAGTTGTGGTGGACATGTTGACAAAGATAGCGCATTTCATTCCATAAATTATACTTATTCAGCTAATGAGGTAGAACAGGCCTTCATCGAAGATATAGTGATATTTCATGGTGTTTCAAAGAAGATTGTGTTAGACAAAGATGCCAAGTACACTTCTAGGTTCTAGAAAGAGATATTTGTAGGATTGGGTACAACTTTGGCCTTCAGTACAACTTACCATCTGCATAAAGATATACAGGTAGAGAGAATCAACAGGATAATGGAGGATATGTTCAGATTGTATTATATGCATCAACAATGAAAGTGGGAATAGTACCTTCCATTGGTTGAGTTTTCTTAAAACAATGGGTATCAGGAGCCACTGAGGATTAGTTCATTTGAGGCATTGTATGGGTGGAGTTGTAATACTCCCATTAGTTGCAGTGGTCCAGTTAACAAGGTATTGATTGGTTTGGACATGTTGGCAGACATGGAACAAGAAATGTAGGTTATCAAGAAGAATCTAAAGGAAACATAGGTCAAACATAAGAGTTATGCAAATCAACACAAGGAATTTAAGGAGTTTTAGGTTGGGGAACATGTATATATGTTTTGTTTTGTTTTGTTTTGTTTTGTTTTGTTTTTTCTTTTTTCTTTTTTCTTTTTTCTTTTTTCTTTTTTTTTTGAATTTGTGGAAAACCTATGATCAGTTATGAAACCAACGTTTCGGACTAACTTGGTGAGTCCATCATCAAGATCAAGAATATATCCTTAAGGATTGGATCATGTGCCAAGATAGCACCTCAATATTGTGGGCCTTTCGAGATCCTTGAGAGGATTTTACCAGTGGCATACAGACTTGCACTTCCTCCGAGAGTGAAAGTCCACGACATTTTCCATGTTTCATTACTTAAAATATATGTAAAGGATGTTGATCATTAGTTTTTATTGCAGGTGAATCCAGAAGAAGAATTCTAGTTGGAACCTCAGTACATTTTGCAGAGAAATATGCTTATGCTCTAGAACCGAACAATCGATCAAGTTAAAGTGCAGTGGAAGCGTTTAGGGCCCAGTGACGCTACATCGACGATGGTTGATCAGATCTAGGATATGTATCCTTCCTTGTTTATCGATTGAGGAAAAGTAGTTTTGGTATATGTATATATGTATATGGATGTAAATACCACCACGAGTTGTGTTTTAAAGCTCCAATAAGCAGTATGGTTCTCATGTTCGCGATTCTTTACAACAGGTTGTTCATTCTAAATATTGCATTGAGCTGTTATAAAGCTCCATAGGAAGTATGTTTTGGTTTTCAATTGTTTTATTGGTTGTAGGTGTCATTGAACATCGAGGACAGTGTTCCCCTAAGAGGGAGGGGTCTGTAACAACGCTAGGTTAAAAATCGATGTAATAAATTTAATAAAGGCAAAATAAGACCAAGACCATGGGACATGTATTCCAAGCTAAATGTTAGGAAACAAATCCTAGTGCATGTTCATTTGGTTTATTATGGCTAAGGACAAATTGGCAAAGGTTTTGGAAAGGCAAGAGGCATTAATTGGCATTTTATTTATAAAAAATAAAGGAAATTAGGAGAAAAGGAAGGTGAAAGGTCACGGGTTGCATGTGAGAAGGAAAATGAAGGAAAATAATGGAAATTGAAGAAATTAGAGGCCTCAATGATAAAAAGTCTTCTGAGGATCAATTCACAACCTTTTTCTAGTTTTAGCTTGGAGCTCTCTCTCTCTCTCTCTCTCGCTTAGAGAATTCCTTGAGAACTCTAGCATTAGAGAAAGGAAAGAAAAGGAAGGATAAGGAAGGCAAAGGAAAGCAAAGATCAAGCAAGGAAGATTTGGATCAAGCAGCTACAGCGGGATTACTTGCATGTATCGAGTTGCATGTATTAATTTCTTGCTAGTTTTGGCATGCATGGTATATGCATGTGTGTATTTAGTTCTCTTGTTGTCATTGTCATGGGTTTCACCAGGTACGACAGTGGTTTTTAACCATGCCTTGCCATTTTTGGATATCCATGGTGTGATGGGGTTCTTTCATTTGGTTGAGATGGTTTCAAAACTGAGTGAGGTGGTCTAAAGAAAATTCCCAAAGGCCTATAAATCCATGGACTAGTAAAGGTGGGATATGTGGTAAAGCCCGAGGTTGGAGATGAGAAAATTCCTCATGGTTTAGGTGGAGAGATCTGGAGGCATCCATGCTTTTATAGGCCTAGTGATCCATGGACCAGTATATGGTGGGATTGTGGTAAATCCTGGTAATGTATGTTTCTTGTTTTGCCTAGGAATCCTTGACTGGTAATGGCCGGATTGTGATAAATCCTAGTTATATAGATGGGGATTTGGGCCTAGGAATCCTTGATCGATATATGGCAAGATTACAGTAAAGCCTGAGGAATCCATGGTTCTTTTGTTGTGAGTCCCACATTCATGCTTGGAATATGGAACGAAGATGATTAGCTGAAAGAAAGATTTGGTTCAGCGCAATCTATGATCGGGTGGTACTTGGAAGTCCCTGACTTGGTTGGCTTTTTCATATGTTAAAAAGAGCTCCTTTCCCTTGTATTTCATGATTACTTGTATTTGTTATTATGTGGCTTTCATGGTTTTTCTATCATTGTTATTATTATGGTTATATGTTGGTTATAAGCATGGTTTTATGGCAAACTTGAGTTATGGATCTCATCATTTTTTTGATTAGAAAATTAAATGTTAACGAATGAATGACCTAATATATGGTATTACAGATATGGAGAGAATGCATCATAGCTTCTTGACTATTCTTAAATAAGTATGAGACCCCTATTATCATTTGTGTATTTATGACCTATACATTACATGTTCATGATGTGTTTAACGGAATGTTTGTCCTGGATAGGCCTAGTTAGGTCAAATTCTAGTCTAAGTTTTGTATGAAAGGCTTTGTCCCTATGTCATTTATCATTCCTAAGATTTTTATGAAGTTTTTGGCATTGGTCTGGTTACTAGCCTAAAAAAGTGGCATAAATCTTGCAGTCTCTAACACAAAACTGAGTGAAAAAGCTTGCAGTCACATGGTGGCCTTGTTGTGGGAGTTATAGTCACATGGAGTGCTTGTCAAGGGATAACATGGGGTGTTAGTTCAGTTAAAAAGCAAGTTAGCTCATGGTTTGGGAACCTGGAGTGCTTGGTTAGCCTCTAGGGGTTCTGTAGCACCTTAGGAAGATCATTGTGGTTTTGGTTTGTCGATTCTACTTCCTTAACTGTACTTGGGGATTTGAATCATAGCATAGTAACTCTTTGTCACATGTTAGGTCGGTTAGCTTGGGTAAATGTGGGAGGAGGGTGTTACATTGCACCAGGGCATAGATCTCCTTATCATAGGTAGGGTAGTTAAGAACTTCCCCATGAAATCCTTCATAATGGTAGCATACATGCCTTCCTCCCTGCATCAATATCACTCCCATAACATACCCACTCGCATCTATATCCACTTCAAAGGGTTGCTACAAGTTTGGTAATGCTAGAATTAATGTTTGATTGATATTCTTCTTTAGCTTCTCAAAGGCCCTTTGATGACCCTTTCCCCACTGGAAAATGTTGCCACTTGCTGATATGGTGTGGAGTGTCGTTGCTACCATTGAAAATTAGGCTATGAATTTCCTTAAGTATTGTGTCACCCCAATGAAACTCCTAACCTCAAAAACATTAGTAGGCACCAACCATTTCATGATGGCCTCCATCTTGGCAGGATCTATCTTCAACTCTCTTCCAACTATCACATAACCCAAATACACCAAATATTGTTGTGAAAATCACACTTTGTGAGATTTGCTAGCAAACGGCGCTTCTTTAATGTCTCCAACACCTACATCAAATTTGAGATGTGCTCCTGCCAAGTAGCATTGTATACCAATATATCAACGAAATATACAATAACAATGAATCTATAAATGGTGTAATACATCATTCATTAATATCATAAATGTAGCTGGTGAATTGCATAGACAAAATGGCATGACTAACCACTCATACAAACCTTGCCTGGTTTTAAAGGTGGCCTTCCAAGTATCTTCTTCTTGACTCGAACCTAGTGATATCTAGACTTCTAGCTTGGTGAATTATTTTGCTTGTTGCAACTTATCCAATAGATCATCTATCCTGGACAGGGGGTACTGTTATCACCCCAAGAAACTCTCCTAGGTTGTATCTCAGAGATGCTCGAGAACATTACAAACTCAACATGATGTTGGAAATGGATGAATGGAAGGAATGATGCTTATTCAAGCCAGATAACCACTCCTACTTTGCTTGACTCCAGACATGTGTGAACACCCCCAGACTACAAGGCTTTAGACCACTAATTACTCATAGTTTAGGGATTGGGTGAATATGGAGAATACTGACCACATCAGCAGATGCATAAGACCATGTGATGGCCAGCTGCAACCAATAAAGAGGTCTACAAATCTATTTCCTCATGCACAGAAAGGATGACAACTCTCTGTCACTAAGTAAACAGAAACTTGAATAACACATTCACTGATGCAAACAAGACTTTAACACAGAGGCAGGATGATAGGTCCTCCAATGCTAAATATCAAGATTTCATGAAAAATGTGTCACAGGCACAACCTAGAACAGAATAGAAGTGAAAATTGAGCAATTAACAGCAAAAGAAGCTTGTATTAGTTGAAAATGAAGACGAGACGTTGCAAGTATCAAAGCAGTTACAGTCTCCAGAAGTTGAACCTTACATCAAAACAACAACCATCAACCTTGATTACATCTGTTTTTTGGGTATATATAGAGTTTCATTAGTTTTGCTTATTCTAGGCATGGAGGGGTCATAATTGACCACCAATCACTTTAACTGTCTGATGGAGTTTCTGGTGCAATCTGCCTGCTTCAGTGGACGAATTTGATCTTCTCGGACGCTCTGTTGTCCTTCTCGAGCAGGTGGAGTGTCGTATAGAAGAAGTCCCATAACTGTTAAATGCGTTGATCTGCTCGAGGCGTTTCCTTTTTCCTTCTCGGCCATTATGTTTCTTGAATGTGGTGGTTGAAGAGTAACTGCACAGAGTACTGATCATTGGCCACCTTCATCCTTTTGGGAGTATGAAATGGCTATGGACGTGGACAGTATGGATGAGTGAAGAAGGAAGATCGGGTCGGATCGCACAGATGGACGGTGGATATGGCTCAGTGGGAGGTATCGGGAGAAATGGGAGCAGACAATCGTGAGCCGTTGGATCTTATGTGGGTAGATCCAACGGCGATCGGGCGGAAGAGATGCATGGGGGGTTAACGCGTGGGGAAAGCAGTTTCAGCGGCGGGCAGTATTTATCGCACCGCTTTTGGAGGCTGAGCGGTAATCGTACAAGGGTGAGCGATGCGAGTTATCGGGCAACGCGTGGTGGATGGGATGAGATGAAAACCGCTTTGATAGTGAGTTAACGCGCGGTCGGTTTGTGGGCACGGGAGGAGCGAACGTCGTCCGATCGCAGCGAAGTTGATCGGACGGTGCGGGTTTGATCGCACAATTTTTGTTTGATGTGACAGGGAAACAGCAGGTTAGGGGTTTTGTAAAAGCGCGTGGTTATACGGGTTTAAAACTTAACACCTAGGGGCTTAATGAAACATGGGCTTATGTCGAGTTTTGGAGGAAAACAAAGATGGCGGGGGTTAAAAGAGTGTAAGGAGAATAAAGGATAGGGAGAAACAGACTGCTGCAAGCTGCCTCTAAGCACAACACACGGCTGAGCTTGTATTTGGTCCTCCAAATGTCAATACATGTAGTAGAGCTAACACTGGCTCCCTCTGGGGATGAGATCCTCCCTGTGAGGTCTCAAGAACCTGCAGATCAATGCCTTTCCGATGAAAACAAATTAGCAAATTCCTAGTGTTCCATTGGGCATGGAGTCTACTAAGCTTACACTAAAATTGATAAAACAACCTATTTACAATTTTAAGGCCCAAGACCTTAAACAATATAAATTTTCAGAAAATGCCCATTAACTGGGCCATCGAAAACTGCTTCTCCTCCAATACTTTGCAGTATGAAGGTATTGTTCCCTTGGATCTGAGAAATAATAAAAGGCCCTATCCAGAAAGCATCAAACTTCCCATGGTTGCCTCTCTTCTCCTTCAGTGCATCCCACTTCAGAACCAAATCTCCAACCTGAAAATTATCTATTTTTGTCCTTCTGTCAAAAGCATCCTTGATCTTCTTCTGATATGCTGCAGACTTTTCAACCGGTTGTTCTCTAATTTGATGTACCTCTGCCAAATCAGTGATCCTTTTTGCCATATCTTCTTCCTCATTCTATTCTTGTTGCAAGAACTTTGCCACAGGGAGAGTTAACTGAATTGGGAACACAGCTTTAGTGCCATATACCAGCTTGAATGGAGAATTCCCTATGGATTTCTCAATGGTCACTCTATCAGCCCATAGTGCATATCTGAGCTTAGAATCCCAGTTCTTCTTGTTTTCATCCAACAACTTTTTAATTATCCTTATCAGACTCTTGTTGGAGGATTCTGCTAAACCATTGCCTTGAGGGTAGTAAGAGGTGGAATGAACTAGTTTAATGCCCATTGAATTACACATGTCCACCAATTCTTTTGCCCTGAAGGCTGTTGCATTGTCTGTGACTAATTTATGTGGACAACCAAATCTGGAGAAGATATTCTCTAACAAAAACTTCATGACCACATTATCATCAGCCTTTCTGGTAGGGATTGCTTCAATCCACTTAGTAAAATAGTCAGTGGCTACTAAGATCCATCTATGTTGGCTGCTGGAATGTGGATTGATTTCTCCAATGAAATCCAAGCCCCACTGCTAAAAAGGGCCATTTGCATGTATTGGTTTTAAGGGAAAGGATTTCAATTGATGTTTCCCTTCAAATCTTTGGCACCTGTCACAAGATTTAACAAATGAAAACACATCAGAAAATAAGGTGGGCCAATAATACCCAGCTTTGAGGATTTTGTGCGTTGTAGTCTTCCAATAGTGGTGTCCTCCACACATGCTGGAATGAAACTGTTGCATAACCTCTATAGATTTCTCT
Organism: Pinus taeda; assembly: GCA_000404065.3. Lineage (NCBI taxonomy): Eukaryota > Viridiplantae > Streptophyta > Pinopsida > Pinales > Pinaceae > Pinus > Pinus taeda. The sequence goes on from APFE031144955.1 coordinate 61,948, forward strand.
TTGTCCAGACACCTCAAAAGCATTCCAGAGGGGTCCCTCCAGTAGAGTAGATTTTCGTGGATGCAATATTTTGTTGCTCTGAGCTTAATAGTTCTAGCTTGGCTTGTGCTTAAGCCTGGAGGAACTTCTAGCTTCAACAAGAATCTAACTATTGCAGAATGCCAATCACAAGAAGCTAGATTTTCAGCCAATGTCTGATTTTTTCCTGAAATTGAGCCCATGAGATTTATGTCTAGTGTTCTGCAATTTTCTTCAGCCAATAGTTTGGCAAGACCCTGACCCTTGACAAGCTTGGTGGGCTTCAGTTCTATATTAAACTCAATTAGTTTTGCAATCCATTTAGCCCTTCTTCCATCAGCATCGGGCTGTGTTAATACATCTTTTATTGAAGTAGAGGGTACATAAGCAATTATCTTGGAATGTAGAATATAAACTCTGAATGCTTTCAAAGACTTGATAAGAGCATATGCTTGTTTCTCGATGATATCATACCTCAGCTCAGCATCCCTTAAGGTTTTGCTGAAGAATGCCACTGGATGCTTTGAAACTTCTTCGTCTGCTTGCAATAAAACAGCTGCCAGGGTGTCTTCAGAGGAAAATGAAAATATATGGAACTCCTTACTATACTCTGGACTGCTTAGAGTGGGAGCTTCCATAATGGCTTTCTTAATGGACTCAAAGGATCTTCTTGTTGCCTCGGTCCATTTAATCTTTGACCCCTTTTTCAACATGGAGGTAATATGCTTCACCAGTTTTGCAAAATTTGGGATAAACCTCCTCACAAAGTTTATTTTGCCCAGAAAGGACTGGATATCCTTCTTTGACCTTGGGACAGACAAGGTCTGTATTGCCTTGACTCTTTCTGGGTCAATTCGGACACCTGCACTGGAAACAACATGTCCTAACAACTTACCTTCTTCTGAAGCAAACTGCAACTTTTTAGGATTGACTAAAATCCCAAACCTTCTGCACTTAAAAAACACTTTATTCAAATTCCGCAAGTGGTCATGATGACTATTGGAGTATACTATTATATCATCAAGGTAGATAAGGAGAAACTTATCCTTTTCTCCCACAAATTCTATATCCATAGCTCTCTGAAAGGTGGCTCCAACATTCATCAATCCAAAAGGCATCTTCGAATACATAAAAGTGCCACAAGGAGTGGTGAATGCAGTCTTCTCTTGGTCATATGGATGTACAACAACCTAATTATACCCTGAAAACCCATCCAGGAAAGACATCGCTTTGGCTCCTGAGACCCTTTGCAGTAAGTGCTCCATCTTGGGTAGAGGATAGTTGTCTTTCTTAGAGCATTTGTTTAAGTTTCGGAAATCAACACAGAGCCTGATTTCTCCACTCTTCTTCCTCACCACTACTAGGTTGGCTACCCACTTCGAATATCTAAGAGGGACTATGATTTTGGCAGCGAATAGCTTCTTGATTTCTTTTTCGATTAGAGGAAGGAGCAAGGGGTTTATAGGCCTTAGTTTCTGCTTGAAAGGGATGGTGTCTTTCTCTAAAGGGATTTTATGCTGGATGATCTTCTTGTCATATGTTTTCAGGTCACTATATTCCCAGGCAAAGACATCAGCAAATTGCTTCATTAAATTGCAGCATTCAGCACTTTGATCATCAGACAGATGAGTGGACAGATTTATGTATCTTGGCTGACCTGGACTTCCTATATTATGCTTACAAACTGTAGATTGGTCTTCTTTTTTAGCAGCCTTGTAAGGCACATCATTTTGGTCAAACAGCTTCTCTAAAGGAACTAAACCTTTAGGTATATGATTGTTGGGAAGCTGGACAATGCTATCTTTACCGATTTTATTTTTGAGCTGGGATTGGGGGTCTTCTTCTAAAGCTTCATTTTCTTGGTCAATTTGCATTTCAGAGAATTCATCAATGACTTGCAGGAACCTATTCACTTCATCGTCATCTTCAGAAACTTTCCAATGCTGGACATTGTCAGGCAAGGATGGTTTGTATTTCATTTGGACTTCATAAACTAGTCTGGGGGGCATGGGAGGGATAAACATGCTAGCAAACATAGCGAGGGAATCAACAAGCTGATTCTTGGCTCTAGGAATATATGAGATATAGAAATTATCAAAAGAGTCTTTGAGTCTCCATACCTCATCTTTGTATGCTTTCAGCCTTGGGCGCTTTGCTTGAAATGTTTTGTTTACTTGTTGAATAATCTGATCAGCATCTCCAAACACCTTTATGTTTCTGATTCCTCTGTCTTTTGCTACGTTAAGACCCAATATCAGAGCCTCATACTCTGCTATATTGTTGGTGACTTGGAAGGCCAACTTAAAAGACAGTTGTGTGCTTTCTTGTTTTGGAGATATCAGCACCACCCTTGCTCCTGCAGTCTCCCTGGAACATGCTCCATCAAAGAACATCTCCCAAACCTGACTTCCTTGCTCTTCCTTGGCCTGAACTATTTGTTTCCTGAGATGTATTGAGGCCTTCTGAGATTCTTCCATTTGGAGAATACATGCTCCAAAATCAGTGTCCACAGCATAAATAGGATGATTGGACAGGTTCTTCTCATCACTGATGATGTATGCCAGCTATGCTTCTTTGTACAATCTCCTGCTTTCTCCTCCAAAAACTGGGACAATGGCATAAGATAGATCATTCTGTAATGTCCCACCTAGTCTCTTAGTCCATCCTCTAGACAATAGCATGCCAAACTTAGGAGGGACATATGCTACCACAATGTCCATCACCATTATCTTCATGGGCAGCTGAGTTAGGGTAATAGCTAGGTCTTTGATTAATCCTAAGCATTTTACTTTCCTTGAATCAAAGGAGAATAGGTCGTGATATGGTCTGGCGATATCAAGGCCTAACTCTTCCATGACAGTTTTTGGCATCAGATTGTGGCTAGCCCCTGTGTCTAGTAGGCAATTGTGGAGGATTTTTTCATGGATGGTCAAAGAGACATAAAAAGATGGAGAGTTATCATTAGTAGGTTTTGTCATGGGGCTCAGCACAACTGCAGGCTTACCATCTTGCCAATTGACAGAGTCAGTGGAGGTTTTTGTGGCCTTCAGCTCAAGAGCTTCAAGGATAGGCTTTCTAAAAACTTCACTCTTTACAAGTTCTAACAAAGGCACAAATATTTTTAACTTCTGGACTTCTGATTCAAAGCTAAAAGGGGAAGGGGACTTGTCAGGACCTCTTACCTCTTGAGTTGGCGCTTTGAGGATGGTTGGATCAGCTGCTGGTCTCTTCTGTCAGGTATTCTGTGACTCTGTTTGGACAACAACTTTTTGGGCAGGATTCTCCTTGGCATTGTTTGCTTTTGACCTCAGATTATATCTTTTCTGTTCACCAGTCTGTAGAACAACCCTTCTGTCCCACTCTTGACTGGTTTGGTCCAGGAGTAATGCTTCTTCGTATGCAGCTAGTGTCAAAAAGGCAGCAATGCCTTTATCTTCCATGCAATGAATTTCATCCTCCTCTTCAAATTACTCCTCCTCCATGACCACGTTTTGAAAAGGAGCTTTAACTTTCTGTTCTTCATTTGGTTTTTTACCCCTCTGAATGATTTGCAATTGTTCTTTTGGTCTTCTAAATGGATTTGGGTTTCTAGGAGCAAATGTGTTCTGTTGCCTTGTCTTTCATGAGTTCTGCTCAACCTTCAACTTAGATATCTCAGCAGCCAATGACTCTATCATTCTGGTCATTTTATCTAATTTAGGCTCCAAAGATGAAGCAGAGGAAGAAGAAGCCTCACCTCTCTGCCTCCTTCTGTTAGAATGACTTTTGAGCTTTTCTACAGCCATAATATTAGATTCTACTTCTAGGGCTGCATCTTGCATATGAGCCAGAGTGGCACATCTTCTTTCTCTTAACAATAAGCAGAAATCAGAGTCAAAATCATTGGCATAAGTAAGTTTGGCAGAGGTGGGGGTTGGCTTTACTTCAGCTGGTATCTTACTATACATATGATTGAATCTTTTATTAAAATTAGGCAAAGATTCCCCATTTCCTCTCTTCAGGTTACCAAACTCAGTATGGTAATATAGCAAGTCTTTTTTATCTCCCCAATGCTTCAAAAATGCATCATCTAAAGCTTCAATATCGGCAATAGATCTAGGGGTCAATTCTCTGAACCACTTTCTAGCCTCTCTGTTAAGGCTCTGGACAAAAACTCTCATCCACACATCATCTTCACTGATATCCAGGTTATCAACATAACTGTAAAAAGACTCAAGGTGTTCTTCAGCTGTTACCCACTCTGTACCAGTGAACTTTGGCATATACTTCTGGTACTCTCCTACAGGCATGGCATTCAAAGGAACAGGAAAGACCAAAGGTCGATACCTAGCAGCTATGATTCTTTCCATCTTTGTGGGTGCTTGCTAGCCTGCCATGACTCGGGTAGGTGGAAGGATACTAGTAGATTGAATAGTGGGGAACAATGAAATGGATGACAAAGACAAGGGAATATGATGGACTGTATGGGAGACTTTCTTTGGACTGAGATCCAAGGGGGAACTGAATGAACAAGGAGCTTTATGAATCTCTGAAGGTGATTCTTCACTAGCAATACTAGGCTCTAATTCTTCAAACTGTGTATTCTCAACTATAACCTTCTCTTGCAGAGATACATAATATTTCTTAGGCTTACCTGATCCTGATGCTCCTTTCTGTGATGTTTTCTTCGATTTGACAATCTTCTCAGGGTCAGGCACTGGGTCAGCTGGTGATTTCTGAGGATTTCTCCAGGTATGTCTCACAAACTGAGCCAGAATTGAAACGTAGAGTCACCACCAGGTTGGTTCCCATGTGGAGTCGCTAAATAGATGATTACAATCATAAATGTGTCCAAACTTTGTCTATCATCAAAGCTGGAACTGTGTCATTCTCCCAGGGAAGCTGAGCTTCAATCTCCTCTCCCCAGCAACGGCGCCAATCAATGTTATCAGCCCAAGAAACTCTCCTAGGTTGTATCTCAAAGATGCTCGGGAACATTACAAACTCAACATGATGTTGGAAATGGATGAATGGAAGGAATGATGCTTGTTCAAGCTAGATAACCACTCCTACTTTGCTTGACTCCAGACATGCGTGAACACCCCCAGACTACAAGGCTTTAGACCACCAATTACTCACAGTTTAGGGATTGGGTGAATATGGAGAATACTGACCACACCAGCAGATGCACAAGACCATGTGATGGTCGGCTACAACCAATAAAGAGGTCTGCAAATCTGTTTCCTCATGCACAAACAGGATGACAACTCTCTGTCACTAAGTAAACAGAAACTTGAATAACACATTCACTAATACAAACAAGACTTTAACACATAGGCAGGATGACATCTCCTCTAATGCTAAATATCAAGAGTTCATGAAAATTGCATCACAGGCATAGCCTAGAACAGAATAGAAGTGAAAAGTGAGCAATTAACAGCAAAAGAATTTTTTATTAGCTGAAAATGAAGACAAGACGCTGCAAGTATCAAAGCAGTTACAGTCTCCAGAAGTTGAACCTTACATCAAAACAACAACCATCAACCTTAATTACATCTGTTTCTTGGGGTGATAACAGGTACCTTTCTTGAGTATGATCTTGTTTAATGCCTTATAATCTATACACACCCACCAAGTCTCATCCTTCTTTGGCACAACGATGATGGGTGACCCACATGGTGATGTACTCCATCAAATAATGCCCTCTTCCAATAGTTGTTGCAATTTCTTCTTCACCTCACTTGCTTCTATAATAGGATGCCTCTACAACCCAATGTTTGGCAATGGGTTGTCGGGCAATAGATAGATCTCGTGCTCCACATCCCTCTTAGGTGGTAACCCTTTAGGATACTGGAACGTCTCCATGTATGCTTATAATAACTCTTCCAACTTATGTTTTTGTTTCTTAATACACCCCTCCAAGGATGCCTTTCCTCTTATTGACTCTTCTACAAATCATTTTTTTGTTAAAAATAGTAAAACATTCTTATTGTTGGAACTAGTCAATTTTTTGGCTTGGTTGGCACTTTTTTATGCAAATAGATCACAAAACATAAGAAAAGATAGATCAACGACTTGAAAATTAGCTTCTTAAAGGGGAAACCCCCTTTACATCACATAAATGAACAATTCTTGGATGATTCAAATGACAAGACCTCCCTAGTATATATAGGATTCTAAAGGGTCACAATATAATCAGAGCCTACATAACAATAATAATGTAAGGGCACAATAATAAAAATAATGGGTTTCTATGGGGCACAAAAATAACAATATAGGGCTATATGGGCACAACAATAGCAATAAGGGGGCTACACTAACAATAACAATAAGGGATCTACAAGAGTATTATAGGGACCTAACATGCCCCTCTCTTTCAAAAAAAAGTGTTTTCTTGAGTAGTTTTGGATATTTCTGTATAAAATTTTCATCCTCCCATGGGGAATCTTCAGCGGGTAAGTTCTTCCACTTAATGAGATACTCTAAAATCGATCGATTTTATAACTTTCAGGTTTTTGTTTATGTGACCGCTTCAGGCTCTAATATGATTTTTCCTTCTCGTTAACCTCTGGTAATATTGTTTGAAGTGGGAGCTTATCAGCAATAACCTTCTTTAAGCATGAAACATGGAAAACTAGATGTACTTGGGAAGATGCACGCAACTCCAATTTGTATGCCATAGTACCATATTTTTCAACAGCTTGTAAGGGCCATAATACTTGGGTGATAATTTTTATCCTTCTTAGCTTGCTTGAGGGTCATTTTTTGTATGGTTGTAGTCGTAAAAATACCTAGTGTGGTTGTTGAAATATGGCAACAAGAATATTCCAATTTAATTTGTCCTTGAATTAAATTGTGAATTAAAATCGAATTTAGTCTTAACAACTACTTGGAAATAACTAATAAATTTGTTTCAAATTAATTAGTTGGAGAAATTCAAGTTAGAATTATTTCTGAAGTCATGCAAGAGTTATCCCTTAAATTAAGGAGATAAGATTGAGTTATATTTGAGTTGTAATTAGTTAACTATGTTTATTGAGTTAAGTCCAGTTAAATTAGTTCCAAACTGTTTGAGGATCGTGAGTTAACAGTTAGTTGATGCATGCATGCATCCAACTAGTGCTATTCCAGTTAATTGAAGATTCCCTCATCAGAAACTCATGCATGTCTATTCTAAGAAAGACCCAGTTGAGATTAAAGTCAAGGATAGTGTACTATCAGTTGCATGTGTTTTCTTATAAAGAAAACTCATGCATGCAGTCAAGGAATCATTCCTTGAGGATTACATACTTCTGATAGTGTGTGAGATCAGAGTATTCCACTTGGTTGGAGGAGATCATCCACAAGGAACAATGCAAGTAAATAGGAGCCTAGAGGGCAGAGAGGAAGGTTGGTGAGAAGCCAAGATTTCCTGTGAGCATCTGTGAGGATTGTACTAAGAGCTGGCTAGCTGTGAGAGCTAAGACTTTGTATAATTCCTATGTATTTCCACCTTGTATGATAATACAGATAGTGAGATTTTTAGCTGAGGCTTTCCCCAAAGGATTTTCATGTGTATTGTGCGATTGATTCTTCTTCTTCTAGTTATATTGTTCAGCTCAATCTTTAATTGATAGTAGAAGTAGGTTATAGCATTATGCTTTGATTTATATTGCATTATTGGGTTAACCTACATCAGATTTTCTACATGGTATCAAAGCTGGATTTGTAGAGAATTTCTATATGGTATTGGAGTTGTGAATAATATACTGAGAAGAGAATTTGAAGTTTTAAGTTCAGGGTTGCAGGTGCAAATTGAATTCATATCATACTTCAAGGTTGGCCAATGGCGTTCTACGGCTTGAGACTTGAGTATGACTTGGAAGGTAGCTCGAATTACATAGCATGGAAAGATAGAATGGAGGTTGTATTAGAAGACAATGGCTTAAAGGAATTCATTGATCAAGAAATCCCAAAGCCAACTTTTACTAATGCACAAGAGTTGGCTAAGTGGAAGAAGTGTGTGGTGAAGGTGAGATGGATCATCCTTGAGGGAGTTCGAGACCATATTGTCTCGAGTCTCCATGGGAAGGATACTCCATTTTCAATGTGGAAGACATTGAAGGACCTCTACCAGAATAGTAGTGACCAGAGGAAATTGGCGCACAAGGATAAGCTTCGAAGAATCAAGATGGAGAAGGGCGATACTATTTCCACATATCTGAATAAACTCACCACCTGCAGAGATGAGCTTGGCAATGTGGGAATAACTACTGCGGATGATGATATGGTGAGCCTCGCTCTCCTTGGCCTTCCAAAGAGTTGGAATAACTATGAGGATTCTGTGAATGGAAGGGAGAAACTGTTGGATTTGGAACGACTATGGTTGAATCTCACACAAGAGGAGATCAAGAGGAGCACACGAGATGGTTCTTCATCCAAGAATGATGATGAAGAAAATATGGCCTTAGCAAGTAAGGCAAGGAAAGGGAAGGGGAAGGCTTCCCATTCCAAATCGAATTCTTCTCATGGAGGGAAGAAGGGTGACATGTCGAAAGTGAGATCCTTTAATTATCACGAGATGGGACATTATGCGACTAAATGCCCATTCGAAGAAGTCCAAGAAGGGATCCTCGGAAGGATTGGAAGGTGAGGCATTAGCCTCTCAATTTGAAATGGACTTTACCCTCATCGCATGTACAGTGTCATTGATGATGGGTTGTGTCTGGTATCTTGACAATGGAGCCTTATTCCACATCACCAGCAATAAAAGTTTATTTAGTGCCTTGGAGGAGAAAGACCTCAAGATGCACATAGAGATGGGTGACGACGGAAGGTATAGTGTTTCAGGAGTGGGCACGGTTGTTTTTCAGAGGGAGCATGGAGCTCCTATCACCTTGACAGTTGTGAAGTATGTGCCTGGACTGAAGAAGAACTTGGTATTGGTCGCGATGTTGGAGGACAAAGGCTACGATGTTGTCTTCAGTAAAGGAAAGGCATTCCTAAGACACATAGCCACGGGTCAGACCAAGAGGATAGGGATTC
>APFE031144955.1:74077-96796 GCA_000404065.3 Pinus taeda
TTAATTTTTCCTTGAATTAAATTGTGAATTAAAATTGAATTTAATCTTAACAGCTACTTGGAAATAATTAATTAATTTGTTTCAAATTAATTAGTTGGAGAAATTCAAGTTAGAATTCTTTCTGAAGTCATGCAAGAGTTATCCCTTAAATTAAGGAGACAAGATTGAGTTATATCTGAGCTGTAATTAGTTAACTCTGTTTTGAGTTAAGTCCAGCTAAATTAGTTCCAATCTATTTGAGGAACTATTGGTGAGTTAACAGTCAATTGATGCATGCATGCATCCAACTAGTGCTACTCCAGTTAACTGAAGATTCCCTCATTAGCAAGTCATGCATGTCTATTATGAGAAAGACCCAGTTGAGATTAAAGTCAAGGCAATGTACTATCAGTTGCATGTGTTTTCTTATAAATAAAACTCATGCATGCAGTCAAGGAATCATTCCTTGAGGATTGTGCAATTCTAACAGTGTGTGAGATCAGAGTTTTCCACTTGGTTGAAGGAGATCATCCACAAGGAACAACGCAAGGAAATGGGAGCTTGGAGGGAAGAGAGGAAGGTTGGTCAGAAGCCAATATTGCTTGTGAGCATATGTGAGGATTCTATTGAGAGTCGGCTAGTTGTGAGAGCTAAGGCTTTGTATAATTCCTATGTATTTCCACCTTGTATGATAATATAGATAGTAGGGTTTTTAGCTGAGGCTTTCCCCAAAGTATCTTGACATGTATTGTACGATTGATTCTTCTTCTGCTGGTTATACTGTTCAGCTCGATCTTTAAGCTTCCACAAATTGATAGTAGAAGTAGGTTATAGTATTCTTCTTTGATTTATATAGCATTATCGGGTTAACCTACAACAGATTTTCTACAGTGGTGAAGTAAAATTATAAGTGCGGACACAAACAAATTCCACTAGCCAGATAATGGGTCTAGCCACAACAGATACATTCTATGGAAGATTTCCTTAGGTTAGAACCAATTAAGAGGGCCTACCTCTTAGTACGCTTATCCCGTTTGATGATTTCCTTGCTTTCTCGCTTCCTTCATCAAGCACCTGAAACAAGTAAACAACAGCAAACAACAACCGTGATAATAGAAAAATTGTAATTCAACCTACTTAACAAGTCAAGAAACATTAAGACATGAATATGTAAGATGAAAAATCATGTAGGGAATCAATCTATAGTTGCATATATATTGATATCAAGAAGAGATTACAACCATTGTCTTAACGTTGTTGTCCTCCTCTGACAAGACCAAGTTCCCACACACTTCTGCTAGCATTCCATGATGGCCTCAATCAACAATAGATTTAAGTCTCTTCCCTTTAGGCTTCACTCCAAATCAAATCACACTTCTCCCTCACACAATTAGATAGCTACAACTATGAATAGCTTGATGTTTTACTCCAAACCAAAATAGCACTAGCACACCAACATCAACACTAGTTTGTGTCTGGGAAGAAGGGAGGTTTATATAAGATGAATGGATGGCAAATGGATCCTCTTCTCATGGGAGAATGTCTTATGCCTTCAGGTAGTTCCTTCATTACAGGGGAAAGGAGCCAAAAATGACATCCTCGACCCCATCCGGCCAAACCATTTACTAGACGTCCATTACGAAGCTTCTAGAGCTGGAAGCTTCGACTCTTAATTTTAAAAAAAATCCATAACAGGACCAGTGTGACTGGAACACAGCTCAGTCGCTCCGGTCGGTGCTAGAGACAATGCTAATACCTGCACATCGATAGGAGGGCCATTAGCATCGGTCTTGTAAACTAGGCAAAATAGAAGTTTTAGGGGAAATGGTGCAAAAGGGAATTGAGATGCTCATGAAGAGAGACATAATGGGGGTTTCTTCATGAAGGGAAAGCATGTAAATTTCATTGTAGAGATCATCCAGGATCAAGGAACAGGGAGTATAAGGACAGTGACAAAATGTTGTGTAACAGATGCCCCCTAAAGCATGAAGACTGAGCTAGAGCGAGGGATGAAATGCTTTATGAATCAGTGCGGGGAACCATAGTCTGTTGTCGGAAAACCTGCAAGCAAGTACAGATACATATACATAACTGAGAACTTTGTCAAAAGATATATGAATCGTGGAATGGACACAGCCATCCAGAGAATGATCATGTAAATGGATCTAGGTATGGGTGCAGCCATCCAATAATGAGAAGGATCACATCTGATAACTCATGGTATGGTCACAGCCATCCATCTGAAAGAGACATGCATATCAACATAACCAGGTCACATCACTTCGCAACCTGGACTTTCATGATCTGAGTCCACGGTCTTGCACTCCAACACGACCCAATCAAAGTACAAATTCTAACATGTGAATAGATGTGGTTACGTCGAACATGCTAGAAAATCACTTAATTACCAGTAAATGATGTAAATTGTTAACAAGCGTGAGAGAAACCACCAATAATAACAATGGTCCTCAAGGTACTATCAGCACAATCTACAGAATGTGAATATAGGAACTGAAGTCAAACACCCATGAAATCACTTGATCGAAAGCCAATGAGGTGAACTTGTTATTGAGTGCGAAGAACTTGCCATTAGGGCATGCAAGCTCTAAGGTACTGGAAGGGAGTCTCTCGGTCAACTTCCCGAATAATGAGCTGAAATCAACAGAAATTGACCATGTCGAAGGAGGGCTATAATGTTTCCCTCATCATCGACATGAGACGAAAGGATGCCAAATGATTTTCGGTGATACAGAGAATCAGAGGTAAGTGTAACTGCAGAAGGACAACTCTTGAACATATCGGTGACACAACTAGAAGTTTGGAAGATTTTGGATCCATGGGATCGGTGATCATGATGATGTGGCAGAGATCAAATGGAAGGCAAAAATGAATGGCCCAAACCCAGGAAGGTCAACAATACAAAGGAGGATATCCCAAACTGACATGAAGCAAAAAGTGTCATGTTTAAAGGTGAGCTGCTGACACAATTGATATATTTCTATATTTTCCCTCGCCATTTCTGGCAGGTACCCCAATTATTTTTTAATCACAAGCTTGAAGGGGATAGCATATGCTTGCACCGTAAGTTCATCCTTCGGATGAATCCGACCTAGTAAGTTTAACGAGCCTTAGGAAGGAGAAGCTCATGTTCGTCATGGTGACGAATCCGATGTCGTTTAATAGTTTAACGAGTCCGACAAAGGTGTAACTCAATATCTTTTTCATGTTTAGAGAGTTTGAAAAAAAAAAAAAAAAAAAACTCCATATGATCCCTTTTTGTACATTTGTGTCTCTCGAGCTCGAAAAGGTAGAAAATGATACTTGAGAGAACCGCTTGACCATTTCAGTCAAGGGGTACCTTTTTCGTAAATAGTGCCTCCCAGCCCAAAAAAGGGGTAAACTTATACTGGCCACATGACGTTTCACATCTATTAACGAGTTCGAAACAACAAGGGCTCGGCCATATTTTCGCTTTTAAAGGGTCGGAAATGAGCTTGAAAGCAGACCCCCCATTTTATTTTATTTTATTTTACGAGTCAAAAGGGAAAAACACTCGGCAATCTTTTCGTATGAGCTTAACGAGTCGAGAAAAGAGCTGAAACGTGACTCATCATCATCATCAAACCTCCATCACCTATCGCTGCGCAAAAAGGTAAAGTGTATTATCTAGTTCTTGAGGAAAAATAGGTTAAAATATTTACAAAAACTTGATATTTTTATGAAAAATTGAATAAAAAGGAGAAAAGTAAATATATTTTTACCATTTTCAATTTTACCTTACTGTGAAAAAATTTTACTCACTTTTTCCCTAATTGTTCTACAGCAAATTGTGGGAGATCCGGGAGGTCAATCGTCAAGCCGCCAGTTACAAGTAAAACCCAAACGCCTGAGCTCCATCTTCATGTCCTCTATTTATATTTTTAACCATTTTTTAGATTTTTGAGGGTGGTTTTGAAAAAACTTTTTCGCCCTCGGACGGCGTGACTACTGGGCATGGAATCGCGTCGGCCAAGCGTGATTAACATAGCCAGTCGTACCGTCGGCGCAACTGTTTTTAAAATAGGTGAACCGGCGCCGTGAATAGGGAAAAACCCTAATTCCTCACAAAAACACCATTAAAACTAAAATTTTACAAGCCAAGCATGATTGTTGACTCAAATTAATGGCTTTTGTAGGAAAGAATTGCTAAAAACGGTCGACTGGAAAGAACGGGAAGATGAGGATGTTGAGACCCAGGCAATGAATGACCCAAATTGCCTGGAACCTTTGAAGGCTTGTAGGCTCCTCAAATTCTTTCTCACACCAGGGATGCGGGCCCAACCTGAGTTGCTTCGGTACCTGATTAGTCTTTGGGACATTAATCGGGAGATATTTGTTATTGGTGACCAGGAGCTGGGGTTGGAAACTTCAGATATGTACTTCATCACTAGTCTGTCTCGAAGAGGGGAATCAGTGAACCTGTATGGGTCATGACTGATTGAGGAAAAAATATCTTCATTGCTAGTTAAACACTGCCCTGAAGCCCTGAAATCCAAAAGTGGGAAGATAGATATTTCCAGTGTTCAGGATCTTACACTGAGAGTGCTTTTGTTGACCATCAATAAAGTGGTGAGGTCCCAAGCAGAACATGAGACCAACAAGTTTAAGTTCCTTTATGCTATCGACTATATATCTCCTACGATCTTCAACTGGGCTGAGGCCATGAAGATCAATATCAAGCGCCAACTGTCCAAAGCTAAGGCAGGGAATCTGAAGCAATTTTGCTTCGAATCTGTGCTTGTGACCTTCTTCTTGGAACGAGTGCCACTGTTACAGTATCAACTGACTGAGGTAGATCCTCCTATGCCACGTGATCCGTGAATGGCCCATTGGAGTTGTTTGATGTCGAGGATCACTGGGGGTCAGCACATCTCGTACCAACCTGTATTCTTTTCATGGCTACGATGACAGAAGATTGTCATGGAGGACTGGCCATACAGTCGCATCGACTTCTGTGGAGATCCAGACATGCCCTTAACAGATGGACAGGATTTTGACGATTAAGGTAAAAAATCAACTTTTTAATTTTGAGATTTTTTTTTTAATTGTTTTTGGTATATATGTGCTTATAACATTTCTTTTGTTAATGCAGACGCTGGACCAGAGCGGCCTATTGGGATGTCCCCAATAGCCAGGCACGTCCCCCACCCTATTGGTGTTGTTGCCCCTTATTAGGAAGGGAGTGACAACAAGGAGGAGATCGCTAGGAACCTTGAGGGGTTGACTCATGGCTTCCTGGAGTATGCTCGGGTAGGAGACATTCCACGTCAGTACCAGAGACACATTGTGGGAGTCTTGGATCGGATCTGCCGATTGTCGACTTGTGTTGCATGAGCTATATCATGGTACCACAATCACCATGTTGATTAGTTCCTAGGTCCAGCACTTACATTTTTTGAGGCCTGCACGCCACAGGTATATGAGGCCTACGAGCCCCCGATGTTATTTTGGACAAATATATTATTTTTTGAGGTTTTGATGTATCAAACATTATCACCATATATATAAATATATATATATATAATATATATATTATATATATAATATATATTATATATATATTATATATATATATTATATATGTTGTATTTTCTTGTCTACTACGGTACAAATGGTTTGTTTTATCTTTTCACATGTTTTGTAAATGTCTATCCAACACATAATTAGCTAATGCATCTGTCAATGTATTCATGCGTCTAGGAATATGATGATATGTAATGTAATCAAAATGTCTTTCCAATAGATGAATACGGAGATACATTCTTAGTAGTTGAGGTTTTTTGACAGAATATTTCCCGTTGATTTGAAGGATGACAAGTTGTGAATCCAGGTTGACAACCAATTCTCTAATGTCAAGAGCAATGGCTTCTGACAACAGTTCGATGACCACACTGTATTCAGCAATGTTATTAGTTGTGCAACCTAGACAGATACCTTGAAGGTCAATCAACTCACCGTTAGGGTCATAAATAGCCCATGTTGTGGATGATAGGTTATGGTTACTATGACAAGCACCATCAACGAAACCAATGTGGGGAGTCGCAGACATCTACAAAACATGAAATTTGTTTGAAAACTAATACACAAAACCACACTACACAAAAATTAAATACACACTAATGTACACACGTAACCATTCAAGATGACCTAAGCATAGTACTTCTTGAGGTAAATCCCATTTCGAGGCTTATCAAGAGGATTTCCTTCATAATCAATAAGCTTATAGTCTCCTTTCTGCAAAATGTGTTTCACAATGTAGGGCCCATACCACATGGGTTCAAACTTGCCTATCCCCATCTTATCGTTAGCTTAGTCATATAGTAAGACCAAATCACCATCAAAGAACGCTCGAGGGGAGACCGACTGGTCGAAATGGGATTTGACCCGTTTCTTTTGTGCTTCGATGACCAAGGCTGCGAAACGATGAGTCTTGTCTAGTCGTTCTAAATATAAGAGGATTTCCTCTTGAGGTGACATTTCGGGGAGGAGTTCAACAACTAACTTGAGTGAAGGAATCTCGTATTTTATTGGCAATGTTGCTTCCAGACCATAGACCAGCTAGAATGGTGTGAAACTAGTTGCGTCTTTGGTTGAGGTTCGGTAGGCCCACAAAGCTAAAAAGAGCATGATGTTGAGTATGGAGCATGATTGTTTAGAGGTCTTTGTTTCAGCGGGATGTATACCCCAGGAAGTTTGTACACCCCTCCACGCGGGGGGGTGCAGGGGGGACTTGTCCCCCCTGCGGGGGTTCGGGGGGGCCTATCCCCACTAGCTAGGGGGTCCAAGGGCCAGCGGTCCCTCGACGGGGGTTCGGGGGCAGCGCCCTCGAAGCTAAAAACAAATGTAAAATTGCCTTGTAAAGGTATACTAATTTCTAGTCAATCTGGGCCGTTCATTAGGCGAATGATCTAACGGTAGAACTTATGTTTAGTTTAGGGTTTTTTGCCCTATAATTCAACCCCTCTCTTTGTATGAGGGCATTGTATTGAGTCTGTGTAATATATGTGTATTCTCTGAGTGAGAAGCAGAGAGGTGAGACTGTGAGAGAAATAGAGGATATTACAATGGATCTGCTATACATTGTGTCTCTTCATTTTGCTGGATAATAGAAAGGAAGGACTGGTTGTTCGGGGTGGACGTAGCCCAAACTGGGTGAACCATGTATATTTGTGTCTCTCTTGTTTTATGTGTTTATATTTCTGCAATATTTTATGTGTTCCATTGCTCCGTAATATATAATTTTCTAACACATGAGATGCCAATTTGACTTGTGCATCCCAATAGTACGCTGAAGCTTTATGACCAAGACTTTATTCACGGCTTCAACTTGGTCATTGGAATGAGGGTAACATGGGGTCGATCCATCGTGGCACAAGCCTAATGTAGATGTCAGCTTATCCATCATGTAATCTCTGAAATGGGAGCCATGGTCGATGACAATGGCTTGAGGTACGCTGAAGCATTATGACCAAGACATTATTCACGGCTTCAACTTGGTCATTGGAATGAGGGTAATATGGGGTCGATCCATCGTGGCACAAGCCCAATTTAGATTTCAGCTTATCCATCATGTAATCTCTGAAATGGGAGCCATGGTCGGTGACAATGGCTTGAGGTACGTCGAACCTGGAAATAACATTGTTGAAAAGGAATTGAGTTGTCGTCTTACTATCTATAGAGTATGTAGGCATTGCTTCGGTCCATTTGGTGAAATAATCCATGACGACGATAATATAGCCATGCCCCCTAGCCAAACGAGGGTTACATGTCATATAATCGATGCCCCATTTGGAAAAAGGACCAACTGTAATGACAGGGTGTAGGTGAGTGAGTGGGGCATGCATATTGCATTGGTAAATTTGGCATTTGTGGCACTTGTGAACAACAAGAATGTAGTCCTTGAAGATAGATGACCAGAAGTAAACAGCGCTGAGGATTTTTTGAGCTGTAGCATAACCAGACATATGACCACCACAGGCCCCAAAGTGGCAATCATTAAGAGCCCTTTTAGCTTCCTTGATCGTAAGGCATCAGTGAAGAACTGAATTGACACCGACACGGTATAAAGTATCGCCAATAATACGATAGGGTTGGGAGTGATGTTGAATCCTGCAGCGATCATCTTTAGCCAACGCGGATTGAAACATGGATGTCTGGAGATACACGATGATATCACCGTACCATGGATCAAGGGTGCTAATCAGAAAGAGGGTCTCATCCAAAAGTTGTTCATCTAAACCAACAAGAAGAGACTTAGAGGGAAGGGAACAAATTAATTCAATGAAAATGAGTGACTTCTTAGATGTGGCAGTAGTAAATACCAAATAAAACTCTTGTAGGATGAAGATCCATTTAGAATATTTTCCCCCCAGCAACTGACGAGTCAAGATATAGGTCATGGGGATGCATTCAGAAATCACTGTAGTCGTATGCAGAAGGATATAGTGTCGAAAGCATTGAACAACTTGGATGGCAGCCAAAGCCAACTTCTTGACATGTGCATAATGCATTTCAGTGTCGAGGAGATTCTGACTAAGGTAGTAGATCACATGTTGGTTGCCTTCATCGTCGTCTTGGACCAAGAGCATAGCAATGGTGCTCAGGGTTGCGGCTAGGTAAAGGGAGTAATCTCGATAATAATCCAGCGGGTGCAATAGAGGAGCATTTATAAGGACGACATTGATATTATCAAAATATTTTTGGGCCACCTCGTCCCATACAAAGGGCGTTCCTCGTTTTAGCAACCGGGTAAATCCTATGGCTAGCTTGACATAATTGGGTATAAAACGACAGAGAAAGTTGGCCTTTCCTTGCAGGCTCTGGAGCTAGTGCATTGAAGATGGAGGGGGTAATTTTACAATGGCCTCGACTTTGAGAAAATCCAGGTGAATATTGTCCTTGGAAATGATGAAGCCGAGCTGTCATCTAGATTCTATGCAGAAAACACATTTGTGCGGGTTTAACTAAATTTTATAGTGTCTGCAGCGCAGAAAAATCTGTATGGTCTGGGTGATCTTGGCACCTACGAGAATGAGCAGGAAGGTCATCTAAGTAAGGTTGGATAATATTTGTGAATATTAAGAAATGCATAGGACATTGCCCGCTGAAACATAGCCCCAACATTCTTGAGGCCGAAAGGGAGCTTTTTGTATGCAAACATTCCCCACAGACAAATAAAAGTTGTCTTTTCTTGATCGACTAGTGCGATGTTGATCTGGTTGTAACCAGAAAAATCATCCATAAAGTAAAATATCTCACTTCTGTCACATTCATTAATGATTTGATCAATGAAGGGAGTAGGATAGTTATCATTAGGATAGGCACGATTGAGATCTCGATAATCAACGCAAACACAGATTGTGCCCTGTTTTTTGTCACCGGGACACTATTGGACACCCAGTCTGTAGGGGGATGGGGTAGATGAACCCAGCTTTGAGAAGATTTTCAACTTCACCCTTAATAGTGGCGGCCTTCCTAGGCTGCACTGGGCGAAGCCATTGGTGAACGAGCTTCGCGTGTGGATAAGTTGGTATTTCATGCACTACAATGCTAGGATCAATGTCCGGCATTTCTTCGTAGGACCAGGAAAATACATCACGGAATTCCTAAAATAGATGAGTATATGTCTTGACCTCATCCAGAGAACAAGATACCCCAACATGAACGTTTTCAAAGATACCGAGTTTGATAGAAATATAAATCGGCGTCATTTGGTAGTATTACCCAAATTTCCTTCCGACCATACTTCATGAGTGACAATCGATGGTGGAAACGGAGAAGAGGACTCTTCAAAAACAGTAGACATGACCGTCGGACGAGGCAGGAATGGGGAGCGATGATGAGTATTGATCCAAGGTGATTCCTCAAGAGACATGACTTCCATGATACCTTCATCAGCTAGGAAGGTCTTGGCTAAGAGATCAACCGATTCCAAAGTGTCAAGCCATGGTGATTGACAGTACATACCAAGAGAGGTCTTTGACATAAAAGAATCAAAGGATGCAAAACTCGAAGTCGAAACAATTTCCACATAATTAACTTTGGCGGGACTAAGCGGCATAACCTCACCCCAAGTATCAACAAGATCTAGTGAAGGTATAACCCAAGGATCAGATTTGACCGAGATCATGTTGACAGAGGCAACATGAGGAGGTGGGAGTGGAAAAATTCCCATTAAGGCAGAACCTTTGAAAAGACTTGCCCCCACACTCTCATAGGGAGCACTAGTGTGCTTGACATACAGAACATTGCCATCTAAGGAGGAAGAGGCAAAGAAAGACAGCTGGTTGACAGTGACAATCTTCCCTTGATGAGGAAAATGAATCACCGGAAATAAAGAGGAGGCCATGGCATGCATGGCATGGGTCCAGCTTCGACCTAGTAGAAGATCATAATTGAGATTAGCATCAACAATTTCTCCCTTGACTTGCACTGTCTTGCCTTCCAGAGTGATGGAAAAGTTAGGTAAGACACCAAAGGGTCGCGAATCGCGCCCATAGAAAGCTTCCAAAGTGTTTGGATATTGGTTCAAAGCAGGAGAACTAATAGCCTTCCAACATGCGGTCGACATGATGCAAATGGAAGCACCTTCATCGATGACAGTCTAGTGGATGTTCTTCTCATTGATGATTACCTGAATGAGAAAGGCAATCTGATGAGGAAGACGTGGAACATGGTTCTCTAGATAAAAACATATCAAATTGGAATCGGTGGGATCGATGCCCCTGATAGCTGACAACAAAGATTTCTACTATGATGGGCAGCTTTGTAGCACCTCGAGGGCCAACATGGTTGACAGCACTTGAGCCAAATCCTCAACAATATTGTAGTGTTGAGAAACTCAGGCATTGGAATTATACGAGGATTTCCGCAGCACACCTCGAGAGGGTGGTCGTATAGGGGAATGGGGTTAGGGCGCTTAATATGCAGAGGGTCAGAACTTGGGGTAGAAGAAGAAGGTGAGGCTTATTTTTCTTTCCGAGCCGTTGAAGCAGGAGTTTGATAATCTTTTGATCTATTAGCCGCATTAATAGGTGTACTCATCATGAACACTTGAGATTTGGAGGAAGCAAATTGGGGTTGGTCTACCATTTTGGTTTGCTAAGACGGAAACAACTCTTTGAGGACAACGGGGGTCCCTTTGAGCAAGTGACTAACTTTGGATCATTGGGGACAATATTTAGTGTAGTGATCTTCCTCGCAAATGAGGCAGGGATACTTAGGTTTTTGTTCGAAGGTTTGCCAGCAGATAATTCAGGAAGACCCTGTTTTGAGGAATCAGCTTTACCCTTGCCTTTGCCTTTCTTCTTTCCTTTTGAGGATTTTTCCACTGTGGTAGACTGGATAGCGTGGACCTCTGAGGTTTTACCAGGGCTAGGTGGATTTTGGGATGAACTATTAGGAAAAACATTTGAGACCAACTTCTGTTTGGAAGAATATTTAGCAGGGATCTGGGATACTGAACCAATAACTCCATCAACGAGAGGTACAACTTGTAATTTTGATGCTGTGGGATCAGATGATGGCTTCGGAGCATTGGGTAATAACTCATACAAAGTGCCAGACTAAGAGTAAACTAGATCCAAGTACTCAGCATGAGCGATGGCTTGCTCTTCAGTAACGCATCCACCCATAGCTATATCACGAGAAATTGGGGCCACAAATGATTTGGTGAACCATTCAGTGAGAAGTTGATCAACAATCTCAAATCTGATAAGGCGACATCTACGTCTCCTTTCATGGATGTGATAAGAGATGTGTGTCGCAGTATCTTGCTTAAGTGATGTGAGCAAATAGGTGCAAGTTTCATAGAAAATCGGCAACTGAAAATGTGTGAGGAAAGCCATGGCTAAAGAGTTAAAGTCATGGTAAGTACTTCTAGGAAACTCGATGTACCACTTGGTTGCAGTGCCTGTGAGGGTTCGTTGGAAAAGATGGAGATGAATGGAATCATCAACGTGTGAGTTCGACGAGCACCAGACGTGATATGTCATCACATGGGACTGAGGATCTTCTTTTGCTTTCCCATCGAACTTGGGACAATCGCTTTGTATCTTGGATGACACCTAAGGCCAGTATGGTGAATGAAGGATTGGATCATTCATAAGGTGAGATACAACTGGCAACTCAAGTGTATCCAATAATGGCAATTGGGTGTTAAAAGGCATGGGAGGTTGATAAGTAGGTCTAAATGAAGGAGCCCATCTCTACTGGTAAGGATTTTGGCCCCAGAGCAGGGGATTTTGGCCATATGGCATTTGAGGTTGTCCCCATTACAGATTACCTTGACCATAGGGAGGATTTTGACCTTGAATACCTTGAAACTGTCTAGCCATAGGTTGTTGATAAGCAACATACGGGTTAAAAGGTTGTTGTGTCTATTGACCCTGGACATATGGATATTGGACCTGTTGTCCTTGAACATATGGGTGATGAACTTGTTGCCCCTGAACAAGAGGACGTTGGACCTATTGTCCTTGGGCATAAGGTTGATACACTTGTTGCCCTTCGACATAGGGATTTTTTACCTAATGCCCTTGGCTAGTAGGATTTTGGACATGTTGACCTAGGACATTAGGATTTTGAACCTGCTGCTGCAGGACTTGACCATGACCCTGCCCTTGCAAGTGTTGACCTTGCTAATATGTATACAAGGGTTGTTGCTGCCCTAGTTGCTTTTATTGTTGCAAGGGTTGACCTTGCAGTTGAAAAATTTGTCCCTGAGGCTACAGAGGTTGGCCCTACGAGGACATGGGCTAGGATGTGTGTGAAGTTGCTGCTGCATGGTTTGTTGCAACAGTTGCAAGGGTTGACCTTGCGGTTGTTGAAATTGACCTTGCTGCGAGATCATTTTCCCTTGTGGTTGCGCAGAGAGCCCTTATTGATACAAAGGTTTTCCTTGTGGTAACAAAGGTTGCCCTTGTTGTTATAGAGGTTGTCCTTGTTGTTGCAACGGTACTTGAACAGTACTCGGGGAATTTCTGAACTAAATCTGGCCATAGCCAGGCTGAATGTACTGCCCAGAGTGGAGGGTGTAAGGTTGATTAATCATTCCTTGAGAACCATATGGAATGTAAGGAGTTTCATATTGGACCTGAGCCCCATAGGGATACTAATACTGAACATTACTCGATCCAGACGGACCAACGGGATTCTGATCCTGTTGGTACTGGACATTACTTGACCTAGTAGGATCAGCAGGGTTGTAAATAATACCATAAGAAGGTTGGTTCATACCAAGAATGTGAGCCTGTAAGCCACTCACATTGGTGGCACCAGACACCATAGAAACATTCAGGTTTTACCCCCCAGGCGGTGGCACAGCCTGGCCACTGACTAGAGGGATGGAAAAACTGACAGAGACATTCTTGGAAACTACCAGTTGTGCCTGACATGTAACTGGGATTAACGATACAAGGGTATTCAGAACAGTGGGCTACACCGGGACTGAGGTAACAGCCTATTGGGAAGTCATGTTCGCAACAAACGGACCTGACATAGGCATGGGGCCTGACGCCCAAACGGGGTTATGGTAAAGTGATGAGGCACTAGGTGTACCTAAAACCAACTGCACCAAAGACACATAGCTAGGTGGCAAACTGGCGGGAATACTGCCTAAATAGGGGAAACCCTCAGGAGGAAAAGGCAACTCTTCCTCCTCAATAGTGTGTGGAGTAGAAACTTCGGACTCTTCCGGAGAGGTGACTCGAGCATCAGCTTCGGGTTGCATGTCTAGAAACAAACGATGATGAATGGTCGAACAAGTACGAGGAGATAGTTCAAAAGGAACACCCGACTGGTCGTACGGACTGTAAGGACACTACGGTGATATCACAACAGGGTCAAATAGAGGATTCTGAGAATAAATAACCAATCCAATCTTACCATCAGTGGTTGATAAGTCCTTAGGAGTTTGAACGGGATTGTCCAGAGATTCCGGACCAAGATCAGCAGATGACCCAGTGTCGAAAAGTAGGCGGAGGACGAGATGACAAAGGTTGAATACTCAGAATAATTCTGAGTTCAAAACCTTGGGCCTTGAGTGTCTCTGGTAACTCAGGAAACGACTCCTCAGACAATCTTCCAGATGGAGGAGAGGAAGAGGAACAGGGTGAGCTAGATAGTTCAGCCATGATGACCTTGTCTTAGTCAACAAAAAAATTAACTTCAAGGCTCTAAAATGTTCTTTAAGGGAAACTCACGATTTGGTCTCCAAAACACTAACAGGGTGTTTTCAGATCGTGGGCAATCAATTATTAAGACGCATAAAAGACTGGCGCTCTTTCATTTTTTTAAGAGTCGAGAAAGAAACAAAGATGACTCTATCGCTTTCGATTGGAAACGAGCACGAAAGGGCAAGTGCTTAAACAATATTTTAAGTTTAATGAGTCTAAAAGATAAAATTACTACTCTGGATGATCTAGGTAAACAGGATTACTAGGCAACCATGAACTGCAGAATACCTCCCAGCAGACCGAGAAGTACGAGTAGGCAATCTCCTCGAATGTTGTGTTCAGTGTATCACGTTTGCAAGGTGGCCGACTCAGCTTCCTAAGGATAAAGGATTGCAGCCTAGAGGGGACTCTCGTTATATACTCGATGGTACGGGGACCACAAATCCATACTAACGCTATCTAATGCTGAAGCTAATGACAACTGGTAGGTTTAAAGACGCTGGAACATGTCTCTAGCCTAGACCTTCTAGATATGACCATTAAATGTCAAATGCGCCTTAGGTTAATTGAATTCATTTTAAAGTTTATCTTGAGTTATGTTTTAGTTTTCAAGTCTTAGCGATGTGACTCAAAAAAATTTAAATGCAACTAAATGAGACAAGACCCTTTCAGTTCGATGAAATGCCTACACTAGAGAGGGTCGAAACTACTCAATCAAATGCAAACAATCAAGCAACTGAAAGCAAAATGATCTTTCACTAACTTAATTTTTTGAAAAATGAACTAATGAAAAATGCATTCCAATTCCTAGTTTCCTAACAAACACATATCTAATGGTCCTTTGAAATCAAAAGAGTTCTTTTCCTTTTCCAAATGCCAATGCAATTCTAGTCTTTCAATGATGCAAGCTATCGTAGCACAATGATGCAACAAACTAGAGTTTCATACTTTTTCATGAAACAACGAAATAAACTTTTCACATACAACTCTTCAATGAATTTTTTTTCGAGACAATAAACTCTTCAAGCAGATGAAAACATGAAAAGAGAAACTCATTCAGACTAATGAAACACCGACTTTACTAACAACAAGACAAGAAACGTGATCCATGCCAGAAAAGAAACATTTAGACAAGCAAACGAAAACTTCCCAAACTTGTGTAATAGAGGTCAAAGTCGTAAAAGGACAGAAAACAAAAATGCAAGGAGCAAGTACACCTACAACTCGACTTACTGAGTTCACAAACAGATGAATGGACAATTAACTAGATGCCCTAGTGTCGCTAAACACCCAATGACTCAAAAAATCAAGCAGAAAGATGATAAGCCAAAAAGCAAACAAAACCAAATGAAAAGGAGCTTTCTAGTCAGGGAGAAAATGGTCCAAAAGGCTTATGAGGTCAAAATCATAAGAGCGGAACACATTGGCCAAGATTGGGGTCAAACCCTAATCTTCGCTTACAGCATCAGCGCGATTGCCTAACTGGCAACAAGTGCCAGACGCTAGTCGGCGCAATTGTTCCTCAGCATATCGCACTGATCGGCGCAACTGTCAGCGGATTAAGCGCGTTGATTGAGGAAGCTAAGAAAAAAAATAAAAATAAACAAATTGAAACAAAGACCATATCTGCTACTATCAATTTCAAAATCAATCTAGTAAGCAGGAGAAAAGAAACAGAACCAAAGGGAAAAAGTGGAACTAGAAAAGTTCTCATGAAATCATGAAATCCAAAACAAACAAAAAGATTGGTTCCCCAGCTGAGTCACCAATTTGTGGTGAAGTAAAATTATAAGTGCAAACACAAACAAATTCCTCTGGCCCAATAATGGGTCTAGCAGCAACAAATACATTCTATGGAAGATTTCCTTAGGTTAGAACCAATTAAGAGGGCCTACCTCTTAGTATGCTTATCCTGTTTGATGTTGTCCTCGCTTGCTCGCTTCAGCTATCTCTCGCTTCCTTCTTTAAGCACCTGAAACAAATAAACAATAGCAAACAACGACCTTGATAATAAACAAATCGTAGTTCGATTATTAATCATAAGCAAATACATCCATGTTTTAGAGGCAGAAGAACTCGAGGATTTGGAGATGATCTCCTGCGCTTGCCTTCTACGCCCTTGACAGGCCTCCCGTAGACCACCTGCCTGGCAGCCCTGCTGTTGGGCCCTCTCCTGCTCCCGCTGGCCCGCCTGGGCCCTCTCTCATAGATCTCCTCTGCCTCCTGTGGTCTCTCTCGGGCCTTCTGCTTGGCCCCAGCAGTGGGGCCTTTCCCCCTACGTTTTTTCCCAGCTCCCGACCCTTCTCCCTCCGATCAGCGGCGATCTTGGCCTCCTTTCATGGCTGGGATGGACTCTCCCCCGTAGCAAGACAATGAAGATCAGGAGAAAAATTTTTCTTCTCTCATTCCAGAAAATCCTACCTCAAGAATCCGTCCTTCAGCATCAAAGTTTGTCAAGAAGCTGGCTGACATCCCTAAAGTCTCTCTCCCTCCCAGTCTCCTGAGGAAGGCAGCAATCTCTCTGGCTGAGCGGGGCCTTGTAGGTCAGTTTACCAGCCTCTGGCCTTCTCCCAAAGCAGTCCAAAAATGTAACCAGAACGTGATCATTCAAGGGAAAATCGCCATTAGATTTTGTGGAAGGGGCTTCTATACCTTCCTCTTTGAAACAAAAGAAGACCGGAACCTCATCTTTAGAAAAGGTCCCTACTTCATGGACTCGAGAGGCCTCTACCTGAATAGATGGTCCCCTGATTTCGACTCGGAGATGGATATCCCAAATGTTGTTTCAGTCTGGGTTCGCCTGCCTCACCTCCCTCTGCATTGCTGGGGGGATGAATCAGTTAAAGCTATTGGGAATGTTGTGGGAAAATACATTGATAGATGTGAACCAAAGGAAAACATGCACGCTTCTGCAAGGATTTGCGTTGAATTCGACTTAGGGAAAGGCCTACTAGAAGCTATCAAGATCAAAGTGGACCAATGAACTCATATTCAACAGCTGGACTACGAGCAAATACCATTCAAATGCAAGGTATGCCATGAATATGGTCATTTTGCTAATAGGTGTAGTAAGATAAAAGTAAATGAACTGAATGAAAATGCTAAACCCTTAGAAGGCTCATGGGAGCAAGTAAAAAAAAAGAAATCAAACCCTACCCAGCAAGGCCCTAAACCCAAGCCTCAATCGGAACCCCAAGCCGCTTCCCCCCCCCCTCCCATTTCGACCCAGCCTTTCCTCTCCTCCTCCAATACTTTTGAATCCTTGGTGGATGATGATCCCTCCTCTCCCCCTTCTTCCCCCTCAGGCACCGCCCTAGCAGCCATCCCTTCCTCCTCGCAGCCCGTCCCCTCCCCTCCCCCAACCATACAGCGTATTCTAACTAGAAACAAACTCAAAGAAGCAAGCTTCACCTCTGATCCACCGAGAAAAGCAGGCAGGAAGTCAAATAAAGAAATAAGAGATGAAACAGCAGCAAAAGAAATGGCCACGGGCACACAGCAGTCGATGGACTCATTCTTGGATAAACAAAAAGGAAGCGGGGAAAAGACAAAGGAGAAGAGCGGGGCTCACCAAAAAATCAGTAAGTAATGATATTGATCTCTTGGAATTGTAGGGGGCTGGGCTCCTCTTTAAAATCCAATGCAGCCTGGGATTTAATCATTCATGAGCAGCCAGATCTTTTCCTAATCCAGGAGACCAAATTGTCTAACCAAGACTTTCAATATTTCACAAAAAGACACAAAAGCTTTGCAGGTACAACAATAGATTCAGTGGGCGCCTCAGGAGGAATAGATACATTATGGAATAAGAGAAAATGGGACCTCACCAGCCAAAACTCTCATCTAACTGGTGGTTCAGAACTGACCTCAAAAATAAAATCACAAAAGAAGAATACATTGTTCTTAACATTTATGCCCCAAATCACTACAGGGATAAAGCATTTTGTTGGGCCTCTATTAATTCAGAGCTGTAGGCCTGTCAAAATAGGAACACAATCATGGGAGGGGACTTGAATCTAATCAGGAACATTGAGGAAAAAATAGACGGGAAGTTCCTCGCTGATCCTTCAAGAGATACCCTGGAAACAATAATAGAAACTCATCAACTTATTGACATCTCCCCCAACAATGGTAAATTTACATGGAGCAATAAGATAGCAGGAATACACAACATTAAAGAGAGACTTGACAGGATATTAATCCATGAAAGAATAGTTACAGGTTTCTCCTCAGTTAAAAGTAAGATAATCCATGCCACAACTTCAGATCACAAGCCTGTGGTCTTGATTCCTGACAGGGTAAGAAATCTTGGCCCTATCCCTTTCAAATACAATAAAATTTGGGATAGTAAGGAGGGCTTCCAAAAAATTAAATATCACTGGGGGATGGAAGTCATCAGCTCGCCCCACTATGTTTGGGAATCAAAATTAAAATCCTTAAGAGCAGCGATCAAACAGTGGGCTAAAGAAAATGCAATATTGGAAAAGAAAAAAAGAATAGATCTACACCGACAATTGGAGCAATGGAATCAGGAGAAAGAGGATCGACAAATCTCAAAGGAAGAACAATCACAGGAAAATGAATTGTTTAAAGAAGTCTACAGGCAGAATAGAGAAGAGGAAGAGGAGCAGAGACAGAAGTCGAGGTGCCTTTGGCTCAGAGCTGGGGACAAAAACACCTCTTTCTTTCACAATAACCTTAAGATCAAAAGAGCAGGGAACCAAATTGATAAAATTATTGTTGAAGGAAAAGAACTAAGTGAACAAGAGGAAATCAAAGAAGCTGCACACAATCACTTCAAATCCCTCTTAATTGCAGATCTTTAGTACATGGACAACGCAGATTTCCTACAACCAGTCGAGTGTAAAATCAACACGCAACAAAACAGTGAGTTGGATCAAGATGTTTCGGAGGAGGAAATAAGGGTGGCAGTGTTCAGTATGCAGTCGGACAAGGCCCCCGGGGCCTGATGGCTTCACTACTACCTTCTTTAGGAATCACTAGGAAATCGTAAGGAAAGACTATGTAAGGATGGTTAAAAATATCTTCAAAAAAAATAAGATGGGCGAAAACACTAAAACTTCCCATCTGGCGCTTATCCCCAAGGACCCCAACCCCCTCTCCTTTGATCACTTCAGACCTATCTCTCTTTGTAATGTCTCCTACAAAATAGTAACCAAAATCCCGGCAAATAGACTGAAAAATCTCCTGCCTTCCCTTATATCAGAGAATCAAGGAGGATTCGTTCCTAAAAGACAAATAACGGACAATGTCATCTTGATCTAAGAGGCAATCCATAGCAGCATTAATAGAAAGGAAAGAGGTATGATCATAAAACTCGACATGGCAAATGCCTTAGACAGGGTCAATCATCAATTCTTAGTTGAGGTTCTCAGGAAGTTCGGAATATCCAACAAATTTATAAGCATCATTATGGAATGCATCTCAAACCCCTGGGCAGCCCCCCTAATCAATGGTAGGCCCAGCCGCTACTTCAGAAGCTCCAGAGGTTTGAGACAAGGCTACCCCCTCTCTCCCTTCCTATTCATCATCATGGCAGAAACTTTGAGAATATATCTGGAAAACCTTCGAAAGCAAAAGGAGATCACAGGGATTAGCATAGCGAGAGGGATAAAAGAAATTAATCACTCGCTCTTTACCGATGACACCCTTTTAATTGGGGGAGCCTCTAGCCTAATGGCAAGAAGATTTAAGAGAACATTGGACACCTTCCTGGCAGTCTCAGGGGGATTACTTAACAACAATAAGTGCAAAATCTATACTTGGAATGTCCCTCCCCAAATCATGCAAAGAATCTCTCTGATCATGGACATTCCAATTTAACGAAACTAGAGCCACTTTACATATCTTGGTCTTCCCTTGGCAAAAGAAGTTGTCAAGTCTGAGATTTGGAACAAGCATATCGAAAAAATGAGAGGGCTTCTCCACAGTTGGGGGTTGTCTTGGCTAAATCTAGCGGGCAACACCACCCTCATAAAGGCTCTCCTCTCAACTCTTCCCATATATCAATATGCTGTCACTCTAGCCCCTGCCATCACTCACAAGCACTTGGAGTTAATCATGAGAAACTTCCTCTGGCAGGGAGGGAAGCAAGACTCAAAAACATTCAGTCTGGTCAGATGGGATCAAGTCACCCTCCCTTTTGCAAAAGGGGGCATAGCAATCAAGATTTCAAGCCTCACCAACAAAGCGATGGGCTTCAAACTGGTGTGGATAATGTTAATGGGAAAGGGTTCCTAGTGGGTTGAAGCTCTTAAAATAAAATACCTCAATGGGCTACACTCCAATGTCCTCACTGATGTAATAGTGGAAAGACCTTGCACCCCTGTTTGGAAACTTATCAAAACAGTCCTCCCCCAAATTAAAAATCATATCTCTAAGTCGCCTGGAAATGGAAAAGAAATAAATATTTGGACAGACAGAATTATGGGAGAGGAACCAAGAAACCCCCTTCAGCAGTTCAGTAATTTGAAATTATGGATGGAGGCAAAAAATTTGCATTCTTTATTCAACATTTCAGTTTGGGATCACAACAGTTGGTTAGCTTGGACAAATCTCCCCCTCTCATATAATCTCAGGAAGCAATGGGCGGACCTCAAGATTTCTCTGAAGGGATCAGCTCCTTTAAGCAAAGATGCCTGCGACAGCTTCATCTGGGACCCCAGCGGAGGCCATTTCACTGTCAAAGATGGGTACAAACTCCTCTAGTCCAGTCCCCCGCTTGGTAACTAGAATCTTCGGTCAGCTGTGTGGAACAACAAATGCCTCCCAAAGATCAAATTATTTTCTTGGACCCTCCTTAAAGGAAAGATTCTCACTGTTGATAATCTCAAAAAAAGAGGGATTCATGGTCCCTCAATCTGTTACCTCTGCTGCGCAAAGGAGGAGAGCAATCAACACCTCTTCATAGATTATTCTTTTGCTCAAAAATGCTGGAACCAAATTATCAGCCCTTTGAGACCTAGAGAAACCTTTGACCAACTCTCAACCCTCAACAGAAATTGGGAGAAAAGCTACCCCCACACAAGAAAAGGCAAGACTACCATCACCCGTTTGTGGAAATGCATACCTTCAGCTCTCAGTTGGCAAATATGGCTCACCAGGAACAACTGTATCTTTAAAAATCAAAAACCA
Organism: Pinus taeda; assembly: GCA_000404065.3. NCBI lineage: Eukaryota > Viridiplantae > Streptophyta > Pinopsida > Pinales > Pinaceae > Pinus > Pinus taeda. The sequence goes on from APFE031144955.1 coordinate 95,425, forward strand.
AACCCAGCTCGCACTCTAGCCAAAACTATGGGGCAAGTTGCTGAAATGATAAGTGCCAACTCTGTTTCTCCACCTGATCGAACCAGTTGGCAGAAGGAAGAGGAAGAGTGGTACAATAAATTCCACTTAAACTATGTCAAGAATAGGCAAATTCCACCAATCACAGGCAAGGTGGGGAACAATTGGAAACTCAGGGGATCACAAGAAGACATTGAACAATGGATACAAGAGCAAAAGAAAATTACCCTCCAGTTCGATGGTGCATCCAAAAACAATCCGGGGCAAGCAGGGGCAGGGGGAATAATCAAAGACTAGAATGGCCATGTAATCACCACCTATGAATGGGGATTGGGTAATATGACAAACAATATGGCGGAGGCCTACAACCTACTTCTTGGTATATGCATTATGAAAAAATTGCAAGTCAAAAACCCAATCATAATCGACGACTCGGCAATAGTGGTTGCTGCTATGGCTTCAGGGGGAGAATTCAAGAAACATGCTCTCACCAGCATCAAACACAGGATCAAGGACAACTCAACTCAGATGGGGGACATCCTCTACAAGCAAGTTATGAGAAATAACAACTCAAAAGTTGATTCACTAGCTAATAGAGCTGTCAATAGACCCATAGGACAGGTTCGTGAGAATGAGCAAATATATGACAAATCAATCCCATAAGTTGATCTACTTCTCAGTCGAGCTTGTGAATCAAGCCTACATCAGTCTTCTCAACAATACTTCCGCCTCCCATCACAGTTCTGGCAACCAAACAGATGACTCCTCCTCTTCTGACAATGTACTTCATCATATCAAAGGTGTTGCCAATAAAATCTACAGGGTTATGGGAAATCGATACAGGATCATGGAATGGGATAAGTCCCGTGACAATAAGAAACAGAAGTCAAGAAGCAGTCCTCTCAGAATCCACATTTGTTGCACAAGAAATCCCCGAAATGACATCTAGGACAGGAAAATCTCTGAGTTGCCCGATCCGAATACAGAGGCCCAGCTCCTTGAGTTTGTATATATATAGCACGATTCGCCTCAACTCATCCAAACCAGAGCCTTAGTCTCTCTCTGCCTTAAGAGAAAAGTTTCGTGTTTCAGTTGCACCCCCTCCAGACTGTCTCAGGTGGTCAGCAGTGCGAAGATCATTCGGCCTCGAACGTGCTCAATGCTTCTTAGCCGAAGAGGTGTTCCAATCTCTGCATGGCGCGGTAATGAACGTGTTTTTCGAGCATACTTTCTCTTTATTTCTAACAGTCTCTTTGTTTTTTTGAAGCAGACTCTCCCTACTTCGCTGAAACCCGCTTCTCAGAACTCTATCTCCCCTATTTATTATCTCCACCCCCCCTTCTCCTTTGTCTCC